>CM045910.1:10968590-11501087 GCA_025169955.1 Salix arbutifolia | reverse complement strand
TATATTATACTCTAACACCCTCCTCAAGTGAAAGTCATTTGGGCTTGAAACTTGCATAGACCCACATCATCTTGTGCTTTTAGTTTTTTTTATCAAATAGAATAGAGGTGGTAAGATTCAAACTCGTGACCATTGGATCAACAAGGCTCTAATACCATATTAAAGAACTATCTCACCTAAAAACTTAAGTTTTTAGATGATATGGTTCATTAACACTGTATCTGATACAACATTTGATACGCTGTCATCCACTCTCGAATTGAATCCTTGCCTTCATGATGAAGAAAAGTGCAAGTGGGCACACATTTGGGAAACGAAGGCGCTAGATGGACTGTGCCAAAATATCTTATTGCAGTAGGGTCACCATGGATATGGATCCAGTTAATTTTCTTTACTTTTTGCCTGTACATCCATGCCCAGGTAAAGAATGTATTTCACGATTCTCTTCGAAATGAAAGAAAGATGGAGGGCTCCTTTTTATTTTATTGGGAGAGAAAAAAAACACTCAGGCCCCTGCATGCCACTCTGTGTTGTGATGATAGAACTCGAGACCAGATGCAGTTATGATCTGAAAATGAGACAAAAACTTGTCTCCCAGGAGGGCAACCCTTCTCCTTCACCGATGGCGGCCTCCGCCCTAAATTCTGCCGAGTCTTTTAGGTTTTTAACGCAAGAAACTGACCACTCAACTGTTGTGAATTTTTTCTACTGGCCATGAACATAGGAAGACTTTCAGCACAAGTTATTATCAAGAGTCATCGTGCAAATTAAGGCTCCAGCTGAAGTTGCTTTCTCGATCATCGAGCCTTACCCGCACAATTTGTTGAAGAAGAAGTTTGGTTGCACGAGTAGATGATTTTGAAAGTATTTTTTATTTAAAAAATTATTAAAATGATTATTTAAAAAAAATTTAAAAGTTAGTTTTGATATTAATATATCAATCTAAAAACATTAAATTCTTTTAAAATAAAAAATATTTATTTTAAATTTTTTCAAAAATAATTTAGAACGTAGTATCATCACCATGTTACCTTCACCTCATAGGCCACAGCCAATACGGAAAAGGGTCAAGGGCTAGTATTTGCTTTTCCACTTTGCAATTTGCATTGCATGAGCAGTTGCTTTTCAAGATACACTGTTTGTTGACGTGTGAAAAAGAAAAGAAATGAAAGAGTAATGGCCTAGCCCAGCTCGACATGGGCTGGGCATCATCTCCAAAATTGATATAAGCTAAAATCTAACTTGGGCCCAAGCATGCTTAATCCAGCCATTTCATACTGGGCTTTACTCCCTACTACTGCACCCTTGAATACATCATCAGCCCTTACCGGGTTGCTGCTACTGGCGCTCCCTGGATTTATTATGTATAACCGCAATCCTTTTTTATTATCCAAAAAACTAGACCGGGATAACTTTTTTTATTTATTTTATTGGATTTTTAGTTTTTAAAGTATTTTCAATAACAATTTAAAAATTAGGTTTTATAAACCCTAAAACATGATATATTGCTACCATTCAACTCTTTTCTTCAAGTCAAATCAATTGATATCAATGTTTTTTTTTTATATATATATATAGTAGGAAAGTGATTGGTCAACCCCCTTCCCTTTCCTATCTCTTTCTCAAGCAACTTCATCTCAGCTCTCTCTTCGTTGAGAGATTGAGAATTAAAAAGAAGAAGAAGAAGAAGAAGAGTTGCAATTGAAATATAAAACTGTAAAGCAACAAGGATCAAATATGCAAAAAAATAAAACTAAAGGACTAAATTGAAGTTCTTCATGCTCTTGAGCAATGTAGACTAAAAATGGATTTTTTTTTTGTCTGTGCTAATTTTGTTTAATTTTTTAACTTTGCATAACAATAACTTGCAATTTTATTTTGTAAAATCAATCTTTTATTTCATTCAACACGTAAATATTCTTTGATATTTTATGCACGCGAGAGCATGCAAGTCAAATAAATCTAGAAACATAAAACCACGACAACATTAATTAAAATAAAATAAAATACAAAGATTAGTTACCAAAGTGAAAAGTGATAAAAATCCGAGGACCTAGGAGAAAAATTGGCACGATAAGAGTCCTGTAAATAGCAAATTCTAGCAAAAGAATTATAAGAAACACCGAGCTCATTTAATTTCTTGTATATCATAGCGTACAGTATTATAATTTTAGTCACAGGTATGGAGGTGGGTGGAGAGTCTTTTCAGATTGCTCCTTGTCATTTTTCCCTTCATTCAAAGCCACTCGTAACATTATTAAATAGAAGACACTTCCCTTCCTTTTGTATTGCTCAGTTAGCCTGACAAATTTTCTAGATTATTAATGGTTTGTTTGTAAGTGCGGTTGCGGTTTTTTCAAAATGTTTTTCGTGCTGAAATACATTAAAATAATATTTTTTTTATTTTTTAAAAATCAATTTTGAAATTAGCACATCAAAATGATCTAAAAACATCAAACCATATTAATTTAAAATAAATAAAAAAATTCAAATTCAGCGAAAGCCGATGAAAAACCGACTGAAACACAGAAGCCCAAACTAGCTTATAGATTTCCCATAGTTTTTCAGCCCGCCCACTAGAAGACCCGGCTAGAGGCTCGGGTTACGAGTTTTGACGGGTTACTGATCATTCTGTATTAACCTTTTTTTTATATAAAATAAAATAATGTTATCTCTGTTAAAAAAAAAAATAATAACAAGCTACGATTGAGTTTGTGTCAGCTAGGTCTGGTCTGTGTCAGCGAGGTCTGGTAGACCCGAGCCGGGTTTTAAAACTATGCATTATCCCCGTCATTCACTCGCACCTCCTGCCATTCATTCATTTAACTTTCCGGGTCAATCGGCGCAGGAAAGGATGTCAGCATGCAGAACGGAGCAATCAAACGGTGGAATCAAATCAATCCTCAACTGTACTGGAGTTGACTTTTTATCATCATGAATTAGGAAAACAGAATCCTTGGCGAATATTTTAGCATTAGACTTTGGCAACAGCATGGGATTTTTGCAGCCAGTTGCAGAATATATTTCTTTATCTGCTCCGATTGTCAGATCGGTAACATATATTCTGATTCCTGACAGTTAGTGAAGAAGTTAAGGTTTTTTAATTGCCAGCAATTAAATTGTTTGTATTCAGATTTCAGACAGCTAAACAGCTTAATTAATGCAAATTATTAAGCTTACTGTCATTGTTTGACTGGCTTTAGAAAATGGCCTGGTCTGCACTGGTGTCTTCTTTTCCTTTTTCTTTTTCTTTAGCCCACTGCACATGCTTCTCTCCACTGTCCTTGGCTTTTGTACCGCCATGAGCACCAATCCATCCGCGGCACAACTTTTTCAATTCTCCATGCAACTATGCAGCGTAATCCTGTTCTACGTCAAGTTTTTACTTTTTTATGTTTTTGCTTGACAACCACAAAGTTTGAGGGTTAGAGGGAGAAAGTTCGATCGGTTGTTTTCTATTTTGTTTTTTTTTATAACTTTTGATGAATATATGAGGCCACAAGGGAAAGTACAAGAGGCAAGAGAGTTGACCGGGACTGGGTGGACTTGGATGTGATTGATCCAAGCCATTGATGATTTTCATCTTGCAGCAGCAGCACCAGTTTTTCGAAAAATCAACAATACACCGTAAAGAAGTCTAAAAAACCAGAAAGCTGATACTCAAATTGAAAGATATCATGGTGTTCACACGAAGAAATTTTACTTTCTGGTTTAATATGCTAGTGTTTATCATACAGTGGAAGAGGAGGGGTGAATAGAGGTTCTCCATTTCTGTGCTGGTGATTGTGTGGAAGCTAAAAGCGAACGAAGATGGAAAATTATTTCAATTTTTATTTTATTTTATTTCCTTGCTAATGCTGCAGCCAGAAAAAAAAAGAAGGAACAACCACCTACAGTAATATCAACAATGATTGCCTAGCGGGGTAGAGATTTGTTCCTTTATTCTTTATCGGGATTCAAGTCCTATCATGCATGCTTGTTATCTTTACGGTGCATTGCTTGTTTACTGGACTGGTAGGATGTTTAGAAAATCCAAAGATTAATTATGGTGTGTATAAATTGATCCAAACAACCGGTTATAAAAAAAACTCATGATTGCTCATTACAAAAGCAAACAAAACTCTTCGGAATCCTTCGTGTTCATATGATAAAAATGCAGCTTCGAGACGAAGATGAAGATTTATTTATTTTTTAAAAATATATACCAGTCGGAATATAAATTGCCTGTCCAAAACTTGAGTTGCTGTAAACTTTGTTTTCATTTATGGTCTAAAAAATGTGGTTCTGCAATAAAATCTTTTAATATAGCACTTTTTCTTCCAATTAAATCTTTTAAGCAATAGATAAATGATGAATACTTTAAACAAGAGGATCCAAATCTCTGTTATTTACTGTATTTTTTTATAAAGTATAATATTATTATATTTCTTTTAAAAACTTAACTTAATTATAAAAAAAAATCAAGATTTATCAAAAATAACTTTTTTACATGTATGAAAGTACTAGTTACCGGCCACCGGAAAGAGAAACTGAGCTCTATTTTCAGAACTATTTTTTTTTTAATTAAATCACTAAAACTCCAGCCACACCAAATTGGTTTCTTGATGGGATGCATCTGAGACCGCATTTCCTATTAATTTATTTTGTTTTTTTGTTTAGAATTATTTTTATAATTTCAGATCATTTTAATATTATGATGTTATATATATATATATATTAAGAATATTAATTTAATAAATTATTAAATTAAAAATAATTTTTAAAATAATAACTACTGCACTCTAAACATGCTTTTATATAATTAATACAAGATTAAATTCATCATATAAAATGATTGAGAGTGTATTTTAAAAATATTTAATTATTATTTTTAATAGTTTTCGAATTAATTCTTCGTGTAAATATCGAAAACAAATTTTAAGAAACAAAATAATCTCTGCCTATTAAAAAAAGACATCCACCGGCACATTGTTTATTCAATGCCCACCTGACTCTCCATCAGCCATATGGAATGGCAAGCCCAAAAAGATCAATAAAAAAAAAGAAGGTAGGCCCCACGACCCAACTGCCGACGAATCGCTCTCCTAGATATACCTAACAAATATCCGCGTTCACCCCCCTCTTCCCCTAGGAAAAAAGCTCTTGTTTCGCCGTCGAGATATTCGGCGAATTTAATTTATTTCCCCTATTTCTTATTTATATATTTACTAATTATCATCGTCATCATCATCATCTAATTTTGTAACCAACCTTCCGTTTACAGATCATAAAAATTCCTCTTTCGCTGATTTGATGCATTTATAACCATCCGATTTACCTCGTGATCCCTGGCAAAGGAATTTCTTTCTATCATATATCCCTAACTAATTAACAACAGGTACTCCATAGTCCATACATTATACTGCACTCATCGTTGCTTTCTCCTAATTTTGTCAAATGCTCTCTCTTGATTTTTCTCTAGGGTTTCTGATTTTTTTTATTGCAATGTGAATTATTTATCGGCTGTGATTATCTGTAGGTAAAGTTATTGTTATCGGTGATTGATGCGGTGATCGGTTTCATTTTATTGAGCGAAATTCAAGTGCTTTCCATCAATTTGCGATGTCGGGTCCGTTGGATCGATTCGCCAGACCTTGTGAGTTTTTTTATGTGCAATTTTCCTTTTCCATTTTTTCTTACCGATTTTAGGGTTCCATTGAAAATTTCGTACTTGCACTTTTTTTGTCCTCTTGAACTCGTAGCAATATTTCTCAACCTCTGCTTTTTGGGGTTTTAATTATATTTCTTTTATCTTCTTTCTCACTTTAGATCGCTACACTGTACTGGAAGCAAATTCGATGCTGTGAATTTTGGCATAGAAAGACCCTTTTCTTCTTTTTGTCTTAATGTTTTGGTGTTATTTGCGTGGGCAGGTTTTGAGGGGTTTTATAGTAGTGATGAGCGGAGAGAGAGGAAATCTGATTTTGAGAACTCCGAGGACGAGAGGAGAACTAGAATTGGGTCATTGAAAAAGAAAGCGCTTAATGCATCTACTAAATTCAAGCATTCTCTGAAGAAGAAGAGTAGGAGAAAGGGTGATGGAAGAGTCAGCTCTGTTTCGATTGAGGATGTTCGAGATGTCGAGGAATTACAGGCTGTTGATCAATTTCGACAGGCTTTGGTGATGGATGAGTTATTGCCTGTAAAACATGATGACTATCATATGATGTTGAGGTAATCTGCAGCGACTCAAAATGAATTATGTGCCTTTTCTAGTCTCATGTTTACTCATGGTTGATTAGTAACAATGACAGATAATCTGATGCATTTCATTTCCTTCAGGTTCTTGAAAGCAAGGAAATTTGACATTGAAAAAGCTAAGCACATGTGGGCTGATATGCTTCAATGGAGAAAGGAATTTGGTACCGATAACATTATGGAGGTAACTATGTTGTCTAACATTTTGCTTGAAATGCTTTGCTAATTGACATTTCCCCCAATTCACCAAAAATTACCTTGTACATTCAGGATTTTGAATTTAAAGAGTTGGATGAAGTTTTGAAGTATTACCCTCATGGTAATCATGGTGTGGATAAAGAGGGTAGACCTGTTTATATAGAAAGGTTGGGAAAGGTTGAGCCTAACAAGCTTATGAATGTTACAACCATGGACCGATACGTGAGATATCATGTGCGGGAGTTCGAGAAAAGCTTTGCAATAAAGTTTCCAGCTTGTACTATTGCCGCAAAGAGGCATATAGATTCAAGCACAACTATTTTAGATGTTCAAGGCGTGGTATGTTACTTGTAACGTTGCAGCACATGTAAATCAAGATTTCAGTCAACTGCTAATTTCTTCTGTTTCTTGCTAATCATTCAGGGCCTCAAGAACTTTAACAAGTCAGCAAGGGATCTCATTACCCGGCTTCAGAAGATTGACGGCGACAATTACCCTGAGGTTTGTAAGCTGATTTTAGTTGTTTTGATAATGCCTTGCTTGAAGTGTTATCATTATTGGGTACATGAAACTGGATATGTTGCAATGCTTTAATTGATGCAGACACTCCATCAAATGTTCATCATCAATGCTGGTCCTGGATTTAGGCTGTTGTGGAACACTGTAAAGACTTTTCTAGATCCTAAAACTACATCAAAGATTCATGTATGTTAAGATTTATACTCTCCTATTTATTGGACTTTGCTGGTATCTGCTTGTTATAATTTCTTAACGCCATGTATGTTTGATTTTTGGAACTAATTTAGGTTCTCGGGAACAAGTACCAGACCAAATTGCTTGAGATGATTGATGCCAGGTGAATTGAGCTGGAATTAGCAATAAAATACATATCTATTTTGTAATTTCCAGTGCATGATTCCTAACCAATTGTCACAAATTGTGTTCTCACTTATCAGAACTTTTCAAGTTTTGCAGTGAATTGCCGGAATTTCTGGGTGGTACTTGCACATGTGATAATCAGGGGGGTTGCCTTCGGTCTGATAAGGGACCATGGAAAAACCCAGAAATATTGAAGGTTAGTTACTGTACTTTAATATATGTGATGTGCTTGCTGTTATAATTTTTAGATCACCCTGCCGCCGACCCCCTTGGGTATATGTGCTAATTTGTGGTATACAAACTACAAGCAACAAACAACAAACAAATGGAAAACTTGATCACTTTGATATTGTGGCAGATGGTTCTTAACGGTGAACCACGCCGAGGCAGGCAGGTTGTAAAAGTCTTAAACAGCGAAGGCAAGGTTATTGCATATGCTAAGCCACAGTATCCAATGGTGAGATTCTTTATCTTCATCTTGATGTTGACATGTGCAAATTTTGTTTTTCCTAATGGTAGCACATTACATTGGTATCATGAAGCAGGTCAAAGGTAGTGATACATCCACTGCAGAGTCAGGATCTGAAGCTGAAGATGTCACTTCCCCTAAAGCATTGAAAAGTTATTCCCATCTTCGACTGACACCTGTTCGTGAAGAAGTATGTGTTTTATCCTGGATTTTTTAACTGCTATTTTGAGACAAAGCTCTTGCAATACACAATGTTTTTTATGATTGTTACTTTACACAATCAAAATGAATGATGAAGTACGGGGGTTGAGTTATGTTTTAAATGTTTTTTTTCTTATTTATTCTGGCAATTCCTTTTACACTATATCTATTTCCCTTGGAATATCCCCTGCCCTCTAATATTTCTGCTTTGAGTAGTGGCAAAGTGAGAAAGCACACTCAAATTGTCATCCGGAACTGACAATTTTCTATGATACTGTCTGACGTACCAATTATAGTATCTGGTGATTTTTCAAGTGCCGAGGCCTGTTCTAGTTATATTTATTATATTTATTTTCTTCATTGAATTTGCAGGCTAAGGTTATCGGAAAGGCAGGATATGGTGTTAGCTTCCCAGGGTATGATGAATACGTTCCCATGGTTGACAAAGTTGTTGATGCTGAATGGAAAAAGCAAGCATCCATCCAGAGGCCTTCTGTTTCCAAAGGTCAGCAAGTATATTCTAGTGTTTTAATGTATCATGTTTATTTGCCATTGCTATGCATTTGTCGATGGCCTCTATTAATTATGTTGCTT
Organism: Salix arbutifolia; assembly: GCA_025169955.1. NCBI lineage: Eukaryota > Viridiplantae > Streptophyta > Magnoliopsida > Malpighiales > Salicaceae > Salix > Salix arbutifolia. The sequence continues at coordinate 11,492,509 of CM045910.1, read as the reverse complement.
ACAATGTTGTGGCCTCGTGTGATTGTATGAGAGAAGCTCGCCTGTGAATTAAAACTAACTTGGTTTTCGTCCCAAGTACAATGTTAATCCTCTCCCACTTTCAACTTGATTGTATAGTATATGTGATATGAAATAGGTCATTAAGGTTCCTTAGAATTGTGCAATGATTTAAAAAAAAAAGAAAAGAAGGCTGGATCTGAGTGCCCTGTACTTTCCTTTCTATTTCATCACAGTAAGTTGTGTATAAGGGTGGGGAATAATTATTACCCTTTCCAAAGAAAGGCCTAGATCAAAGTAGTGGCGGGGACTAATTCTTTCCAAAAATAAAAATAAGGTGTCAGTAAATGTTTCCTAGTGATAAGTCAGATTTAGGGAATCTACTTTAGCGTTGTTTTTTATTTATTCTGCTCATAGTTTGATATGATCCATTTATGAAAATTTATTTGATCTATAATGCTTTCCCTCTTTTAATTTAATTTTTTAGACATTGAAATTGAAAATTTCTGATGCAGCGACAAACCCCCAGCCCAACACTGAAAAGACCCCAGAAGGGGTTCATGTTCGAATTTTTGTAGCAGTTGTGGCTTTCTTCATGACTCTTCTCACTCTCTTCCGCTCACTGGCATCACATGTAACCAAAAGGCTTCCCCTTACCTTATCTGTTTGTGATCAGAGTTCTCCTGAACCTGCTCCTGATGCAACTCAAAAAGAGGAGTGCCATTCCTCTTCACCAACTCCTGCTTTTACTGAGGCAGATCTTCTCTCCTCTGTACTGAAAAGGCTTGGTGAGCTTGAGGAGAAAGTTGATACACTTCAAGCAAAGCCATCAGTGATGCCTTACGAGAAAGAGGAATTGCTGAATGCTGCTGTTTGTCGCGTGGATGCATTGGAAGCAGAGCTAATTGCTACTAAAAAGGTGTGATTTTCTTTAGGCTAGAGTTCCATTATTACTTGCAGAAACATTGATCTCATCATAGCTCCTTTTCCATAAGTCAAATGTAGTATTCAACATCAAATCTGTGAGCTTGCATTAATAAACTTTTGCATGTAGCATGCAATAGTATTTTTTTTCTTACATGAGCTTCCGCTCCCGTAGCATAATATACTAGAAGCATCACCAATTGGGCTTCTGTCTGCCTGTTTCAATTTTCTCTAGTTTTCACTGGCAAATGCACATCTCCATGATCTTACTGCATACTATTCAGTGTCTTTACCTCTTTATTGCGGGGTCAATTTATATTTTGGAAACCACTTCATCTATCAAATTCAAATTCTAACTGCTTATTATTAGCTTTTGAATGGTTACTTTCGGTCCCTGTCAGTAAGCTTTCATGGCAAAAATTTTGTATCTCTTAAAAAATGTGCATATGTTAGTCTGCATGCATTTAGTATATGTTTCAGGGGGTGTCTTATCCGTTTCTTCCCAAGTTGTGTGATGGCTTAAAATCATTTCTGCTTCCTGAGCAGGCTCTATATGAAGCTTTAATGAGGCAGGAAGAGCTGCTTGCTTACATAGACAGTCAAGAAGAAGCCAAGTTCCGCCGGGTAGGGAGACAGATCCCTGTTTAATTCTATTCAGCAATTACATTTGTTTTTTAAACTATGTGGCTAACATTGTTGTTGTTCCTGCATATCAGAAAAAGTTCTGCTGGTAAAGCGTTTTTGCCAAGGTAGAGACTATGATGGCGCGCTCTTATCCGGCACTCATATAATGCTGTTTCTATTCGAGTGTGTGATACAGAGTGTCTGACATACGATCGCGAATGCAGCCTTCGCTGGGATACACTTTCTAAATCAATGTAATTTTCTGTTGCTTTGGGAAGAAATACAGACCTTGTTTTGCATGAACAAATTCGTCTTTTCAAATCTTGTATGGGACCTTGTGCATGATATAGATTGTGATCAATGGATATAGTTTTTCGAAGTGTTTTTTCTGAAAATATATTAAATAATTTTTTAATCTATATATTAACTTTTTTGATGATGAATATCCATCACCAAATATCTTAACAAAGTCAAATATCAATAATAACCAAGCCAGGCTTGTTAAAAATTAAAGTAAACTATGGCCATCGGTTTGTTTAATTTTAAATGGTATCTGAAATACTCCGCTTTGTCTATACATGATCACAAATCAACATCTGGAATAAAACAAACCCTTTCATGGGAGCATCTAAACATGTCTTCCAATTAAGCATTCCAAATTTTAAGGATGAAAGTGTATATTTGATAATTTCTGAGATATAGAATTAGGGTAAAAGTTCAAAATTTATGGACGAAAGTGTATATTTGATGAGTTCTGAGATGTAGAATTATGGTAGAGTACACGAATAGCTTAGAATTTTTCTGTCCCAATTTGGACTAATTCCTGGAAGTAATAATTCAACAGTAGAGTTGGGCGTTGATATCCTCCTGGTTACAAAAAATACAACAGTAGATTGATTTCCAATTTTCCTTGATCTATAATATTAATCAGCCCCGGGGGTGAATGGTGATGAAGATTTATCCATAATTATTCTAGAGAGAGAATGTCTAAATAGTTCAGCCACAGTTATTCCAGGCCTGGCTAAACCTTTGACACGGCTTTGTAGTAAAACCAATCAATTTTTGAAAAATCCCCTTGAATTTTGATATCAGTTGAATCACAAACATAGCACAAAATTTTACATTATCTATTTTCTTTAATTAACTGATGCCAACCTCTTCACCACGCTAGGTGTAGAGGACTAGGACTTTAAACTAGGTCTTCGTTCAATTTACAGAATCACATCATGAGATGATTGTATATAATACAATAATAAATAATATACACGAGCTTTGAGTTCAGTATTGCACAAGGCAAACAAGGTCCTAAAACACTCTCCCGCCACCATTTTCAGTCCCAGTATTTGTTGCTTCATCTGCATGAACTCTTAATTTCAAATCCAAAAATCTGAAAATATGAACAGATTGCTAATTAGGACAACGTTTCATGCATGGCTCAGTTTTGCCAAGCAATATCAGAAACCTGTAAGCTTACTTTCTTCTTCTTCTTCTTTTTCTTGTCAATGTAGGCTTCAAGTTCCTGCTGTTTAGCAAGGGAATCCTCAAGAGCCTGGACAAACAAAAGCTCAAACATTACATTAAGTTGATTTTTTTCCCCACAATGGAAACAGCTCCAGATAAAATAAATGAAATTCAAGTGGGCACCTTCTTGGCTATCGATAGCTCCAGCTCAAGAGTATCGGCTCGCCTTATAGTAGCATTCAGCATTTCCTCTTTCTCAGGGGACATGGCTTGAGATATGGAACTGAGAACATTCAGCTTTTCTTCCATTTCAGCCATGCGCAGCATCATGTTCTTGTATTCAGAAGTAGAGATGGATGGTGCGGGCAATAAATGGCTTTCGGCCACTTCATTGGCATAAATTTGACTACCGTAAACAGCAACCTCAGCAAGTTTTCTAGGCAAGTTGCGTGATATGCGAGCCATGGTGACAATTCCCATCACGACGGCCATTATCCCGTTTACTATCTGACTACTCCGTCTTTGAGCCTCGTAAACACGACTCTCTGAGCGAGACTCTGTAGCATTTACAGACAGCATAATTTTGTTCTTATGAATCCTGGAAAGATTTCAAAACTTTGGCACTCCACAAAATATTTCCTTCTCGATTTCAAAATACGAACAACTTTAAGAAGTTGTGTTAAAATTATAAACTTGTCAAACGAGACACTCCTGTAGTTCCTTTAGTCTCGATTCTATGAAAGATGTGTATTAAAGGGACGAATTATATACCTTTCGAGAGGTCATATCTATTATTCTGCCGTGTAGGCCAAGCAGCTTCAATGTTTTTTTCAACCATTGGAATGGAGTTATCATACTCTTGGTCACTGCTTTTCCCTTTTCTCAAGGGAGACTGCATTATACAGAAGACCAAAAAGTGACAAATAATGTTAGAAGATTTTGACATGGTTCATAGTAGCAGTTATGATATAGTATATTTCGTTTCACATGAAAGAATACCCAAAAATCTGTTCGATCCGAGTTACAAAGATAAGTATACGAGGAACAAAATTGTGAGATTAGCAAAGGAGCCGACTTGATGACTTTCCAATTTATAATGTAAAAATTTTACGAAGCTCAAACATAATAGTAAGAATTCACGATGTCCGACTTGAATCCTGATAACTCACTTCTGGAACTGGAGAAAGAATCCGATGTTCCTCGTGATTCCTTGGATGTCCATAATCAGCAGCATCAACAGCTGTTTCTTCGCTGCGAGAAAGGTTTTTCTTCATGTTGCCAGACAACCAAAAAAATGTTAAGCAAGCAATCAAAGACATGAAATTGGGTGTCTAAAATTTGAATAGAGAAGGTCAACAGATTATGAATACCTTGGTGCGTGGCTGATCATCTCCAGAGATTGCATTCTCGTGAATTCCTGAAAAAGTTCTACTGTGGCATTTGGCTTCACCATCTTGGACCATCTATCATTGGAATGAAAGCAGGATACATAATTTTCTAATTTGTTTTAAGAAATGCTCGGCAAACAAAGAATTGTAATCAACAAAAACAAAATCATATCTGAACAACAATTGTACCTTTAGTATGTCTGTATCATTCCATGGACCCTTATCAGAACGCATGCAGCCACCCTTATTGGCACAGGTGCAAGTACCGCCAAAAATCTCCGGCAATTCACTGGTTATAATCCAGTAAAAAAGAAGAAGAGGGCGCCATGAGTGTCAGAAGACAAGTTCAAAAGGCTTTGGAAAAGTGAAGTTTCATGTCATCAAGAATAAACTTACCTGGCATCAATCGCTTCAAGCAACTTGCTCTGGTATTTGTTACCCAGAAACTGTAAAAATAGTTGCAACAAATTAGTGACTCTACAGCAATGGCCTAGTTTGGGGATTTATAGAACTTTTCTTTCTTTCTTTCTCTTATTTATTTTTTATTCTGGGATCAATAGATCAATGCTTACATGGATTTTTTGGGCAGTCTTGGGGTTAATGAACTGTTTAACAGTGCTCCACAAAAGCCTGAATCCAGTACCACCATTAATGATGAACATCCGATTTAAGGTCTACAATAATCAGGACATTCAAATAGCATTAGGCGAAATGGGAATCATTTACTCATCCAAGGGAAGGAAACAAACAGAAAATAAAGTTAGAACGATAGAGCTGATTACCTCAGGGTAATTGTCACCATCAATCTTTGAAATGTGGCTAATAAGTTCCCTTGCAGTTTTGGTGAATTGTTTAAGCCCCTGGCCATGAACATTTTTGTCAGTGTTCTTCTAATAGTACAACAATTAAACCTGATGAAATTCAATATATTTGCCTATTTTCTAGCAGCAATAATCTTCACTTACCACTCCTTGCACATCTAAAATAGTGGTGCTCTGATCAATATGCTTCTTCGCTGCAATCGAACAGACTGGAAATTTGATATTGAAGGTTTTCTCAAACTCTTGTACATGATATTTCATATACCGATCCAATGTTGTGACTTGGACCAGCTTGTTAGCGTCAACTTCGCCCACTCTTTCAATGTAAATTGGTCTTCCTTCCTTGTCAACTCCATGATATCCTTGCGGATAGTATTTCAAGACTTCATCTATTTCCTTGAATTCAAATTCCTGAATGAAGAACCAGTAAGCAAAAAACCTCAGAAACTACCATATGGTGACATTCTTAAATCTTTTATGTGGGCAAGCAGGTTACCTCCATGATTGTGTCAGCGCCGAATTTCTCCCTCCATTTGATCATATCAGACCACATTTGCTTCGCCTTCTCCACATCAAATTTCCTGGCCCTTAAAAATCTGCATCAAGATACAATATGTGAACAGATCATGTGGCTTAGTTCAAGTCAAAGAAGTAATTTTCATGAGTTGAACAGGCCATTCTAAACATTAATGACTTGAAAATAGAAATTAACCCTAGCATCATAGGGTGATCGTCCTGCTTAGAGGGTAGTAGTTCATCCAAAATAAGTGCTTGGCGAAACGCATCAACTGCCTGTAATTCATCAGCATTAAGGTCATCCTCAAATGAAATAGACATTACTCTACTCTGTCTGCGGCCTTTCTTTGTCAAAGAATTCCTGAACTTGTTCGAGGCACTAATTGCCTTCTTCTTCAATGATCCAAGTTTTGTCTTCCTTTCATCCTCGGAGTGTTCAGTATCGGATTTTTCATGACCTGTTCAAATCATCAACAATGGAATGCAAAAACCTCAAAATTTCGAATGGAACTACTTTCAATCAGCATATTTCAAAGGAACTCATTATAAGGGAAGGAGTTGTTCAGCAAGGGAATGTATCGTTTACGTTTCTGCATATTTCCTTTCCAAAGTTTCTATAAACCATAGCATGCATATTTTCGTCATCACAAAAAAATCAAAAGAATGGCCTATCTTATGAGCTGAAATCCATATTCCCTTAACTATTAGAGCTCCATTTTAAGCTGCGAATATAACATGGAAATAGATAGATTGAAGGCAGAAAAGGTCCTTTTCATTTTTTTTTCCAAACTCGTGGAGCAGCTCTGGCTTCGTATAACACCAATATAAATGCCGAACGATGAAGGCAAGAATCACAAAAGCATGTACCCCCTTTGATAGGCGGATCAAGCGGTCCAGACAGAGTATCGGCCATGGCTAAAATCTGCAGTGTTGATGATTTATTTGTGATTTCAAACGTAGATGGAGAAGGAAACACTTGGTAAAATATTGCTCCTCGCGAATAGTATTGTCGGGCCTAAAATCATAATATCAAAAGGAAGACAAAAAATCAGAGAGGAGACAAATCCAATGTAACTGAAATTACATAACAATTTTCTCAGCCTGTAAATCTTAGCAGTCAAATGCAATGAATACATTTGCATTATTTTTGGCTTTCAATCGGCTAGGGTAACGAAGAAGATCAAAACGGTAAAAAATGAATAATAAATATGATAGGAAACTAATGAATGAACACCATGTTAATTACTCCACACATTCAGACAATAAAGCCCATAAATATTACACAATCGATATTTCAAATGGAAATAATAGCAGGAAATTAAAGTATCAGTTCAAACTGGAATGAGAATAAATCTTTGCCGAGGAAAGAACCTCATTTCTCAATAGCAGCGAAATGGGCAAGGGGGAGTTCTGTTCATGGTTTATCTTTGGTTATATGGTTTGTCCGGATGAGAGATCGAGCTTCAAACATCAAACCTTCGTGATGGAAACATATATGGACATTAAAATTTTAAAAACCAGAAGCGAACCATACATGTGTACGCATCTAAACACTTTGAAATGAATTTATTCTAGCCAACATAAAATCAATGAAACAAAAGAGTTCTCCATGAGAAAAACACGCACACACTGTTCAATCCATGCAAATGAAGGAGCTAAATCCCAGAAAGGGTAAAAAATGCAAGAATTTGAAGCAGGAACAGGGTTTTTTAAGACTCGCATTAATCTCTCAAATAGGTGGAGCTAATTATTATAAAATGTACAGAGAAGATGATATTGACAGAATTAGAAGTCGAGAAATACATAAAAAAAATTCTTTTCTTCTATTGACATGGTCTAATTTTAAATCCAGAGGCATTGTCTCCCAGTTAAAGATTAGAGAGATGTAGCCAGTAGCCAGTAGCCAGTAGCCAAATCCAAGCAGCTCCCTTCATTGTAGTTCTTACACAAGCTCCCATAGAAACTTCAACTAGCTTTTATTGGAGGCAAGATGGCATGCCAATTGAGCGAATTTTGCGATTCTGGATTTCTTTTTTTAAGCAAATCATTTTAAAATAACACAAAAAAAGTCAAATACTCGCCTTGCTAGCTTATGCAGGAGAAGAAATGAAAGCTCTTGCAATTTGTTTACCTGAAGCATGTCACGAATTCGAAAAACTTACTCAACTAGGATAAAAAATATTTTTAAAAAATTAATTAGAAAAAAACATTCATAAAATTAGCATTACTCATTTTTCTTCTTCTTGCACTTGATTTGTCGATTCTGTTTTCTTCCAGGGCTTGATGTATTTTTTTCACCTAGAATTAAAAGTGTAATTGAATAAAAAGAAAAGTATATATGTAAATGGTAAATTTTAAGATGAAAAGTGCGAAATTTGTTGGGGGGGGGGGGGGGGATGCTTCTTCCATGGAAACGATAATTATTCTGACTGTTGTCCAAACTTTCTGATAACATGGATTCTTTATTGTGACACGTGATGAAATGCAAACTTAATTTCCACAAAAAAAAAAAAAATCCAACGGCAGGCAGTTTACAACCTCTCTACTGCTACTTTTTATCTGACTTTCCCATTGACTCTTCACTCTAAAACCCTAAAACACAAACATTTTCTCTTACAGTTCATCTCCTCCATATCAATGGCGGCTGCTACTAATTTCTCTCACTCACCCCTCATTTCCAAAACCCGAACTCACTCTCTAAACCATTACCCGTTTCCCAAAAACACGATTTTACCTTTCAAACTCTCAAAAAGCCACTCCCTCAAACCCATCTCTCTCAAGGCAGTTATATCCCAGCAAAACCCTGCTGCAACCACAACACAGGAAACGACGCAGTTTAAGCATTGTTTTACAAAATCCCAAGATGGTTTTCTCTACTGTGAGAACCTTAAGGTTCAGGAGATTATGGAGAGTGTTGAGAGGAGACCCTTTTATCTGTACAGCAAGCCACAGATCACTAGAAATGTCGAGGCTTACAAGGATGCTTTAGAAGGATTGAGCTCTATTATTGGGTATGCTATTAAGGCTAATAATAACTTGAAGATTTTGGAGCATTTGAGAGGGTTGGGTTGTGGTGCTGTTTTGGTCAGCGGTAACGAGCTTAGACTGGCTCTTCGTGCCGGTTTCGATCCCACAAGGTATGTTTATGTGGACTTTATTGAGTATTTGTGGATAAAGTTTGTGTCTTTATGTGTTTGGGGTTATTGGAAGACCAAGCCTTGTTTCCTCGTTTGTATTTTAACTTCAAGCAAAGTATGTGGCTTTATATAGATTTTGTGTCATTGGAAGATTTTCTCTAGTCTTTTTTCTGGCTTATTTCATTGTTTTGATGTGTGTGACTCGGTCAGTTTTGAAATTTTATGCACGAATTTAAATGAGCTTGGTTTCATAGTAGACTGGGATTTAGTCGATTGTGTTGTCGAGAGGTTATTGGTGTTGTGTTTGTGTGAATTTTTGTGGTCTGAAGTTGGGGGTAATGCGTGGATGGACAGGTGTATTTTTAATGGAAATGGGAAGCTGTTGGATGATTTGGTTCTAGCCGCCCAAGAAGGTGTTTTTGTTAACGTGGATAGTGAATTCGATTTGGAAAATATTGTGGCAGCTGCTAGAATTGCTGGCAAGAAGGTTAATGTTCTCCTTCGGATCAACCCAGATGTTGACCCTCAGGTATGAAATAGCTACCATACGAGCAAGTGATTTTGATGGTACAGAAAAGGATAGTGATTGCTGATTTTGTTCATATATTTTAAAATTGGCAACACAAAAGGTCGTTTTAGTTGTTTGAATGAGTTCATTTCTTGGCCTAGGTGAGTAAGATAAATGAGATTTTTGTGCAGAGAATTAGTTAGAAATTTGAAGTTGGAACTGATGGAGCCTCTAGATATTTTTTAATCAATAATATAAATGTACAGTCAGTGTATGCTCAACACCTTTCATCTGCTGCAGCTCCATAATGTTATCCCTGTCAACACAGCATCTTTTGGAACTGCAAATTTACTGCCGTTACAACACAGCAACTCTTATTTTTGTCCATGCATCATTGTTACTGAATAATTATATCTCTCAACTCACCACCATTAAATCCAGGTCCATCATCATATTTTTCAATCCTTGATTCGTTAAGAAATTCCTTTCAAGCTTCAAAATCAAGATTATAAATTTGTGGACATTTAAGCTTGTGCTGATTAAGTTTCTAAAGTTTTGTGATAGAGATTTTAAGGAGGTTTCTGTGTTTCAAATGCATTTTGTCTGATCAAATACTTTGTGCTTGTCTTTAGGTCCATCCTTATGTTGCTACCGGAAATAAGAACTCTAAATTTGGTATTAGAAATGAGAAGCTGCAATGGTTTCTGGATGCTGTAAAGGCACACCCTAATGAGCTGAAGCTTGTGGGAGCCCATTGCCATCTTGGGTCAACCATCACCAAGGTATCTCAATTACAGATGCTTTTTTTTGTTCTTTCTAGCAATTGTTGGCTATGGATGCGTGGCATGTATTTATCATTCTTTCTTGTTCTTTTTACTTCTATTAATGCCACTCTTTTCCGGGGCATATTAATATGTATTTTCTCTATACACACTTATTTCATTGTCTGAATGTCCAAGTTGAACCTCTCTTTATTATGTCTTTTAGGTGGACATTTTCAGAGATGCTGCAGTTCTTATGGTTAACTACATTGATGAAATCCGATCCCAGGGATTTGAAGTTGATTACTTAAACATTGGAGGTGGTTTGGGTATAGATTATTATCATTCTGGTGCCATCCTTCCTACTCCAAGAGATCTCATTGACACTGTAAGAATCATTTTCCTAAATCATATTCAGCACATTCCAATATAAACATTCTCAATACTTACATTATTGGTTGTTTGTTTAGGTTCGTGAACTGGTGCTCTCGCGAGATCTCAATCTCATCATTGAACCTGGGAGATCCCTCATTGCAAATACTTGTTGCCTGGTGAACAGGGTCACTGGGGTTAAAACTAACGGAACAAAAAATTTTGTTGTGATAGATGGAAGCATGGCTGAACTTATCCGTCCTAGTCTTTATGATGCTTATCAGGTAAGTGTTGGAACATGATAAACCCTTTTCAATACCGAGTTTCTTATGTTTAACTCTACAAGAATTATGCTAGCGTATTATGATGTCATTGTTTTATATATATTTGTCATTTGAGAGTGGCTTCATTTAGTGTGCCTTTACTTGATTGCAACACTTAGATATCATGATGGTTTAGCCATCTAGTTTTGATCTAGCCTTATTTTCTTGTATATTTTAGAAGACTATAACACCTTTGTTTGCATTATGACTAGGATTTTAGGGGTACTGAATGATTGCCTTGAAAATGTTTGGGAGTCTGAACTATGTTTGACATTCTTTAGGGTGGTTGATGTTTGACTATTTCCAGGATGGCCCGCTGCCAATGTCTGTGTAGTTACACATCTTTTGCTATGGATTAATATGAAATCTTATTAAAGTGAATAAATTTGGCTTTCCTCAAACATTCATCTTGTTATATTATTTATCTATATGATCTCCCTTTTGACAACTATTTCTAGTTACTACAGTGCCATCTTTTTTCTGTCTCCACTTGAATATTATTACTCAGTTGTTTTCTTTTTGGCTTGGAGTTGACTCGTTTTGTGTTTGGTTTCAGCATATAGAGCTTGTTTCTCCTGCGTCACCCGATGCGGAAATTTCGACTTTTGATGTGGTTGGTCCTGTCTGCGAGTCAGCAGATTTCCTGGGAAAGGATAGAGAGCTTTCAACTCCTGCTAAGGTTATCCTTTCTTTTCTTTTCTGTCTCTCTCCCCTTATTTTGTTGTGGTTTGCAGCAAGAATTTACGTTTTCTTATCAAGAGTTTTTTTGCAGGGAGCTGGTTTGGTTGTTCATGATGCAGGTGCTTACTGCATGAGCATGGCATCAACATACAATCTCAAAATGCGCCCTCCGGAGTACTGGGTATGGAATCTTTCAATGCCTTCAGCTACAAATCATTTTACAATATCTGTCACCCTAACTCCAATTGTTGGTTTGCTAAATGTTTATATAACAAAAGAGTGATTAATAATTTATGGAATATCTCATTGAATTCAAGATTACATGATTTATGCTTTTCAAATGGTTTTTGGGTAGAAAAATGGTTCTTGAGAGTTTAAATTCGTGTTTTTAGGTTGAAGAAGATGGATCGGTGTTCAAAATTCGACACGGGGAGACATTTGAAGACCATATTCGGTTCTTTGAGGGTCTTTGATTGCAGATTGTAACCATTTCCAGTGAGGCAACTAGACCTCATTTTTGCCTCCATCGTGTAATCTTCGTGTCGCACTCTTCTGGTTATTATGTAGCAGCAGCTGGATTTATTCATTACATCAACCAACTGGGTAAACTCCATTCATTAAAAAATATAAAACAGGGATGGACACATCGATAAAAAAAATATAAGCAATGAGCATCGTTTGTTGATATTATAGATATATAAAGGCGACGTCATCAGTCATCCAAATTCGATCTTTCATCGTGTCTATAAAGGTGATGTATTATTTTAATTGTTTTCAATTTTGTCTTTCTATCAAAGTTTATGTATTTTTTCAATTTACCCCTCAATCTTTTTATTTTCTTTTCCTTTTGCAGAAGTTTTTTTTCTTTTTAATTTAACCATTTAATTTATTTTTTTTAAAAGTATTTGGGAAAAATACTATTAAAAATCAAGGTCGACTTGGCCTAATTTAATATATTTATGATTCAGGTTAATCTCATTAAAGACAAACGTAAAAGGATGCCAATATTCTTTATTAAACAATAATCGAGGATGAAATTGAGGAAAATAGTAAATAAAAAATTTAAAAAATCAGGGCTAAAAATGCAATAAAAATCAAATCAAATCAAATATTTAGGGAAAATAAATAAAATTAATTCTTTAGGGATGTGATTGAAAAACCAACAAATCAGTTTAAAAAATAAAAATTAAAAGAATTATGATTAAATTTAGTATACAAATTAAATAAAAACAAGCATTTATTTCCTGATAAAATTGAATAAAAAAAAAAATCAATCAAACATAGATTCATAGTTTAAAAAAACATATAAGAAATCGGGTGGATTTTTAATTGGCCCACAGGCCCAGTACAATATAAGAGATGTCGCATGATTTGGTCTTTGCTTATCTTCAATGGGCCTGTTTGGTATTGCGGTTGCGGTTGTGGTTGAGGTTGAAAAAAAGCAGTTTCAAAAAAAGCGTTTTTTACTGTGGTTCAAAATAAGCAGTTAAGTGTTTGGTTAAAACTGTGGTTGAGTTGGAGGTTGAAAAAAAAAGCAGTCTTGGTTGTTTGGTTACCAAACTTTACATATTGCTTTTAACTTGTAAAATTACTTTAAAGGGCATAGACATATAAACACACATATTTAATACAAGGAAAATAACATCATTTTCAACATACAACTTACGAATAAATTCACAGCAGCTCTAGACACAAAATTTAAACAGTTTATAAATCTAACAGTAAATTTATAGTATGTAATTAAGTTAACTGACAAAAAAAATCCTAATTAATGAATTTCGTATAATTATTTTTCTGTGCTAACTTTTTTTTTATGCCGACTATTTTAACCGATAAAAAAATCCTAATTAACAAATTTCACATATATTTTTTTTTGTGCTAACTATTATTTTATAACTATTATAATTATTATAATTATTATTAATAATAATAATATATAACCCCCCCCCCCCCATTTATAAACCCTCACCCGTTCCCTTCCCAACACCCTCACCCTATTTTTCCTCTCTCTCAGTGCCGCCCCCGTCCCTCTCTCCGTTTAGCCCCGTCTCTCTCTCCGTCCAGCCCCCGTCCCTCTCAGCCTCCAGCCCCCCTCCCTCCCTCTTCCACCTCCAGCCCCCCTCCCTCTCGGCTACCTCTTTTAACACCTATGACCAAAAGTCATAGCCATGGCAGATTTGAAGTCAACGTTCTTGAATGTCTACTCTGTTCTCAAGAAAGAGCTTCTTGAGGATCCTGCTTTCGAATGGAGTCCTGACTGATTCTCGTGATTGGCTTTTTCTTGTCTTTCTTTGCATTACTTCTTGAAAGTTTCGATCTTTCTTTTTACTGGGTTTGGGGGTGCCTGTGTTTTTGCTTGAAATCATTGCTAATGGAAATGCAATTTTGAATCCTGAGCTTCAAAAATGTTGTGTTATGGGTTTATTTGTTTCTTTTGTGTAAGAACCCGGAATGATTTTCATGCGCTGAATGGATTAGAATTTGAGCAGAGCAAAAAACATGAGGATCTTTGTTGTCTGTGCAAAGAATCGAGAGGATGTTTTAGGGGTTTTTTTTTCTAACGGTAATTTTTGCATTTGAATATTGAATCGCAGGTTCTGTGTATTTTGTCAAACTTGAAACGCAAACAGAAAAGCATGTAATTTCAGCTTTTCCTAAACCACCGATTCGGACCATTTTTTATGTGGGTCCCATGCTCTGTAACTGTGTTTGGTTGTTTACCAAACACTGAATCCAGAAGCCGTTTGGCAAACGTGGAACGCACCACGTTGCCAAACGGGTGCAATGCCTCATCTGTGGTTTCTTATTATGGTTTTGGTGGCTTGTTCATCCCCTCCTCCTGTTTTTTTTTCTCTTCCTTTTCTTCTCCATTTAAGACAAACTGTTCATATCATGACAATTCCCTCGTACCAGACAAGTGTGTTTTCTATGTACACTATTTCTCTCTCTTGAAGAAAAAAAACACTCTCTCTACTCTTTACGCGGCGTAAAACGACACCGCACTTCTCTAATCCTCAGCCGCTCGATTCTAGACTCGCTTTGCCTCTAGAGTATACAAAAGAGGAGTGGACGCCGTTATTTGAATGTTTCCGATCACAGAGGCTCGAATGTTACCCCCTCTCCGGTTACTGAATCTTTTTTGCCACCCTTTGTTATCTCCTTCGAGAAAGAACTGGAGTGCTGTCACTGTCGATTCCTGGGGGCAAAGGCCCACGGTGCCGCCGAGTAGGGTTCATATAAAAGTTCAAGGATAAACTTGAAAATATGCTAAAGCAAAGAGGGATAATATGAATTGTTTTTCAGGGAACCAAATAAAGGCTTACTGCGAGATAATCTTGAAATGGAGGGGTCGAGATTTTTTTTTATTAAAAATAAAATAAGACTTTCGGGGTGCCCTTACCACGGCCCCGCCCCGAGGCCATGGGAAAGAAATTCTCACCAATAAATTGGCAGGCAGGGTGCTATGGAAAGTTTGATGCCCGATCAATTGAATTGATTAGATGCTTAATCCATCAATCAACTCACTAGAAATATCAACTTCTCCGCGTGAATGGTCTTCACCACTCCCACTTTTCATCCCTTACTTTTGAAAATGAATAATTCAGCCAGATGAGAAAGAGAGAGAGAAGATGGCCAAGACAAATCAATTTCCTAGTGGTCCTGGCTTATCTATGCTTGATTTTGACAGACCACTAACTTCGGTTTGTTTTTATAAATATTTTTAAAAAAAATAATTTTTATTTTATTTTAAATTAAAAAATTTCAGTACTTTTATATTATTTTTATAATATTAAAATATTTTTTAAAAATAAATAAAAATATTATTTTAATATATTATTAAACAAAACACGTTTTAATAAATAACATCAACTATGAAAACTAGACAAACAACCATACTGTGAGCGAGCTAGTGCTCGCTGCAACAAGCATCTCTGGATTATGATCTTGACAATGCCATGGCCCTCCATTATGAGCTGAGATCTACGATTCTTGTACCTATTGTTTAGGATCATGTTAACTTTATAAGCATATCATAAAAGTTATTAAACTCAACCCATAATTTACACATGCAATGTATAGAATAAGTTAACCTTGTATAATATATCTATCTTTAAAAAAATTAAATAAATCTTGATCGGATCTAATATTAATCTAATTAAATTAACCAAGTTAATCTTAGATTATTTTTTTATAAATCAAGATAAAAACAAGCAACCCATGTCTTGACCCAAAATAGGTTTACAGTTTGTTTCAGAATATGATTAAAGCTAATTTTGAAAATAGTTTTTATTCATAAATATATTAAAATATTTTTTTTAAAAAAATATTTTTGATATTAACATATCAAAATAATTTAATAATAATAATAATAATAATAATAATAAATCAGAGTAGCTGCGTGATGATATAAATTTTAGAAGTATAACAAGCCATCAACAAATAGACTAAGTGGCCGTTTGGCATTGTGGTGCGATCCACGATTGCCAAACGGCAACATTGATTTGGTGTTTGGATAACAACAGAACGCAGTTTTTTGTGAAACACCGATTGTAGAAAATATTACCGTTAAAATAAACCCAACCGAGGATACTTGTCGTCTGCGTCTCATCCCTTCCTCTTCTCTGCACAAAACGGGTTGTTGGGTTGAATTGCATGCAGAGAGCTGCATCAAGCTCTCTCGTCGCAGGAGACGACGACGACGGTAACAACAGCCACCATTGCAACTCTCTCTCCTCTCCACGACGATAGGCACGAGACGACGACGACACAACTCTCTCTCCACGGCGGCAACTGTCTCTCTCTCTCCACAGCGCTCTCTCCTCAGAGGAAGCTTCCGATGCTCCTCACGGCCACCACAGGCCACCATCTCCAACGCCACCACCACAGGAAGAACCATCTCGTCCTTCTCTACCCATCGGCACCGGCCGTTGACGCTCTCGTCATGGTCAGTGAACAGTGGCACTGCACTGTTCACGTGAAGAAGAGTGGAACAGTGCAGCGCACCGTTTCACTCTTCTTCTGCGTGTGTTCGCTGGGGCTGGGGTGGCCCAACCCAAGTCCAGCTAAGCTGGGCCGGGCCATTTAGCTGGGTGAGGCCCAGTCCGGATTTTTTTTTAAATATATATTTTAAAAATAACAAAAAAAATGTATTTTTCTGATGAAAAAAAATGACGCGTGACTTCGTTGCACTCCACAACCTTGTTATTTTTTGATTGATTATGAATTAAAAACTTGCAACTGGATTTGGCATTGGAATTATATCCCTACAATTGGATCGCAAATGTTGTTAGTAATGATATTGTTACCATATGTTGTTCCTCGATCAAATAGCAAGGGATCGCAGAGGCATTCACGTATCGATTTAGTTCGTGATGGAATTGCAAGTAGTTTGATGGGAGAATAAAAAATAATATTTGTTTTTTCATTATTAAATTTACAATATTTAAAAAAATTATATATATATATATATATATACTCTTTAAAGTAATTTCACAAGTTTAAAGCAATATGAAAAGCCTGGTAACCAAACACCTAAAACTGCTGTTTTTTCAACCTCCAACTCAACCACAGTTTTAACCAAACACTTCACTACTTATTTTGAACCACAATAAAAACATTTTTTTTGAAATTGCTTTTTTTCAATCTCAATCGTAAAAGCAAAAGCAATGCCAAACACACCCTTAGTGATTGCATTTAGCATTCCAGAATCTATTATTTTAAAGATTTGTATTTTATTTTTTGGCTGTAGAAAAATAAAATTTGGAGGACAGAAAAATCTTACGAGGATCAATTGATTTCTCTACTCCGTAGACCAATAGCTGTGGTACACGTTCCAATCAACTATTGCATACCACTACGCAAACATTCTCAACATTGCCTGATATAGCGAAGATAGGTTCGTGTCCAAAAAGATTTCGAAAATCACAATGTCCATCACACACCATCTCATGATACTGACGTCAACGGCTGGGATTTCATCTTCCACCTGTAACGTTCAAGGCACACCAGCGATTGACAAGTGACTACCCTAGTGGATGTCTGGCAAGTGTAAGGTCAGAATTCATTTTAAAAATGGTACAATGTGACATTGACAAGTGTGATCACGTAATTGCTTCCTTTTAGAATTTACTGCCGTTTCAGGCATAGCAAAAGTAGCAAACTCTATTTAAAGATAAATTTAATAATAAAATAAAGTAGCAGAATGTATAAATTTTCTCAAGTTTTATAAAGTTTAGATATCGTAAATACATGCATGTGGCACTTATTTAAAATTGTATTTTTTAAAAATATTGTTTTTTTACAATCTTGTAATATAATTTAAATGTATATGAATGAAACCATCTTGTTTTATTTTTTAAGTTCTTGTTATGCGGTAATAATTATTTTTTATTTAAAATTGAATTAAAATAGTATATTTTTTAATTTTATATTTTAACTTTTTAAAAAAAAACAACACTTTAAACAAAACAAACAAACTGTTTTTTAATAAAAATAAAATAAAAGAGAAATTACATCGAGATGCTCAAGTAAGCAAGCGCGCGCTTATATTATCCTTCACTCTGGCGGTACTCCGCGTCTACCGTGCTTTTGGATTTTCTATCTTTTTCTCTCTCCCATTGAAATTGAAAAAGAAGAAACCGAGAGAGAAAGCAAAAGCGAGAAGGAAGCGGGTTTTTTAGCTCCTTGTTTTACCCCTCCCTCTCCCTCGCCATTTGTTCTACTCATCTCCACTCTAACACCGACAAAAAACGTTCTCATTTTCATCCAATCCCTCACTTTCTCAATGTTTTTGCTATTGCGTTACTGAGAAGTGAAAGAAAAAAAGAAAGAAAGTTAGGGTTTCAAGCTGTCAATATTTTTGTGATTTCATCTAAGATCGGCTACTCGCTCACTCAAAATGCTGTATTCTATCTTATCTGTGTAAATTGTACGTTTCTCCGTTCTATTTTCTTTTTTCAATTTCCCTGTAATTTTAACTTTTATTTTTATTTTTTAGACTGTTGTTAACATTATGTATTATGCATTTTATTTTGTTTTTTTAGTTAGTTTAGTTTAGTTTTTTTTTTTAGATTTCTAGTGAATATTATTTACTGGTAATATGTGTAAAAGCTGTGAAATCTACTGTTCTTTATTTTACATTCCGGTGTATGGTTATGGATTATTAATTATTTTTGATAGATTGAAGAGAACATATTTTTTTTTTTTCTAGTCTAGCATTTTAGACTTAATATTTTTGGTTATAGTTTATAGATTTCCAAATTTTATCTGTTTAGGTAAAAATTGTGAAGTTTACTTGTTATTGATTTTGTTTTGTAATATATTATTTACGGATAATCTATCAGATTCCTTTATCATCTAAGGATTATTTATTAAATTCATTAATTTGGATGTATTGAAGTGAACTTGCTATTTGCCAATTTCAGGTTTTGCAGCTCTACCAAAAAAAGCTGAGTGTGCAGTGTAGGTTAATAGGCGTTCTTTTTTGAGATTTTCCTGTGATTTTTATTTGATCATGTCCGGGGATTCTGTGGCAAACCTTTCCAATGGCAATGCGAATACGCAGCAGCCTGATCCTCGAAGGACTTACCAAGTGGTCGTGGCTGCCACTAAGGACATGGGTATCGGGAAAGATGGGAAACAACCGTGGAAATTGCCTTCGGATGTTATGTTTTTTAAGGATCTGACCTTGACCACGTCAGATCCTGGGAAGAAGAATGCAATTATAATGGGAAGGAAGACCTGGGAAAGTATTCCTCTTGAGCACAGGCCTTTTCCTGGTCGGCTTAATGTTGTTTTGACTCGTTCTGGAAGTTTTGATATTGCTACTGCAGAGAATGTCGTGATTTGTGGAAGTATGGGTTCGGCCTTGGAGTTGTTGGCTGGGTCTCCTTATTTCTTGTCAATCGAGAAAGTGTTTGTTATTGGAGGTGGTCAGATATTAAGGTTTGTGCTCTGGAAATTTGGATTAGTTCTGGATGATTTTATTTTTTGTATTGATTATGTTTTTAATGCAGGGAATCTTTGAATGTGCTTGGATGTGATGCTATCCACATTACGGAAATTGAGACGGATTTTGATTGTGATACTTTTATCCCTGCAATTGATACCTCTGTATTTCAGCCTTGGTGCTCTTCTTTTCCCAAGATGGAAAATGACATACGATATTGCTTTACAACTTATGTTCGAGTGAGGAGTTCTGCAATTGAGTTCTGTAGTCAAGATAATGGTGTGAGCTCTGATGGTAATTCTGAAAACTGTAAGTTTGAGGTAAAAAAGTTCTCATTCCTTCCCAAGACGGTTTTTGAAAGACATGAGGAGTATTTGTATCTCAGACTGGTTCAAGACATCATCACTGATGGCAATTTGAAGGATGACAGGGCAGGAACTGGCTGTACATCAAAATTTGGTTGCCAGGTAACATCCACCCTTGATTGCTTACAGCTCTGTCTTTGCTTCTTAGAGTATGAGTCCATGCAATTACAATTTTTTTAGTTAATTATGATCGCTAATTGATTAATTTATTCCTTTTGATCCACAGATACGGTTCAATCTGCGCAAAACTTTTCCACTTCTTACAACAAAGGCACACTTCTTTTTGTTATTACTTGTTATTGCCAAATTAGTTCTTCTGTATACGTTTCCTTCTTTCTTTCCCACTAATCTGGATTCACTCATGCATCATTATGAGGTCAACTTAAAAAGAAAAGGAACCATTTATTTATCACATTTATAAGTTGACACAAAGTTTCAATTTGTTTGCAGAGAGTATTTTGGCAAGGCGTTGTTGAAGAGCTCTTGTGGTTCATCAGTGGTTCAACAAATGCCAAGGTAATCATATGTTAGTTGTATGATTTATTTTCCATGTCTTCCTAACTGTCTTCTATGTTTTGATGGGATTGGATGGGAAGTATCAGTTTTTATTGGTCACCAGTTGTTTTAGAAACTTTACCATGTGATTGGCGCTTCAAAGTGACTGATGTATTATCCTCATCTTGCTTTAGAGTTTGGTATTAAGATTATTTAGCTGCATGTGGGAATCTCAAGGTTGCAAGGCTTGCTATTTGGCATGTTTTATTTTTTCTGCTACAGAGTCCAGCTGAATGTCAAATACTGTTGTGTATCGTATGAAAGCCATTGTATTTGCATGAGATCTCTATAATAGTGCTTGAAGATTCCGTCATTGTTAATTGTAGATGACAGAATATAGCAAGTATGAAACCCATTTCTAAATGTTGCTACCATGAGCAGGTCCTTCAGGAAAAGGGTATTCATATATGGGATGGCAATGCATCCAGAGATTACCTTGACAGGCACACATTAACTTTTAGTTTTTTTAATCCTGTTGATTTTTATATTTTAACCCCTGCTCATTTATGCAGTTTTTAAATGATATTTTTAATTGTAATTGCAGTGTTGGGTTAAGGGACAGAGAGGAGGGCGACTTGGGACCTTTATACGGGTTCCAGTGGAGACACTTTGGTGCTAGGTTCGTGGATCCTTTATGAAAGTTTAGCTACAAGATCATACAAGAAAGAGTATTAGGCTAATTGTGTTGCATACATGCTACACATTTTTAGGTACACTGATATGCATGCTGACTACACTGGCCAAGGATTCGATCAATTGTTAGATGTTATTGACAAGATCAGGGATAATCCAAATGATCGTCGGATTGTACTCTCAGCTTGGAATCCTTCTGATCTCAAGTTGATGGCGCTTCCACCTTGCCATATGTTTGTTCAGGTTTGCATCAAGCTTGTGATTCTACTTTCTAAATCATTTCCTTTATAGACAATTAATCCAGATATTTTATTTTTCAGTTCTATGTAGCCAATGGAGAACTGTCATGCCAAATGTACCAGTGTTCTGCTGACATGGGCCTTGGTGTGCCCTTCAACATTGCAACTTATGCTCTCTTGACACGCATCATTGCTCATGTCTGTGGTATGTACTCTTTGCAATCATACCATTAACTTAGAAATCATGATTGTTGAATTGCTAGAAGTCACATCATTAATTTACAGATTATGATCGTTGAATTGCTAGGGTGTTTAATGTTCTAGATGTGCATGTTCAGGCATCTGAATGGGTGATTTGAGTGAACTGACTGACACCCACAAAAGTCAATGGACTCATGGCATTTGATTCACCAGCCTTTAAATTGTTAGATGGGTTGGTAACAATGGAAATATTCAGAGAACTGATGATTTAATGGACAAAAGGAGACCTCTGCTGATGGATCTGGTGGCATATTATTGTTAAGGACACCGCTTTTGGACCTTAGCAAATTCAAATTCATATTGATGAGGAGGTTTTTTGGGAAGTCATGGCATTTTCACATAAGGAAAGCATTACAAATAAGATGGTTTTTTGCTACATTTTTTTTATAACAATGATATTAGTGAACTTGCATGGCTTGAAGGAAAGATTTTAAGGACTCAGTTATAGTCACATTAAAGTGGGATATTTTGTGGATTTTTTTTGACCGGGGGGCTCATTTCTGCGCATAGTTGCTGTGATCAGGATGGAAAACTTTGTGGTTTCAAGCACTAGACTTTTACTGTTATACTGGTCTGCTCTAGAAAAATAATTATTCATGTAATAGTTTTGATCTCTTTAGCATCGGAATTGCATGTCTTCAGAATCTGTTTTCCTTATTCATGTCATGTGCAGATCTCGTTCCAGGCGATTTCATTCATGTGATTGGTGATGCTCATGTTTATCACACTCATATCAGGCCTCTGCAGGAGCAGCTTCATAAACTGCCAAAGCCTTTCCCAGTAAGTATAATAGCAGAACTACTGCTAATTCACCTCAAATTATTTTGGTACATGTTTTCCTCCATTCCCTATGCTATTTCCTCCTTACGTGCAGATTTTGAAGATCAATTCTGAGAAGAAAGACATTGATTCTTTTGTGGCGGCTGATTTCAAACTCATAGGCTATGATCCTCAACAGAAAATTGAAATGAAAATGGCAGTATAGAGCTCCATTAAAGATTTAGTGAAATTAGAGACTCTGATCCCTCGGCAATATATGCTCATAGTTTTGTGGCAAGTATATATATTATGCAATTTCCCTCTCTTTCTCCTTTTAATGCATTTTATATGTTGAACTTTGCTTTGCCTTCGCTAAGTTCTGCCAATCAATATAGATTTGTGGTCTGTTTCTATGATCTATAACAGTCCATGCTTGGCATACCTGCCACGCAGAACTTTTCTGCTGATTGCCTCTTCCTTGATGATATAGTCAGGTAACTTTGTATCGTTTAGTAGAACCTCTTAGTAAGGCTTGTATGCCTCATGGAAGGTGTGAAAACAGTAAGCGGTGCACCTGAAAAAGGCGGCCACCTAGTGATTTAGGGCCTTAGAGGATCTCCAGGGGGCTGGTGAAGGAAAGAACAGTAGCAACCTTTACAAGGCAGTAGCAATCTCTACAAAAGCATTATTCTAGACACTACTGTTAGGTGATTTTTTTTCCAGGTGGATTGAAGTTTGAACCGTGTACTATCACGGATTTAGGTGTTTGGGGAAGCTTATATATAATATTTTATACTGCAAAGTTATCAACAAATTCTTGGATCTGAAGCTTTGATTTCTTTTTATTGTTTCAGGCACCGGTTTGGGAGGCTCACCATGCTAGTGTGTGAATTGAATGGCCAATAAAAATGTGGTGGTTTGGGATATACTTCAAGCTAATGCTTACGTAGGGAGAATCCTTTAGTTCCACTCCTGGTCGTGGTTCTAAGGTGATTTAGGATTTCTGTATTTTTTTTTGCCCCCACTCAACAAGTGTTCCTGTTTTCTTTTTCATGGATCCATCACTTGGATGCAACAACAATACTCGACCGTACTTTTGTTTTTGGTTTTTGAAGTGGATTGGAATTTGGACAGCTATTTTCCTTTGCAGTGCTTTGCTATTTGTGTTCATTCTCTTGTGGGATTAAGTGTCTGGTTGGGATTAATTGATTGTGTTTGTTTTTTAAATTGTTTTTTTGTTTAAAAATATATTAAAATAATATTTTTTTATTTTTTAAAAATTAATTTTGATATTAGAATATGAAAATATCTAAAAATATAAAAAAATTAATTTTTTATAAATTATTTTGAAACACAATGGCTTTTGCTTTTTTATTTAATATATGTACAACTTGAACGAAACTTGACTTTTTTTTAATCAATATCAAGAACCAACGCAATAAAACTTTAAGAATTCCAATCTTATTAGCTAAAACTAGTTATTTAACCCGCATGATTTTGCTGCTGGTAATATAATTTTTATCGATATATGAGAATTACTTGTATTACTAAATGTAAAAAATAAAGTGCTAACATGACTATTTAACTTGTTAAAGTCTAGCTGCAGGTAAAAACCTAATGAATTAATGGATCTTGTTTTTGGACTAGGGTTTCAGGAAGTGATGGACTATGATCCTTTCCGTCCGTGCTGTCCAATTTTGGTTATTAGTAAAATTAAGCTTGAAACTAGGTTTATCATAGGGTAATTGATAGATTAATCAACATCTAAAAACGACAGAGAAACTTCTGGTGGGAAAAGTGCCAAGAAGCTGTTTTCAGGGAAGCCATAGTGCGCCATCAAAGTTTTCATGAGTGAAGAAAGCAAACATCGAAACCTAAATTAACTCCCATGTTCCTACGACGATAGCAAGTCCTTATTAGCAGGCACATTAAATTACTGGATCTTTACCATTGCTCTCTTATTCCTCTACCCTTTCACAATTTTACCATTTTCACCATCGGGCTCCTGTGCACCTTCCTCTTTCTTCACAACTTCACCATTGCTCCCGTCAAGCTCCTGTGCAAGTTTTCCCTCTGCAGCTCCTGGTTCTTCATTGTTATCTTTCTTTCCGTCCTCTCTCTTCGATCTCTCGCTCTTCTTATCCTCGAGGAACTCAATGAGACCTGTCAAAACACTCTCTGGCTCCTCGCATTTCAGCAGTTGCTCGCCTACTTCTGCAGGAGTAACCTTCGCTGTCTCTATTAGGGCTTCGACACTGGGGAAAAGAGGGTGCTCTGTAAGGCCGAGGTAGTTGGAGACCAGCATTTTGAATCCACATGGAGTGCAGTAGGACATGTGAATGTGTACATCCATACGACCAGGTCGCAACAAAGCAGGATCGAGTCTTTCTTTGTGATTGGTTGTGAATATTATGATTCGTTCATCCCCACAGCTTGACCATAATCCATCTACAAAGTTGAGCAATCCTGACAGGGTCACCTGGGGCTGTACAAAATTATGTCTGTCAGGAACGAGAAACACTGCAAGCTTCATTAAAATAGCAATAAAAGCTTTTGTGTTTTGATTATTGTCATCTATGTCCCCGAGGGTGGGGTGCAGCGGTAAGTGCCTGGGTGCAGAATGTTTCACCCAGGTTCGAACCTCTGCCTTGCACACTCCTCCTCGTAAGAGCCTGGAACAGCCGGGGGTTTTAACCGCTCACCTGGACCCACAAAGTGCGCTTTCCGGGGGGTGGGGTTTCCCTAGTAAGGAATGATCCAAAAAAAAGATTGTTGTCATCTACATATCAGATCAGATCAGATCCCGGGGGGGGGGGGCTTCAGCCATGCATGAAAATTGTTAACTTAAAGAGAATATATGGTATATAACTCATTGCCTGAGAAATGACTCCATGTCTCACACAAATTCCCTTATCCAGATAGTCATAGGCTGGAAAGAAAGTGTGAACCGGTAATACCATGCCATTCTTGACTTGGAAGAAGGGGAAAAGGTCAACAATGTTTCGTTAGTTTACCAAGTGACCTCATCATAATATGGATTTGATCCGATCCTCCTCAAGACTAAATATAGTTTCTGAATGCAATGTTTCGTTAGTTTACCAAGTGACCTCATCATAATATGGATTTGATCCGATCCTCCTCAAGACTAAATATAGTTTCTGAATGCAAAATAAAACCGTGAGGAATAATTACCTGGTTTACTTGGTTAAACGCTGCTGGATTATGTCGAGAAGGAATCATTGCTCTGGCTTGTGCAAGCCTATCTTGTAATTCAATGGAACAGTCGATGTCCTCCACCATAAGTACGGATTTATTCTCAGTTGAGATCAACAAATTTCTAAGATCAGAATTGGTCCTCAGATCAGTCAATTCCAGATCATATATATCAAACTTAAGATAGTTTGCTATCGCTGCAATCAAGCTCGACTTTCCAGTCCCTGGTGGACCAAACAGTAAGTACCCACGTTTCCATGCCTTCCCTACCCTCCTATAGAACTCCTTTCTCTTCACAAACCTGTCAAGATCCTCCATGATCGTCCTCTTCGCTTCCATATCCATTGCTAACGTATCAAATGTAGAAGGATGATGAAGATTCACCGATTGCCAAACATCCCCTCTCCTCCCCGACATCCGGTCATGCCTTAGCGTGAAAAGCTTCAAACTCCTCTTATCGTCTTTCACTTCTTTTGATTTTTTAATCACGTGCTTTAAATAAACATCAATAACCATATCCTTATGTTTCTTGTGAAAACTCAACTCAAAGAACCTATCCTCGGATATTGGTATAGAATTAAAATTATCAGAGCTTGGTACATACTTCATTGGCACTTGTTTTGAGATGAACTTCCATTTCAGAGTAACCCCATTAAAGGTTTCGACAATTTCTTGGTATCTATCTAAAGATAATGAGAACTTACTCTCTTTCTTGGCCAGTGAGATTTTGAGTTTCTTTGCATCCGGAGGAATTATGGTCTCAAGATAGAGCTCTGCAGCTTTGAAGAGATTGTTGTGGTTAAGGTTGTCATATTCTTCAACAACTAAAGTGAGTTCCGAAGAGAAAGAGTTGATCAGGGTTTCGAATTTGTAGAAGATGTAGCTTCGGAACTCATCAGGAAGATACTCCCTAACAAGGGAGCGGAGGAGCACAATTGTGGCAGCAGCTGAGGCTGCTGCAGAGATCATAGTTTTAGCGGAGGGGATTTGGGCGGCGGTACGGCTGGGAAACATGGTTCTAGGTCTCCAAAAGACTTGTGGGTTTCGGCAAGTGCTATCGAGGAGACTCTCTGTTTATTATAATGCAAAATCCGAGAGTAGGAATGGTGTTTGAGAACAGCAATGGAAAGTGTAACAGAGGAATGATGCTGTCTACCAAAGAAAAATTGTTTGATAACCATGAAAAGAACTCCAAAAGCCAGTTTAGAGAGTTAAAATGATAAAATGATTTTTTGAATAATATAAATATAATTTTTTTATTTACGTGTATTATAATTGTTAAAAGTTATTTAAAATAGTTATTTTTTTTATATTATTTTATATATAATTAATTATACAATTAATATAAGTAATTTATATAATTAAATAATTGTTTTTAAAATTTTTTTTTTGTCTCGTATATCCCTCCCAATCAAGACTCCTCCAATTAAATCGCAAATCACCAGCCCCAGCACCGCAACTGGCATTGTCTGCCTCTTCTTCTATGACTGCTTAGTCAATGGTTTTGATGCCTCCATCCTCGTCTCCTCCACCCCTTTCAACTCCACTGAGCGTGATGCTGACACTAACCTTTCCTTACCCGGCGACGCCTTTGATCTTGTCACTCGAGCCAAGACCGCCCTCGAGTTCTCCTGCCCCAACACCGTCTCCTGCACCGACATCCTCTCCCCAACATGGCAGATCAAAACACAAACAACATACCCACAGTCATCTAAACACAAACATACCCACCTTTTCGTATGAAAATGTGAGTTCTTGACTCTCGGGTTCAAGTTCTTCTTCTTGACTCTCATATCTACAAATTCTCGAAGAAGAAATTGGTCTTTGTTCGGCTTTGGTTGAAGCAACATGCTCGGGGTAATTTAATTACTCCGAACACTGTTTCAAGTTTCAATGGTAAAATGTACTTCAACTTTTATTTTCAGGGCAGCTACAAATAGCACCTTAATTATAGAACAACTATTTTATTTATTAAAATAATTATTCAGTTATAGATGATAAAATTAAATAAAAAAGTTAAAAGGACATATTTTTATATTTGGATCTTTTGATAACAGCTTAGTTGGAGTTGCTCTTCTTGCTCTTGTAATTGATTTAATTTCCATAATAATTCATGTAGAATCAGGGATTAGGATTTGACAACTTAGTCAATTATTTAAATAAATAAATCAACCAAACATATAAATAAGCATTCCAATAAATACAAAAAAAAAGTGTAAAAAAGAAAAAGAAATTTTGATGGAACAAAAGTACTTGGGAAGGATAGGATAAATGTTTCGAGTCATGGACATAACAAATCTCAAAGTACTTATACACCGTATAGAAATACTATACGAAAAAAGTTGCTATTTTCGTAGAATACTTTAGCCCCATCAAGACGACTTTTTCTTGCTCTGCCCCCCCCCCCCCCCCCCCCCCCCCAATGACTTAACGTATTGACTTAGGTCGTCCAGGGCTTGGGATATTCTACGCTCACTATTGCACCTTGTGAGTGAACAACACGCTCTAATGACAAGCTGCACGACTGGATGGTGTTCGCGATGCTCTGCTGTAGAGTGTGGATTAGGTTTTTGGTCCTTCATTCGTTGTTGCAACGAAGTTTCTTGCAAAGACCAACAACTTCTTAGTTAAGTTAACGTAAAAGAAGCATTGGTCGATGCAAGTCATCGAAAGAATTAGAAATATACAGACAGACACAAACTGACAAAATTAGAAAATATAGCATTTTGATACAAAAGTCAAGTAAAATAGGATATCATTCCTGATCAGTTGGCCCCATGATCATTGAAGGATAGTGCTGCTTTATCACTGTATTGACTAGCAAGATTATGAGAATTTTTTGAATATGGTATTGGCTAGTTTCTTGTTAAACCGAGAGTGAAAGTGGCCAGTGAAAGAATGATCATCTATTCAAAGCAGCGGAACCATGATCTGAACTCACTGCTGTTTCTGTGGCTTGTCTGATTATGTTGGAATCTCCAGCAACAAACCAATGGGGGCCATTTTAAGTGGAGCTGAGACTGACCATTTCTCTTTCAGCATGAGCTTCTCTAACGTAAAAAATCAAGAGTTCTTAGAAGCAAATGGATTGCTTTCCTAGAATCAAGATACGATTTGAAATCTTCTCTTTCTTTGAATAAAAAGGAGAGTTGATATAAATGTAATATCCCTTGACCTCCATTCCTACATTGCAGAGCTTCACGAACAATGAGAATAAAATCCATTCTTATTAAAAAAAAATAACTTCATTTTTTCCATTGGTTTGGGTTTTATAAAATGTATATGAGAACAACAAGTAAGACATTGTTTTGTAATATTTTCCATGGTAAGAGTGTGAGTGGAGTCGTTGATTCATACGGAGCTTCTTGCATTGGAAGCATCCCAAGATTCCTCAAGCTCAAAGCTGATTGAGTGTGGAAATTATCTGCTGATGGGGTCCTCTCTAGCCTCTGTCAGACAAGTTGAGGTTGACCAATAGCTGTGAACAGCCTCGTTACCAATTTTGTGAGTCTTTGCCAAGGTCCAGGGAGTAGCCTTTCAGCTTGCAGGTGTTAAAAAGAAGTATCGTTTTATGCTCCTGAGAGAACTCAATCGAACCTCTTAAGTTGCAATCTTCAATGATCGTCATTTATTAAGTAATCGCAAATGAAGATTGCAATTTGCTCATCTATGGGGGAATCGACTCGAAACATTATCCAACCATATCAGGGGTCCATATATCATGATCCCTTGGCCATGGAAATGACCCTATTTGCACGCTCACCCCTTTCTCCAATGCTCCACTACTTTCCCAGGAAACCTATTAAACAAATCCTCCATGATCTCACTACCCGATTTACTATCTAGACTGGATTCTCTCACCATTCTTTTGCTCATTTTAAGGTTCTTACCTCTTTCCTGTTTATCAAAACTCAACTCATTGCCCATGCAAGCAAGCATCCCAATCCACTTGAAATAATTTGAACTTCGATGTTGAGAGATCACAATAGGGCGGATTGAACCAGTCTAGTTTTTCCTCTTCTATCAGAATATAGCTACCCTTTATCTTTGGTTTAATTTTACACCAAAAATGTTCTTAAGAATCATAGCAACGTTGACCTAGGCACACAGTAAGCTTGTAAGATTCAGTACACTACCATAAGTTACGCCTTTTACTGCAGTATCAAATGCAGGAGTTCATGTTCTAACAGAGGGAGAGTTGAAATATACCTCTAAGACAATGTCATTAAGTATGCCAGAAAAATTAGCTATCCTATCACTGCCAATCACAGTGAGGAACATATGACTTCCGGGGATCATTTCTTCTAAACGTGATTTCAGAGACACCATGAAATCATTCTCGAAAAGATCAAATTATGCTTTAAACATTGGGGGGAGGGGGGGATTTGTCTTGGAAAGATAAATATTCCCTTTGTTCAATGGTGATCCTTTCTCATTCACAAGCCCTTCAGGGACCCGATAATTTTCAGAGCCAAACATGCTTTTTTAAAGTAAATAGTCTACGAGAATTCCAAATAAATCAAGCAAAGTGGAATTCTCAACATTACTTGAAGGGTTTAATCTTATCCTTTCATTTCACCGGGGAGAAAAAAACCTTAATGGAGTTGATAAAGAACAAACCAATGCTTATTTCCGAGGGATTGTTTTAGCAATCTGGAAATAGTGCAAGCCATTATTACGGTGTTGTTAATGGAAAACTTCAGGGATTGCTAACCGGTGAACGCCATTGAAGATAGAATGAGCAACATTATTAGGAAACAGCCTTTCAACTTAATGTATGGTCTTGATGAGCATCTAAAAACTGCCATTTGAAATGATCTTCCAGGAAAATGATTTCAACTTAATATTTGCTCCAGTGTAACTTTTCCGCCTGTGTATCTTAGGATAGAGTAGCTGGTCCCGAGCCCGGAAAACGGAGGAGAGTTGTGGTAGGTTGACAGCCAGCGTAAAACTTCGTCCTTTCTCTTTTCCTGGAAGGCGACGTGCCACTCTACCCAAAGAGGACATCTTGCTAGTCTTTCTCTTCTTCTTCCTCTTTCTTTTCTCTAAAGCTGAAGTTACCTTGCCCACAGTGTAGTATAGTATATGGATGAAATTAGGCCGAAATTCATGATCACATGTATCGTTTTAAATAGATTTTTGAAAAACTGTTAATTCAATATGAGCCCACCAGCTGAGTTAAAATGATTCGAGGATCATTGGCTTTATCAGAATCATCTCCAACTTCAAGTGGGAATTGCTTGGTTTGTAGAGGAACTTTTTTTTTTCCAGTCTTTGATTCACTTCTATAGTTTTATGTGAGAATGACTGGATTAAGCTGACTTGCAACTTTCGTAATTCAAATGTTCAAAGAGCTTGATTATGCTACCATGGATGATGTTAAAAAACCAACCTGCTCTCCATTAATGGATACAGTACAAAACATAGCCAAAATGTTACCTGTTTAATTACTAGCAATGTTCAGAATATCTAGGCTGCCAAAAGTAGGCTGAAAGAAATGTCCAGCTCTTTACTACCCTCTTTCACGTGGATCTAAGCCACTTTGAAAAATGGAATAGGATTTAAAGGAATGGAATAGAGAGTGAAAGAAAAATCTGTTGATGAAATGTAAAGAGATGCATGCATGGAATAATTTTATCATATGACAGGACAAGCCTAGATTGATGATCCCAGTCATGAGATGCCAATCCATTGAGATATAACTCCATGGATGAGATGAAAAGCAAACTTCTGTCAATCACCCGCAAGAATTTTCTCTAAGCAAAACCTATTGGTTTTGTTCAAAGCCAGAAATTGATTTTCAGAACATTGTCTGGTGACAGATTAAAGTGGTTGTTATAATTGACTCTCTATTTTAAATATTTATTATTTTTATTTTAAAAATCAAAAACTCATGATATGTTTGTCATTTTTGGTATTCTCAGCGTCATCTAAAAAAGACTTTAACTTTAAAACTTCATTTCCAGCACGATCAAGTTTGAACGTGTTCATTTCAAAATCATTGATCAATTTTATTGATTCCACATTAATGTTGTTTTTTTCAAAAAAATAAAATAAATAAATAAAGCATAAACAAAGAAAGAAGAACAGAGACAAAAGAGATAATAGAGGAGAAAAAGAGGAACTAAAAACAGAGAGGAAGGAACAGGGGAGTGAACATAAAGATAAAAACACAATCCCGGCAACCACAGACGGCGCCACAACTATCGGGCATCATCTTCTTTTTTTCTCCCACCGTAAACAAGCAACAACACCAGCAACCACCTACAACAACAACACTTTCCTCTCTCAATCGGCGAACAACTCCCCTCCTTCTCCACACAACAATGAGTTGTAGCACCACCAATATTGGTAACACCTGGTCTTCTCTCATTGTCAACAACAACAACAACAACGCTCTTCCACCGCTGACAGTAACAGCTATTCTTCTCTCTCGCTGCAACTTTTTTCTTCTCTACCTACAACTAACACCCGTCACCATTTTCTCTGCCTACACCTTCTGTGCCACCAATCACAGACGTCCTCATCATGGCAGCAGCGCCAATTACCCCCATTCTTTTAGAATTAATGATATTTGCATTGAATAATTTCAGTTTAGTCAATATTAGAGTTTCAGTTTAAGTTAGTATTAGAATTTCAGTTTTATTTTACCACTCATAACAGGTTTTATCCAAATCTGTTTATCTCCAATAATCTCTTTCAAATTCAAACTCTTGTAAGCCTTTATTAAGGCATCTCGGATTCAATAAATGTGGTGTAGTTTTTGCCCCAAATTTATTTATTCTCCAGTTGTTCAATTTCTTCCGAATTCCAGATTTTAATCTGAACAGTAACTGTTCAAAACAGTTACTGTACAGATTCAAGAATTTCCAACAGATTCTTCACCTTTGGTCAGTATTGTTCACTTTGACGTGATGAACATAAGGTTTTGATTGGGCTGGACATAGCGTCCACCCCAATCAATAAACAATTTTGCATCATATAAATTTTGCATATCAACATGTAGATTACATAACAAGAACTCTCAAGTACCATTAAATTTTTTAGTAACTCTATGACAGCTTATAAAAAAATAATTATAATTTAATGATTATTTACGAACCTTTTTCCTTCACACTACTGTCGCAGGAGCCTCGCGAAAAAAACTATCGCAACAGTACTTGTAATATCTCGTACTAATGTGCACGAGCATATTATGTTGTTGATGAAAAGAAACGAGGACGCTGCAAGCGGGAAAGAGTCATGAGTGATTATTTTAATTCCATGCGAGTGTATTTCACTTCTGGATAAAGGTTCGAAGCTTCTTCTCCATCTTCTCCTATTTCGAAGTTTGTCAGACAGCCCTCATAGAAAATATGATAGAAATGCCCATTCCTGCCTGGGCTATATAATCCGTGCCTGCAATAAACAAAAAAATTATCCAGCCTAGAGAACGTGGAAAGGGTGATATGAGTGAACTGACACCCACAAAAGTCAATGAACTCATGGGAGGTGTGAAAACAGTAAACGGTGCACCTGAAAGAGGTGGCCGCCTAGTGATTTAGGGCCTTTGAGGATCTCCGGGGGGCTGGTGAAGGAAAGAACAGTAGCAACCTTTACAAGGCAGTAGCAATCTCTATTCTAGACACTAGACTGTTAGGTGATTTTATTCTTCCAGGTGGATTGAAGTTTGAACCGTGTGCTATCCCTTAGATTAAGGATTTATGGTTCTTGATAAGTGTTATTATTTTTGTTATTATTTTTTATATTAGTACTTAAAATAAAATAAAATAAAATTAATAAATCTTTTTCAAAAACAAATGCAATTTCAAATAGGGTTTAAATCCTAAGATATTAGAAGTAAAGAAAAACAAAAGTAAATATTCTCGTATGTATTGCTATTTCACTTTTCATTTTACTGCCTACTGTTTTTTTTATTTAGTATATGTAAACCTTGAATGAAACTTGACTAGGGTTTCGGTAAGTGATGGACTATGATCCTTTCCATCCGTGCTGTCCAAATTTGGTTATTAGTAAAATTAAGCTTGAAACTAGGTTTATCATAGGGTAATTGATAGATTAATCAACATCTAAAAACGACAGAGAAACTTCCGGTGGGAAAAGTGCCAAGAAGCTGTTTTCAGGGAAGCAATAGCGCGCCATCAAAGTTTTCATGAGTGAAGAAAGCAAACATCGATACCTAAATTAACTCCCATGTTCCCAAGACAATAACAAGTCCTTATTAGCAAGCACATTAAATAACTGGATCTTTATCATTGCTCTCTTATTCCTCTACCCTTTTACAATTTTACCATTTTCACCATCGGGCTCCTCTGCACCTTCCTCTTTCTTCACAACTTCACCATTGCTCCCGTCAAGCTCCTGTGTAAGTTTTCCCTCTGCAGCTCCTGGTTCCTCATTGTTATCTTTCTTTCCGTCCTCTCTCTTCGATCTCTCGCTCTTCTTATCCTCGAGGAACTCAATGAGACCTGTCAAAACACTCTCTGGCTCCTCGTACTTCAGCAGTTGCTCGCCTACTTCTGCAGGAGTAACCTTCGCTGTCTCTATTAGGGCTTCGACGCTAGGGAAAAGAGGGTGCTCTGTAAGGCCAAGGTAGTTGGAGACCAGGATTTTGAATCCACACGGAGTGCAGTAGGACATGTGAATGTGTACATCCATACGACCAGGTCGCAACAAAGCAGGATCGAGTCTTTCTTTGTGATTGGTTGTGAATATTATGATTCGTTCATCCCCACAGCCTGACCATAATCCATCTACAAAGTTGAGCAATCCTGACAGGGTCACCTGGTGCTGTGCAAAATTATGTCTGTCAGGAACGAGAAACACTGCAAGCTTCATTAAAATAGCAATAAAAGCTTTTGTGTTTTGATTATTGTCATCTACACATCAGATCCCCGTGGGGGGGGCCTTCAGCCATGCATGAAAATTGTTAACTTAAAGAGAATATCTGGTATATAACTCATTGCCTGAGAAATTCCTCCATGTCTCACACAAATTCCTTCATCCAGATAGTCATAGGCTGGAAAGAAAGTGTGAACCGGTAATATCATGCCATTCTTGACTTGGAAGAAGGAAAAGGTCAACAATGTGTCGTTAGTTTACCAAGTGACCTCATCATAATATGGATTTGATCAGATCCTCCTCAAGACTAAAATATAGTTTCTGAACGCAAAATAAAACCGAGAGGAATAATTACCTGGTTTGCTCGGTTAAACGCTGCTGGATTATGTGGAGAAGGCGTCATTGCTCTGGCTTGTGCAAGCCTATCCTGTAATTCAATGGAACAGTCGATGTCCTCCACCATAAGTACGGAT
This sequence comes from Salix arbutifolia, assembly GCA_025169955.1. Lineage (NCBI taxonomy): Eukaryota > Viridiplantae > Streptophyta > Magnoliopsida > Malpighiales > Salicaceae > Salix > Salix arbutifolia. The sequence continues at coordinate 11,457,709 of CM045910.1, read as the reverse complement.
TTATTCTCAATGGAGATCAACAAATTTCTAAGATCAGAATTGGTCCTAAGATCAGTCAATTCCAGATCATATATATCAAACTTAAGATAGTTAGCTATCGCAGCAATCAAGCTCGACTTTCCAGTCCCTGGTGGACCGAACAGTAAATACCCACGTTTCCAAGCCTTACCTACCCTCCTATAGAACTCCTTTCTCTTCACAAACCTGTCAAGATCCTCCATGATCGTCCTCTTCGCTTCCATATCCATTGCTAACGTATCAAATGTAGAAGGATGATGAAGATTCACCGATTGCCAAGCATCCCCTCCCCTCCCCGACATCCGGTCATGCCTTAGCGTGAAAAGCTTCAAACTCCTCTTATCGTCTTTCACTTCTTTTGATTTTTTAATCACGTGCTTTAAATAAACATCAATAACCATATCCTTATGTTTCTTGTGAAAACTCAACTCAAAGAACCTATCCTCGGATATTCGTATAGAATTAAAATTATCAGAGCTTGGCACATACTTCGCTGGCACATGTTTCGAGTTGAACTTCCATTTCAGAGTAACCCCATTAAAGGTATCAACAATTTCTTGGTATCTATCTAAAGATAATGAGAACTTACTCTCTTTCTTGGCCAGTGAGATTTTGAGTTTCTTTGCATCCGGAGGAATTATGGTCTCAAGATAGAGCTCTGCAGCTTTGAAGAGATTGTTGTGGTTAAGGTTGTCATATTCTTCAACAACTAAAGTGAGTTCCGAAGAGAAAGAGTTGATCAGGGTTTCGAATTTGTAAAAGATGTAGCTTCGGACCTCACGAGGAAGATACTCCCTAACAAGGGAGCGGAGGAGCATAATTGTGGCAGCAGCTGAGGCTGCTGCTGAGATCATAGTTTTAGCGGAGGGGATTATGGTGGCGGTACGGCGCCGGGGAAACATGGTTCTAGGTCTCCAAAAGACTTGTGGGTTTCGGCAAGTGCTATCGAGGAGACTCTCTGTTTATTATAATGCAAAATCCGAGAGTAGGAATGGTGTTTGAGAACAACAGTGGAAAGTGTGACAGAGGAATGACACTGTTTTTGGTGGTAGACTCCTCGTGCATGCTTGATGCTGTGTACCAAAGAAAATTTGTTTGATACCCATGAAAAGTTTTTTTATCAACATCATAATTTGGGTTCTTATAATTGATTTAATTTATATAATAATTCATGTAGAATCAGGGATTAGGATTTGACTACTTATTCAATCATTTAAATAAATAAATCAACCAATCATATAAATAAACATTCTAATAATTACAAAAAAAAGTGTCAAAAATAAATTGTGATGGAACGAAAGTACTTCATATTGGGAAGGATAGGATAGATGTTTCGAGTCATGGACATAACAAATTTGTGTTCTTATTTCTTACTAAATCGCAAAGTACCTTATACACCGTATAGAAATACTATACGAAATTAACCCCCCCCCCCCCCCCCGTATTAACTTAGGTCGTGGATATTCAACGCTTCACTATTGCACGCTCTAATTCTCACTTGTTGATGGGGAAACGACAAGTTGCACTACTGGATGGTGTTCTCCATGCTCTGCTGTAGAGTGTGGAGTCAGGTTTTCGGTCCTTATTCGTTGTTGCAACGAAGTTTCTTGCAAAGACCAACAACTGCTCCGTGATTGTTCGAGAGAACGGTTGTTTTTGAAAGTATTTTTTATTTAAAAATATATTAAATGATATTTTTTTATTTTTTTAAAATTATTTTTAATATCAGCATATCAAAATGATTTAAAAACATTAAAAAAATTTATTTAAAATAAAATAAAAATTAAATTTTGAGCAACAATAATGCTTATATCGCTGAAACAAACAGTTTCTTAATTAATTAAGTTAACGTAAAAGCAGCATTGGTCGATGCAAAGTCATCGAAAGAATTAGAAATATACAGACAGACACAAACTGACAAAATTAGAAAATATAGCATTTTGATACAAAAGTCAAGTAAATTAGGATATCATTCGTGATCAGTTGGCCCCATGATCATTGAAGGATAGTGCTGCTTTATCACTGTATATGAGAACCACAAGTAAGGAATAATTTTGTAATATTTTCCATGGTAAGAGTGTGAGTGGAGACGTTGATTCATACGGAGCTTCTTGCATTGGAAGCATCCCAAGATTCCTCAAGCTCAAAACTGATTGAGTGTGGAAATTATCTGCAGATGGGGTCCTCTCTAGCCTCTGTCAGACAAGTTGAGGTTGACCAATAGCTGTGAACAGCCTCGTTACCAATTTTGTGAGTCTTTGCCAAGGTCCAGGGAGTAGCCTTTCAGCTTGCAGGTGTTAAAAAGAAGTATCGTTTTATGCTCCTGAGAGAACTCAATCGAACCTCTTAAGTTGCAATCTTCAATGATCGTCATTTATTAAGTAATCGCAAATGAAGATTGCAATTTGCTCATCTATGGGGGAAACACTCCCAATTGACGTGATATAAGAAATCGACTCGAAACATTAGCCAACCATATCAGGGGTCCGTATATCATGATCCCTTGGCCATGGAAATGACCCTATTTGCACGCTCACCCCTTTCTCAATTGCTCCACTACTTTCCCAGGAAACCTATTAAACAAATCCTCCATGATCTCACTGCCCGATTTACTATCTAGACTGGATTCTATCACCATTCTTTTGCTCATTTTAAGGTTCTTGCCTCTTTCCTGTTTATCAAAACTCAACTCAAAATTGAAAAAAACTTTGATATCAATTGTTGGAATGTAAAGGTGCTCACTATTTCAATTGAAAATATTCTAGCTTTTAACTAAGAACAAAGAACAAGTAATTGCAGAGATCAAGGGGTAAAATCCAAGATCTATTTTTTATTGTCATCCCTCTAATTGTACTTATAGAAGAAATCAAAGCATTACAAGAAGAACTCTAATTAAACATAAACTCTTAAATTAATCTTATCATAGATAAGATTTAAACTAGAAGTAGAAAAGAACAATCAAAACACATCACTAAATAATAGAATTAAATGACTAACATTAATAAAAAAAAACTTATCACTAGTTTGTAGTAGAATTGAAACCAAATTCTTCAACACTCCTCCTTAGTTCTAAGGCTGCACATATTTATCTTCTCCTTTAGCTCTTTAAATTTGTCTCTCTGTAGGAGTTAATTGTCACTCTCCACTATCTCCCATAAATCGAAAGCTTTCAGGTATGTCTTCATTTTTAGTTTTTTACAGTTCAAATACCATAATTCAAACCTGTGAAAGATGGTGATCTGGTAGGAAAACTTGTGATTGATTACATTGAAAAAACACCCAATCCACTTGAAATAATTTGAACTTCGATGTTGAGAGATCCTTCTTTTTTTTTAATAATATGCCTAGCTTCTTCTGCGGGAGTTGCACAATAGGGCAGGTTGAACCAGTCTAGTTTTTCCTCTTCTATCAGAATATAGCTACCCTTCATCCTCGATTTAATTTTACACCAAAAATGTTCTTAAAAATCATAGCAACGTTGACCTAGGCACACAGTAAGCTTGTAAGATTCAGTACACTACCATAAGTTACGCCTTTTTCGGCAGTATCAAATGCAGCAGTTCATGTTCTACAGAGGGAGAGTTGAAATATACCTCTAAGACAATGTCATTAAGTATGCCAGAAAAATTAGCTTTCCTATCACTGCCAATCACAGTGAGGACCATATTGTTGAATTCTGGTTTTATGTTTGTTGTTTGATTCTGCAGGTTTGTGTTTACTGGATTTTGAGGAAGCAGAGGAAGATATTTTCAGAGAATTGAGGGAGAGAATAATTGCAGAAAAGGTAATTCGTTTCTTATATTGCTTGCTTACAAATTGTTTGATGTTATGCCTCTTATATACTTTGAGGCAGAACACACACACACTTTACGCATACCTTCTCTGTTTTAGCTCTACAATCAGTTACAATTAACAGACTTTGAACACACTTTATACATGCTACATAACAGAATGCAACTGTCATGTTTACACACTCTTTGCATGCTACATAACGAAATGCAACTCTCTGCACATCTCTTCGTGTCTTCCTCTTCTGCACTCAGCTGTAATATCATCCTCTTCTGTTTCATCTCCCTTCGTTAGTGTCTTCTCCTTCATCTGCTGTGATGTTGGAATCAGTAATACAGCTTATTAATCAACACATATGACTTCCAGGGATCATTTCTTCTAAACGTGATTTCAGAGACACCATGAAATCATTCTCGAAAAGATCAAAGTATGCTTTAAACATACTGGGGGGAGGGGGGATTTGTCTTGGAAAGATAAATATTCCCTCTGTCCAATGGTGATCCTTTCTCATTCACAAGCCCTTCAGGGACCCGATAATTTTCAGAGCCAAGCATGCTTTTTTAAAGTAAATAGTCTAAGAGAATTCCAAATAAATCAAGCAAAGTGGAATTCTCAACATTACTTGAAGGGTTTAATCTTATCCTTTCATTTCACCGGGGAGAAAAAAACCTTAATGGAGTTGATAAAGAACAAACCAATGCTTATTTCTGAGGGATTGTTTTAGCAATCTGGAAATAGTGCAGGCCATTATTACGGTGTTGTTAAAGGAAAACTTCAGGGATTGCTAACCGGTGAACGCCACTGAAAGATAGAATGAGCAACATTATTAGGAAACAGCCTTTCATAGAAATTCCCAAGCATTCCTGTTATGAAACATGGCCCAAAATCACTTCCCTTGTCATTCTTGATCTTCTCATAGAAGTTAGGCTGCGGCGACCTTAATATTACGTTGAAATCATTTCATGGAGGATCATTCGGGAACGCCTGAAATGTATGGTCTTGATGAGCATCTAAAACCTGCCATTTGAAATGATCTACCAGGAAAATGATTTCAACTTAATATTTGCTTCAGTGTAACTTTTCCGCCTGTGTATCTTAGGGTAGAGTAGCTGGTCCCGAGCCCGGAAAAAGGAGGAGAGTTGTGGTAGGTTGACAGCCAGCGTCAAACTTTGTCCTTTCTCTGGTATTGCTGCAGTATAGCTTTGAAAATATACCAGGTTTTGCCTTGAACATCACTTATATGTTAAAGGTGAGGAAAAATAGGATTTATCGGAGAGAACAGAAACATTCCAAGAAAACATCATGTGATGTCTCTGTGGCATAGCCAGTTTCTCCCTCTCCCCAATTCATACAAGCAACTTAATGTACTTGCATAGCTTCAGCCTTTAGCAGTTTTTTGAAGCTTCCTTGTGATGCTATACCTAGCTTTTCACTCTCTTTCAGTGCACATGAGAGAGCCAGTGTAATCATACAAGATTCCATTGATGGCCCCATTTACCATACTTTGTTTTAACTTCAGATCATCTTTTCCTGGAAGGCGACGTGTCACTCTACCCAAAGAGGACATCTTGCTAGTCTTTCTCTTGTTCTTCCTCTTTCTTTTCTCTAAAGTTGAAGTTACCTTGCCCACAGTGTAGTATACGGATGAAATTAGGCCGAAATCCATGATGATCACATGTATCGTTTTGAATAGATTTTTGAAAAACTGTTAATTCATTAGAGCCCACCAGCTGAGTTAAAATGATTCAAGGATCATTGGCTTTATCAGAATCGTTTCCAACTTCAAGTGGGAATTGCTTGGTTTGTAGAGGAACTTTTTTTTTTCAGTCTTTGATTCACTTCTATAGTTTTATGTGAGAATGACTGGATTAAGCTGACTTGCAACTTTCGTAATTCAAATGTTCAAAGAGCTTGATTATGCTACCATGGATGATGTTAAAAAACCAACCTGCTCTCCATTAATGGATACAGTACAAAACATAGCCAAAATTTTCAGAACATCTAGGCTGTCAAAAGTAGGCTGAAAGAAATGTCCAGCTCTTTACTACCCTCTTTCACGTGGATCTAAGCCACTTTGAAAATATGGAATAGGATTTAAAGGAATGGAATAGATAGTGAAAGAAAAATCTGTTGATGAAATGTAAAGAGATGCATGCAAGGAATAATTTTATCATATGACAAGACAAGCCTAGATTGATGATCAGTACCCCCATTCTTCACATCTGGTCAGTATTGTTCACTTTGCAAGTGAAAGTTGAGAGAGAATTAATTATTCACATGATGAATATAAAGTTTTGAGTCGGTTAGACATAACGTCCAATCCAATTAATAAACAATTTTGCATAATGTTTGACTGCGAAATTTACACTATAAATTACAAACTCGATATTAAAAAAATACAGTTTACTCTAGAATGTACAAAATCAAGGGACATTTTAGAAATTTTATAATTTCATCGCATGTTCTCCCTTCAATTTTATTCAATATTGGTCCATATACTTAAATATATTTTATCTTCTCTAAAAAACACAAAAAAATAAAAATCTTCATTTCAAAAATACAATATATATATATATATTCATGCATACGACCAAATCCTAAAATCTTCATGAGCATATTTTTTCAAAAAAAAATTTGTATCTTTTCTTATATTTTAAAATACAAAATGAAATACCATAACTAGTTTATGATCATGCATCAAGGTTCGGGAAAAATATCAAAAATCATTTTGTTTATTTTCATATTGAATTTAGTTTTAAACTTTGATATTTGAATGTGTAAGACTATAATCTAAAGTATAAGTATTTAAATATACAGCAAATAAAATGTGATGCTAAACTTTAGGTTTAGAACGGTTTGATTTTTTATCTAATGAAATAGAAACTTGTTCATAAAAAGAAATCTAACTCTAACCTTAGAATATACCAACATATGAAAATTTAATCTAAAAAAACAATTAAATAATAATATAATTTATTTTAGGTAAAGAACAATGATAGTGATATGTTTTTTTTTCCTTACATGACAACTCTCTTGCGCAATAAGTTATTTATCCAAACTATTGGGACCATTAACTTTTCTAGAAACTCTCTAGATAGATGACAACTTCTAAAATAATAATTATAATTTAATGATTATTTACAAACTTTTTTCCTTAACACAACTGTCGCAGGTAGGCTCGAGAAAAACAGCATCGCAACAGTACTTGTAATATCTCGTTCTAATGTGCACGAGCAAATTATGTAGTTGATGAAAGAAAGGAGTCATAAATGATTTATTTTTCAGTGAATTCCAGCTCACACAATATGTTTACTACCACACCAGAATTTATACTGTCTCTCCTAGTTTGGTTAGGCTTTAGACTTATGAGAGAGAGAGGATAGAGATGCTATTATTCTGATTGGGTTGTGCATGGAAGGCCTCACCAGCCAAAAAATACAACAGCTTTATTATCTTTGCTTTATCCTTGGCTATGCTTTTTGTTGAAAAATCCAGCACACGATCAACTAGGCAACATAGAATCAAATCATATTTTCGTCAGAATTTAGAATGTAAATCTTCCTGTTATGCCATATCTATATATCTTGCATTGAGAACATGGATTGTCTATCCCTTATCTTCTGCATAGACTATCCAATCTGGCGATCAAAATTGGCGTCTGATTGAAATTGCTGGAAATTTGCAGGAATTAATCTTTTTTTCTGATGATATCTTATACTTGATATAATCATGAAAATGCAAAGCATAGTTGTAAATTGTGATTCACACACACAAAAAGCTTGCAGGTAAATTTACACTGCGTTTATGATTTACAATATACACACACCTATAGCGTTGCGGGCATGCAAACAACAGAGGAGGGAAAAAAGGAGACTTGAATTTTTCTTACACCCAAGTTTTTACTATAAAATATAAGAGTTCTCTTCGTCTATTTGAAACCTCTTTTGCCTAGCAATGAAAGCCTCGATCGTGCTCCGAAACTCATCGTTGCTCATTTTATCCTCGGGAGAGAAACTTTTCTCCGATCCCTTACCAGAATCAATGGTTTTCCTGCAATTATCAGTCGCTGACCTCCTCAGTTCCCGGCCACTATCTGGCCTCTCCAATTTCTCTGATTGACTCCTATGATATTTCTTTCGTTCTAAGGAAGTTGAAGTATCCTCAGTGACTTTGTACTCAACATAGGTGACCTGTTTCTCTATGCATTCAGCTTCATATTGATGAGTTTCCTGACTCTTTTCTACAAACTCGTCATAAAGATCAGAGCTTGGATTTTTTCCGTTAGAATGATGACCTGAAAACTGGCCTGACTTTGCAAAGAGAGTGATGATTATCATGTTACCAAGAACGAACACAAACCGAGGACTTACGAGGATTACTGCTAAGTCCTTGAAATACTCACTAGAGTTCCTGACAGCAACCGGGAGATGAATGGAAAACCTGGAAATCAAAGCTAGAACAGCGCCTATTTCTATTAACCTGAACAAACTTGCAATCTTCTGAATCTTCCTATGCTTCTTGATCGCTTTCGCCTTCTCAATCCTGATGTTGGTGGTGTTGAATGAATCCATTTACAGATGGGAATTGAGAATTCAAAGCAATAGCAAGATGGCAGAGAAGATGGAGGTTTATGGGTTTTCACTCAAAAGAGAAGTGGTAAACAAACAATGCGTTGGCAGCTTCCATTTCTCCGCGTAGATTAAATATGGAATCTGCCATAGCTATAGTATACAGTGAAGGTATTATGCTGCCGAGGAGCATAGAAACAGATAGAAAGAGAACAGTGCAAAGGAGAGAAACAGAGTTCTTTTTTCTCGAGTTGAAACCGCTAAGTTGTTGAGATAGACTATTTATAGATGGTGGAATGAGTGATCCCTGTTCTTCTTCTTCTTCGTCTTCTTCTTCGTCTTTCTTTATCTATTTTTAATTTTTAATTATTTTTTTTTGGTAAAAGTATCATATTCCATCTTTAGCTTTATTCGAAATGTACAAGTTGTGGGATTTTTCCACACCATTATTATTTCTTTTAATCTTGCCCTATTATTCCCACCTCCCTTGAAGCCCATTCACCAAGTTGTAGATTTTACACTGGTAGAAGACTCGCTTCAACTTTGGTGGGAAAGTTATTCTACCGAATATACCCACATTCTTTCAGATTATCCCATGAACAGACTAGAAGAGCAGGCATACATTGAACTCACCAGTTCCATTATTCAACAATGACCTGCGCATCATGATGTTCATGGAATTTCAGAGTACCTCAGCAGCATTATAAGACAGAATCTTGTTCCATGACTAGTTTTATGTTCCAACTTTCTCATGAAATGCTCCTATATCACTCAATCCAGTTATGTTACATCAAGTAGTATCTGTTATTAGATTCGGCTCAAGGTCTGAAGTCCAGTCAGAGTTGTCGGGTAAATCCATTGGATTTCAGGTCAACTATGATGTGTTATTTTTATTAAAAAAATGGCATTGTTTTATTTTTTAAAATTTCTGGATGTTGATCTGACAAGGTTTAGATGGAGTTTGATCTTTTGAACTAAATCATGGGTCAATGAGAACCGATTCAAATTGAGACTCGGCTCCGGTTAAACTCCGGGTTATTCGATGAGGTCTTCCAAGTTATTCTATGAGGTCCAGAAGAGTTTGACGACTGTGTTATTTATTAAAATCATCTTCATATTAGCTAAGATTGAAAAAGATTAAGAAGTTCCATGGAAAAATTGAAAGAAAAAAAAAGTAGAGCAAAGATTCCTTGTGATGGAAACAAATAAGCATGAAAGTTCTTTTTTCATGATAGATAAAAAGATCTGGTAATCCTGTAGATTGAATCTTCTAGAAGGATGACTTGACTGTCACTGTAATAACATTATTTTGTAGAATGTTAGTTAAAAACGAATGGGACCTGGCAAACACATCAACAAATCACTGGGAAAACAGGCCCATTTCTTCCATACTAAGAAAGAAAACGCTGCTTTTCTCTCTTTGTTTCAATCAGTTCATCAACTTTCTTCACCTTCAACCGGCTTTCCGTTACTGAATCCTCGTGTTCTTCAAGACAAGACCCACCAAAGATCCAATAATAGAGTGGACGGCCAGTTTTCCGTTTCCTTGCACGTTATGGTAACACGTGGCTCTTTGTTATCTTCTTGTGGGTGAGCTTCGATCTATCGCTTTCCCTGTCAAGATCAGAACTGTTTGTGTTATTTCATGTTGTTGTTTGATCTGAGACCCCGAGTGATTCAGGAGGCAGCGACCGTTCTTACCATTATTTTTCCCCTTCTCTTACGAACAAGTTAAAGCAGTAGCTTTCTTCCTTGAATCCACTTCCTGTAATAGACGGGCCTGACTCTCAGAACTTTGGAATCAAATTGTGACTGATTTTTTTTCCGGCTTGTATTACGAGCTATCAGCCTCTCGTTTCCTAAATCCCTCCCGTCTTTTAGGTGAGCGTTATTGAATCCGGGTCACTTCATGGTATGCCAAATGACTTCTCCGACCGAGTTAATTGGGATCCACATTTTATGTTTGATTATTAAGCAAGAATCAGAAATGTTCCAAGCTTGAGTAACGAGCAGTTGTGGAACCAGAAGTTCATATGAACTTCCTCTGTATAGCAAATGGGGTTCCATGCAACGTTCTGAATTTTATCAAAGATGGCAACAATCTCGTCAGAACGAGATTGTTTCGAAAATGATTGTTTTTTCGATTAGTACTTTTCATGAATTTGGATTCTCCCAGGTACAGAGAGAGGACTTTGGATGAAACCATTATTTTTTGTAATTGATCTTTACCCTAATCATCTTTATTTTTTGGATAAATGAATGATGAATCCTAATTTCCTTCCTTCACTCGACACCAAATATGCTCTTCCTGGCCTTTGGTAACCAGAAACGATGCGACTCCAAACAAGACAAACCAGGTTTTTCATTTTCCTTCTCCTTTTTTCGATCCAAGATTGTCATTTTAGCAAAAAGAAAATCATTGGAGGGGAAAAGAAAGGGAAAACACGTGGCAGGGAAATAAAGGAATTTATTATTGGACTTTACAGGGTTCACTTTAGCTTCAAATGGGCCTTGATCTCTGGGCTCCATTTGCTCTATTATTTTGATAGCGACATGGGAAAAGGCATAAAGAGACAAAGAAGCTGGAAAATCATGCCTTTTGGAAAGAAAGTTAAGATGGAGAAGTGGCTATCGACAAATGAGTCGATTTGGAATGGGGTCCGAAGCAAAGCATTTCGGATCCCTTGTGAATTCCGAATATAATCTCTTTTTAAGATGTTAATAATGCAAACTTTCCTTGCATGTAAAGGGGTTTTGGAGTCTGGATAAGGCATTAAAAAGAAACCCGACGCTTAATTTAGGTAATTAATTAATTGATATCTTTTTAAAGTTGCGTTACATTAAACTCCATTTTTATTGGTTTATTTTATTTTTGATCCTCCTCCATGGGAGTGGAGGCTGATTCAATGACACGGGAGCTAAAGATTCACCCTATATTTTTGTGACATGAAAGCTATAAATTCCTTGACATGGGTAGTTATATGATATAAAAAAAAGTAAAGTAAATATGCCCTCGGTTGGCTTACTTGCCCGCAAAATCAACCACGTTGGATTCGGTGATTATTGAGTTGGACTCCACTAATTGTGTTTGTTGCTCAATTATGTTCCTTTGCAAGAACTTGTCTTCTTTTTCAGTGATAAAATAAAAGGACCGAGTAGGCTCGGGATGATTTTGGGTCCATGCCTGTTCGACATTGATTCGTTAGCTCCAATCCTGTGTCTCGGCTCTGATCCGAAGTCAATTAAACGGGCTTATTAGAGAGCAACCTTCGAGGCCCAGAACCGAGAGTACAGCAAAACAAAAATCCGACCTGCCGGATTCGAACCAGCGACCTAAGGATTACAGACACCACTACAGTCCTCCGCTCTGCCAACTGAGCTAAGGTCGGTTTTGATTAACAAGGTTAACTAATATATATTACAATCATCTAGGTCACGGTGTATTGTTGCAAGTGCAAGATCTTTTGGTTTCTTGAAGAATTGTGGCGATGGTAAATAGATCGCCCCCGCCCCCATGATTTTAGCGATGAAAGAGTTATTCTAGCAAAATGTGTCACTTGGCGTCCAGTGAGAAAGTTTATAGAATGGAGTAAAGAGTATAAGGACTCGGCCGATAATAAAATTGAGGGGGCAAAATTGCATAATACCAAGACGAAGAAGAAAGAGAGATTCATGTTTATGCTCAGTATTCTAGATTAACACTGTCTGGCATGCGCTCCATAAATGCCAGTTGCCGGAAGCGGAGCAAGCCATGGTCTGGGTTTTGCGGCAACTCACGAAGCTGTAACAAACAATGCAAGGGATGAAAGGCCGCGAAGCGTGGAGCTTGCCTCTTTGATTTCCCTGGATTTGCATCCTTCTCGTACTTCGATCGCTAATCTTGAGCCACGATATGCGTCGCCTGAGAAATCAAACGCAGCCGCATTAAATAATTCAGGGTTTTTTTATGAGTTCCCATATTAATTTTGATGAGTAAAGAATTCAATCTAGATTTTAGAACTCTCGTTTCATCTCATCAATCAAAATCACTGATTCAACTAAAAACCGCCATGGGCGAAAATCCCATAAAAATATTAATTCCCGAAAAGTATTGTCTGAAATCACTTTTCTAAAGATTTATAGGATTCGCCCATTTGGATTTTGAATAGTGTTTGGGAAATTTTTGAAGTAAAATAAAACTAGCAGTTCTCATAGATTTGGGCCGGCATAAGAGTTCACTGGCTTGGTGTTTGATTAAAATATATACGTTGCTTGCTACCAAATAGCCCATACAGGCCTTTTAACACAGCTCGGAGCAATAAAACCAGCCCAGCGAACACACTGAAAATCTACGTCGTCGTTTTAATCTACTTAACAGCCCCAGAAACCCTAGATATAATTCTCAAATACTGCAACGCAACGCGTGCCCCGCAGCAGCAGCAGCCTCTTCTCCGTTTCCTCTCACACAACACCAACAGATCCAATGGTAATCCTCTCTCACTCAGCAAAACTATCCAAGTCTCAACAATTCCAATTGGATTGACGGCTTCTCTTTTTGTGTATCTGTAGGCACCGAAGAAGGAGAAGGCACCGCCACCGTCATCAAAGCCAGCAAAATCAGGAGGAGGTAAGCAGAAGAAGAAGAAGTGGAGCAAGGGAAAGCAAAAGGAGAAAGTAAACAACATGGTTCTCTTTGATCAAGCTACTTATGATAAGCTGCTCTCTGAAGCTCCTAAGTACAAGCTTATCACTCCTTCTGTCCTCTCCGATCGTATGAGGGTAATTATATATTTTACTGCTACATTTTTCATTCAAGCTTACGGCCTTTTCGTGTTTTCAATTTTATTTCTTGTTTTTGATTATCTTAGAATGGTTCAGTTACTGGGTTTAGGATTAAGTGCAGTACTAATGTACGAGTAATGCTAGTCTTACTGATAAACGTCCGGAAGATCTTAACCGTTGAATTTTCCGGATCCATCAATGGAAAATGCGATTTTTTTTCTTGGAAGAATCTTTGTAATATTAGCATTATTTCAAACATATAATCACCAAAACAATTGCGGAATCTATCTACAGTCAGACGGCGCGCATTTTTTGCTGTTATGTTTTAGGGGATGTAGCACAATTTCTAAGGAATATTTAGTTCTTCAAGTAAAGTTTCTAACTCGGTACAAGCTGTTGCCATTCTATGGATTGTGTAGTTTTAGTCGTCTGTAGCAATATTTTGAATAGTTCTCGTAAGCTGTAGTGGTAACGTGATGGAAGGGTTTGAGAGAATTTTTAAAATATGCTTAGGTAATAAAAGATTGAAGTTACTTAAAACTATCATGAATTAGATTGTTTTTGGCTAGGTATTGAGGTCCTTTTTTCTGTTCACATCGCAATGTCACTTCTGGGGTGTTGTGTTTAGCTGTAACAATTAGTTAGCTTACCTTTTGTCTATTTCTTGTATGCTTTTTTATGTCTTGGATTTTTTCGAGATTTAGTGAGTTTGCATTTCTGTACTAAAAAAGTTTCTGTTCTATGATTATTGTACTTTTTTATTTTTATTTTTTTTTGCAATGGGGTTGAGAATCTGTAAGCTAATATATATGCTTTTGTGTATTATACTTGGGCAATGTTTTGTTAATGCATTTTCATTAGAATGACCTGTACTGATTTCATATTTTATTTATTTTTGTGTACATTTTCATTAGATTTTGTATTTTAATGTACCTTGCAGATTAGTGGATCACTTGCAAGGAAGGCAATTAGGGAACTGATGGCTAGAGGTTCAATTCGGATGGTCTCTTCCCATGCAAGCCAGCAGATTTATACCAGGGCAACCAACACCTAGGTGCCTTGATTGTATTTGGTTATTTAGTTTTCAGTAGTATGTTGCCGGGTTTCTCTGCTACGACTACTTTTTTTGTTCAAGGGATTGTGAGTACAATCTTAAGACGATTCCTTATCTTTAATGTTGAATGAAGTTTTTTGAGTTCTTGAGATGCTGGATATGTATGTTTTCCCATGGTCGTGCACTTCAATGTGCATGGCATTCCATTTGTTGCCCTTTTGTTTTTAGTTTTTTTGGTTGTTTATGAAAGGAGGAGGTCGCATCGTTGGTTTCAGAAGTTATCTGGGTCTCGATCTAAGACACAAACTTCTTGGTGCTTGTTAGGCTGCCCCTTTGGGAAGCATTTTTTTGGGCCAACCTATAGCTTTGACTTTCTTGATTTTGAACATTCAATTATGGAGCAAGAAGTCTGTCATTTTATCAATTCAAAAATGATAAATAAACTAAATAAAAAGATTATTTTAAACTTTAAAAGAAAGTGCATTTTATCAGTTTATTATTACAATTCAGAGTAAACAAATACATGTACCCACGTATTTTCCTTATAATCCTTCCTGAGTAATAACTGTTCTGATGGGCCTCTCTCTGTGCTGGCATTGACTGGACATGGTATTGTAATGTCGAAATTTGAATGTGGAAAAAAATTTATGTGCTGACCCAGTTGCATGATCATCCAGCTTGGTTGAAGAAAGCATGCCGTCTTATGATAGATACATGTAGGGTCATGGTTTATTGCTGTCCTTAAACCAGCCGGTCTAGTGGCCGGAAAGCCAATACGGCCATGGTTGTTTCAGGCAAGGTACATTTATTGTCTGTTTGAAGTTGTATAATAGAAAGGGGCTTCGTGAGTTGACTTGTAGAATGGTGTGGTTGCCCCTCCCTCCTGGTTCACTGGATTAACTAGTAATATACCAGGGTTAATTGCATTTACCGATCGACAAGTAAAATGTCGAGTAAAACAAGGCTCGCAAAAGTTATTTTCTCACCTAGGTTATGAAGTCCCATATTCAACCCTCGAATCAAATAATATAACTGAAAATCAGATAAGACCTACGAAATCCTTCCATGCATTCATTTCCTCAGTTTTTGAAGGACATCCCAAATCTTTACCCTCGTGGCCCGGGACAGGTCGGGGGTGGTTTTAAAAGGACATGCTTGAAAATGACAATTAAACATTCATATATGTTCAGGATTGGCGATGCTCTGTTTTCTGTTTCTTCTTTTCAGGGCCCTGGTGAATTTTAAACTTTCGAGATTTGATCTCACCCAGAGATCTCAAGTGGGTAGGCTCGTTCTCATAATTTACTAGCAATCCACGTGAAATTTTGTCAATTAGCATTTTGCATTTAGCTTTTGCCTGTGTACTCTTGTTTTTGAGCGCTACCTTTTTTCATTAACAGTCACGACTGCCACTCGAATAAAATGTGATTGGGTTCCTTACTGTCATCAATCCATCCTCCATGGCATACCCGTTCCTGTCATTTGATTGACGATTCCAACTGTGGGAATTATGAACTTACAAGGTGATAAGCTTGAACTCAAGTTGCCTGTTCTTCGTACAAATACTGTAAGAAAAGGGAATCGTTCAGCATTTATCTCGTGTAGTTAACATGCTAAATATCTATGGAGAGAATATAATGAAGATGGATCTATCTTTTTATTATCTGTGTATAAAACTTGTCGTGTGTAACCATTATGATTAAGGAAAATACATTGGAAATTATTTTTAATGGAGGATAGCTGGAAGAGGTAGCTTCCTTGACATTTAAATACATTTAACAAGCTTTCTAAGTGTCTGTTTTACGCTAAATAAGTCAGGTTTTCCATTATTTTGCTAATTACTAATCGTTAAAAAAATCGAACTCCCAGACTGTTTGACCACTGTAGATGCAGTGCAGGTCATCATCCCGGACAATTATTAAACTCGGATTGCATTTGAATAGGTTAAGATTTGATCACTGACAAGCTGAGACAATCATATAAAACCCTACTGCTGGAAACCAATGATTTTTTGTAAGAAACAAATATAGGGTTTTGATCAACCTTTGTAATTCTCAAATTTATTCAATAACTTAATGATTTTGATTTTATTATGAGTGACACCTCAAGTCGAGACCGACACGACAACCCTATTTTATAGCAAAACAAAATAAAAATAAAGCATATTCTAGCATCTTTCATATAAAACGGATGGAAAATCATGAATCGATTGTTTATTAGTGCATTTAATTAATTAAATTCATATTTGATCAGAAGATAGGACATGTACCCAATCAAGTAGTAAATATGTTTCTTAGAATACTCGTTTTATTTAATTAAATGGTTATTCATGTCAGTGAAAGAAAAAAAAAGTCGTTATCAAAAACAAATAAAATAAAAGCATGAAGTTTAACTATAAAACAACCTAATATTCAATGGAAAAGCAAAAAATATAATCAAAATCAATCTAATATTGAGATAAAAAAAAATAAAAAAAACATAATCTTAGTGAACCTACTAAATTTTGGTTAATCCATAAAATTCACAATTTGTAAAATTTTAAACTCGAAGTCAATCACTAAGTTTAATTCCAAAACAATTTAATGTTAAATAACAAAATAAAGAATAATATATATATATATATATATATATATTATCAAACAAAATAAACAACAATAAAAAAATTGAAAAGGACACGTAAACTATTTTATTGCTGGTTAAAAATGAAAAGGACATGAAAATTTTTAATCTAAGAGTATAAAGATTATTATGAAATTATTAAATCACTCCTAATAAAATATTTTCCTGGTTTTGTTTTGAAGAGAAAAGGATGTATTTCAGTCCAAAATAGGCTTGATAATTTTGTTCTGTTTCGGCTGGAATGACCGGAATATTTCGTGTCATTAAAAAATCGAGACAAAATGGCGTCGTTTTTATCTCGGTTTGTTCCGGAAATTCCGGCTAAATTCCGTCTCGGTACCGTTCCGACTGTGCCATTCCGGCTCAAAATCATAATATTTTTTTATTTTAGAATATTTTACTATCATAATATTTTGGAATTTTAGAAATATTTCTAATTTTGAGATTATGTTTGTTTGACTTTGTGTTTGTATTGTATAATTTAAAGTTAATTTATTTTGAATTTAAATTATACTTGTTAAATTAATATTTTAATTTTTTTCATATATATGTATATAATTATATATAAATAGTCAACCCAGAAATGACATGCCGAAACGCTCTGAAACTAAAATGTTTTTTTCTAATAAAAAAATTAAAACGATGATCAGAACAGCGATTAGAACGGTATTGAAAGAAAGCCACCAATTTTCTTCTCTATTCTAACCTTGTTCTGTGAGCAATCTGCCTGCGGCTCGTGTTCTGTGAGCGCATCCACGTTGTATTTTTCACTGGATCCCCCAAGACTTTCAGTACCTGTTACAGCAATAAAATGGAGACAAGTGTGCAGCCGAGAAAAAACGAGGCCCCACTTAGACTCGTGTCCCCTGTCCAATGCAGAAGTCAAACGACCCATCAGCAACTTGTGTTTGGATGCATCCTGGATTAATTTAATCTAAGCCACGGCTGGAGCAGTCACTAAACCACAATCAGTCCCCGTCACCATCCTTGGTTGTCGCATCAATATAATGCACCACCTTGCTGATATTTTGTGTCAAATATTAGCTCCGATTTGCTAACTGGGAATTCCCATTTCACTTCCATGAGAGTTTTTGGATTACACTACATGGATCTTTAGGTTCTCTTATGGTCCGATGAAAAATGTGGTTGATGTTGTTTTTGTAAGTGATTTTCGTTCAAAAAAAATTAAAATAATATTTTTTTTATTTTTTAAAAATCAATTTTGAAAAATGATATAAAAATACCAAATAAAAATTAATTTAAAATAAAAAAAATTTAAAAATATTTTTTTTTTCAAAAACATTTTTGTAACGCATTCAAAATTACATTTTTTTTTTTATAGGAAATGATAGATTTAAATTATGAACAGTAGATGTCAAGGAATCAATTCATCTAAAAACTGACTTTTTTAGGTGAGACCCCGGAATATAATTTATATTATTCTCTAACACACCACTTCAATTGAAAATCTTTTAGACTTGAAACTTGCATACAGATTCATACTACCTTGTGCTTGATTTTTATCAAATAGAATGATGGTGGTGAGATTCAAACTCGTGATCGTTGGGTCAATAAGATTTTGATATCATGTTAAGAAATCAACTCTCCTACAAACTTAAACTTTGAAGTGATATTTATATTATTTTTTAAAGAGACCCTTTAATTCCCGAGAACATAATTCGTTTATTTTTAACATTTTAAATACACTATATATATACATGTGTGTGGGTGTCCTCCAGCAGTTGAATTATTTTACTAGATGGAAGGAGACAAAAGCAAAAATCTAAGGGGTGGAATGGAAAGATGCCCCACGAAAACTACAATGATTTGTAGGAGAGGTCACGTGGGCCTAGTGAATGCATGTCATGGGCCTCCGCTCAATGCAATAAGAACCGTCCATTGGGTTAGGCATGACTGGAGGGGAGCACTCAGCGCACCATTGAATAATTTAACAATTTGTCAATGGCCCCAGCTGCTTCCGGAAGTGGAATTGCATATTTGCATTTGCGCCCGAAACAAAATTTAATCAGACTCAAAAGATCGTGAAAGGATCTGCGCGCTTGCTTAGTTTAGTGCAAGTGATTTTTAAATTGTTTTTCTTTGAATAAATAAATAAATATCAACATATCAAAGCAATAAAAGTAGGCAGGCGATTTCAAGGCCACACTGTCATCTGATGATTTAGTGGTAACGGCAGCTTAAGTTCATGATCATGGAAAAGCTAGCCAGGCGATTATCAAAAACTAATTGACTGCGTGTCCAAGTTGCGGGACAGATCTGATCCCGGCCGGGAAATGACAGATTACAACAGCTTGAATTGCCAAGGGTGTAGGAATGAGTAAACCTCTTCTCAACTGCTAATACCACCACCTGCCTCCTTCTGATTACAGTTTCCTGACGGAAATAAATGATTGATGGTTGGTGGGAAATCATGTTAAATACTTTATATAATTGAATGTTAAATATATATAATAGCAAGAATTTAGATTATAAATATTTCCGGTTATTTTTGCTTAAGCTTCGAATAAAATTCTCAATGCAGCAGTAACACCGTTTATCTACTAGTAGTCGTAGATGAAATATATATACTACTATTTATAGATAGATCAAAGACACCTTTCATCATTCTCCTCCCATCAAGGAGAAAATAAATCAATTGATCTCTATGATCTATTTCAATGATCATGAATTTGAGTAAACAAAAACATGGGTGTGTCATTAGAGATATAATGATAATTTCTCATAAATCAATATCTGCAAAACAATCTGGGGAGTTTAGACATCTTAAATAGTAAAATCCATGATAGAACAAGGGTATTTTTTTTCTTATTTTTTTTATAATAAATGCTCTGGTAATTATATTACGAATACTTGGAAAATAAAATTTGTCAATTTTATATTTATATGATTCAAGGGATATTTATAACCGTTCAAACTTGTTTTTTTTTAAGGTGTGGAAGGGTAGAGAATTGTTTGTTTTTATGATAGTATTAGTAATGGATACATATTTCTTGCACAAAATTAATGATGAATGAATATCTCTTATACAATATTAATAGAGAATAAATATCTATTACAAAAAATCAATTTTCATAGAAATATAGTAGGTTTTTAGAAAACTTTTATACACCTAAGGGTTTTAAGAAATGAATATTCTAGACAATAACATTTTATATTAGTAGTTGTCAAAATAAACAAATGAAACATCATTACCCAATATGGGTCTATAATGATTGTAGAACTCACACCCACTTGGACTTGACATGATCTCAAGTTTTATGAAGATGATTTGACAGCTCGTTAGACTCATGTTTATTTGGGCTTGGTGCATAGCTAGATCAAATAATGATGAGTCTACAGCTTATCGAACCTATATCACTAGTTTTATATGTATTTAGACTCATCATGCAGGTTAGCCTAAGAACAATATACCTAACAACTTGCAAGATTCATGTGTAAAGAAGTTTAATATATGACTGAATCCAATAATGACGAGCCTAAGAACTCGACAAACCCAAATTTATTTGAGCTAAAGGCATGGCTGAATAAAAAATATTAAATCCTGCAATTCGACCTAAGTTTGATTGAACTTAGTGCACATATAAACTCAAAAATATTAATTCTAAAGTAAACTAATATTTTGCTTAGCTTTTTGACATTGTGCATGAATATAAACCCTACCCTTTTATTTTATTACTGTATTATCACCCTACCTTTAACTCTTTTAAATATAACTTAAGTTAAAAATTAAAAAAAATATACTGATACATCAAGATATAATCTTAAGTTATTTAAAACCTGACAGAAATTCATAGAAATATGATGCACTTACAATTTGCCTAGAAACCGACAACGTAGTCTACCGACAATGTAGTCTAGTACTAGTCATGAATGCGGTGATAAATATCATTTTTTTGATAAGGACGGGTGTTCGGTATATAGGGCTTATATATATAGCTAGAGAGGGAGAGCCTGGAAACCTGGACTAAAGAAAGAAGTGTGCTTGAATTCTTGAAAACAAGGAGGCAGAGGCACAGAGGGTGGTGGCTACAGACCAAGAGAGGTAGAGAGATTACATTCAGCAATTTAAGGTATAAAACAACAAAACAAACAAGTTGTCTGATTTCTCGTGAGGAATCACAAGCCAATAAAGCCATATTAACCTCCACTGTCTACATCATTTCACGTTTTTTTTTGGCTGATCATTTCACGTATTTCTCACCCATATCCAACCATCTGAAAACCCACTAGATCATTTCCCTGAAGTTCCAAACCTGAAGCATATTTCGTGGTGTTTTCCACAGTGATCTCTTATAAATTTTCAGTCAAAAGTTCGGTTCTTTTGCTTTTTTTCTACTTCTGTAGCTTCTATTATAATGTTTTGTACTTAAAGTTAGTTTTATATTGTTAAACCTGACTCTTTGGTTGCTTGGATTTGTTACCTTCTTGATTCCTAAGTTTGCAAGAGCATCTGGCACAACTGTCACTCCATTTTTACGATTATATAGTTAGTCAGTACTATATCTTTAAGTGATCTGTACTTTACTTGGTTACTTAGTTTAAACTCACTTTTTATTGGGATTTTTGTACAGTTTTTTTTGTTGTGATCCATCAAGTGGGCTGCCCCTGAGAGTGCTGCAATGGATTCTTGCTATGCGACCTTGAAAGCCAATACTCATGTGGCAAAAGCTAGCAAAGGTGGCTTCAACAACAGAGATAAAGAGTTTTGGGGTGAAAGGATCAGGGGGAGTTTCAATAACAGTGTTTGGGCCAATCAGTTTGCAAAAAGATTTAAAGTTGACAAGAGTGTCAATAAGTTCAAGCCTGGTGTTGCCTATTCTGTTTTGACATCAAGTAATGGCAGAGAAACCGTGGTAAGTTGATTCGACAATATAATCAGTTTTTGTATTTCTTGATCATTCTTTGATATCCCCCGTAACTAAAATTTCCTATAATATCAATACGGCCACCTCAATTTCTGAATAAGAATGATTTAGATTTATGAACATGCGTGACTTTGATCATAGTTTGATGTGTTAATTTATGGCAGACCTTACAACCGCCACGATTTGAGAGAAGAAAAGCAGACCCGAAAAATGTAGCGTCGATCATATTAGGAGGAGGTGCAGGGACTCAGCTGTTTCCCCTTACCAGAAGGGCAGCAACACCAGCTGTAAGAAAATTCGTTTGATTTATAGAAGATTACGAGTTACTATTATAAAGTTTTGAGATTTAAATATGCAGTTCATGGTATTCTGCAGGTACCACTTGGAGGGTGCTACAGGCTTATAGACATCCCAATGAGCAACTGCATCAATAGTGGAATAAACAAGATTTTTGTGTTGACCCAATTCAATTCAGCTTCCCTGAACCGGCACCTTGCACGCACGTATTTCGGAAATGGTATTAACTTTGGGGATGGATTTGTGGAGGTATGATTCCATTCTTGATGTATTTATTTCTTTTGACTTCAGATTTTGGAATCTGAAATTTCCTGCAAACAGAATCCAGGATGCCATTTTTTATCATTTTGCCTATCATGCAGGATTTATGTTTTGAGAGAAAGCAATCAAACCTTGAAATTAGTTTTTTTTTTATAGTGATATATAATCATACTATGATACAAAACTAGAGTTTACTTTTGGTAAATTTTCATGCCAATGATCTGATCAAGAAATTGCAAATCATCCTATCTTGGCATCTGTTTTGATAAGAAAACCTCAATGACAACAGTGATCATACATTGTCCAATCTGGAGTTCTTATAATACTAAGGAATCTAATTAAGGAAATTGCTTCAAATTTTTATTTTATCATGCTTCCTTCATAACGTAGTGATGACTAATATACACATTTGATAAACAGGTTTTAGCAGCAACTCAAACACCTGGGGAAGCAGGAATGAAGTGGTTCCAAGGAACAGCAGATGCTGTGAGGCAATTTACATGGGTTTTTGAGGTGAAAATGAAAACTTGTTAGGCCATTTTCATCTGTATACAACTAACCGTGCTCCACATTTCTCTTCATCCCTTGCGCAACTTGAATTGGAGTCTTATAAATTATGTTGGCTCCTGCAGGATGCCAAGAACAGGAACATTGAGAATATACTCATCTTATCTGGAGATCACCTTTACCGAATGGATTATATGGACTTCTTGCAAGTATGCCATTATCCCTCTAATGACATGAACTTTGATTATATTTACCATTTTCTAAACTCTGTCCTACCTGTTTTCTATGAATCAACAGCATCATATTGATAGCAATGCTGATTTTACAATTTCATGTGCTGCTGTGGGCGAAAGGTATGTTGAGTCTTCAGCTGTGCTTCAAGTGATATTTTGTTCTCGGTTTCTTTGTTCCAAGGAAAGGCTTTTTACTATAACATTCCCTCTTGATTACTTTGCAGCCGGGCATCAGATTATGGACTGGTGAAGATAGATGGCAGGGGCCAAGTTTTCCAGTTCGCTGAAAAGCCAAAGGGTTCTGAATTGAGACAAATGGTGAGAATTTCAAAATTCACATCCTTTGAATCTACATCCACATGCATGCCCTTCTTATATTTGTCAATAAATTTTTGTTAAATTGAAAAGAAAAAAATGTTAATATATTTTTGTTGTTTTGCTGCAGCAAGTAGATACTAGTCGTCTAGGGCTGTCTCCGCAAGACGCCATGAAGTCTTCCTATATTGCATCAATGGGGGTCTATGTGTTTAAAACAGATACTCTACTGAAACTTTTGAGGTGGAGGTATCCCACAGCAAATGACTTTGGATCTGAGATCATCCCTGCAGCTGTAATGGAGCACAATGTCCAGGTAAGAGAAATATTAGTTCTTTTAATGTGTTCTCTATCACCATGCTTACTTTTTCTACCATAATATATATCGGAAGAATAACCCTGCTTACAACGAAGAAATAGAAATTTGAGCTATTCGCTTCTTCAGATTCGGTTCGTTTTGCTGTCTAGACCACGTATTTGTCCTCTAAAATTTGCAGTGGTGCTGATATAACCTTGCTGCTCTGCAGGCATATATTTTCAAAGATTACTGGGAGGATATAGGAACCATAAAGTCATTCTATGAAGCTAACTTGGCCCTCGCTGAAGAGGTTAGTTTTCCGATTATGGCATCTCAAGCCCACTCTGTTACTTATCATGTTAATCGGAAGGGCATAGAAATGTTGCAGCGAATGTCACCTGAAGAAAATATTTAGTTTTTGTGGAACATGCTATTGTAATCATATAAAATGAGAAGATATGTGAAGCATGGCTACTGCATGCCCCACAGAGTGTTCTGACTTCTGATGCAATATAGCCATCAGAGTTTTCGACGCTTCAGGAATTTGTAATCAGCATTCCATATTATTTCAAGTGTGCATGTTTGAATTTCTTTTCACTTAGACAAGAGTGGTGTTTTTAATGGACTACATATTTTCCGCAGCCTCCGAAGTTTGAGTTTTATGACCCGAAGACACCCTTCTACACATCTCCTCGATTCTTACCACCTACCAAAATTGACAAATGCCGGGTACGCTGGTATACTTTGGGATCCATGTTGTGGATCTAATGAGTTACATTCCTTCTAATGTTTTGGTATGATTTTTCAGATTGTCAACGCAATAATCTCCCATGGATGTTTCTTGCGAGAATGCGCTATCCAGCACTCTGTGGTCGGCGAACGCTCACGTTTAGATTATGGTGTTGAGTTAAAGGTGACCCCCTTCATCGGTGTTTTCTCCGCTCTTTATACTTCATCTTCTGGTTACGTGAGCGAGAAATAATTACTGTCTTTTTTCGTCTTCAGGATACCGTGATGCTCGGGGCGGACTGCTACCAGACTGAAGCTGAAATTGCCTCTCTTCTGGCAGAGGGTAAAGTCCCAATTGGTATAGGAAGGAACACAAAAATCAGGTACTGGGCCCAGTACTGTAAAGTAATATGAACTTGAAAAGATGCAGAAATGATGATTTCTGACAAAAAGTTTATGGTTTTTCTCTGCAGGAATTGTATAATTGACAAAAATGCAAAGATCGGGAAAGATGTTATCATCATGAATAAAGACGTAAGTAACCCCACCCCCTCCGCGAACCCTGCCCACCCATACGCAGTCCTCGGTGGACTCTCTTGAAAAATTTTGCTCGCATATATCTCAGTTCTTTGGTTTTGCAGGGCGTGCACGAAGCAGACAGGGAAGAAGAAGGATTCTACATTCGGTCTGGAATCACCATCATAGCGGAGAAGGCAACAATCGAGGATGGCACAATTATCTAAACAGATGATGGATCTCAATTATTTATCATGGACTTGCTTTCAAGAAGGTGTCGAGACAAACATTTTTAAGCACTTCTGAGTGCCTGTTAAAGAATCAGAGGCAGCGTTTTGGACACAAAAGAAGAAGCAAGCAAGCTGCGACTACTTTATCCTACGTAAATTGCAAGATCCCTCCTTGCTTGTAAAAATAGAGCCCAAGTTATGATCTGATGTGAGTTCCTAAAGAAATCAGATAGCTACCTAGTTAGCTGCTTTGGATCTTCTTGGTGCTAGCTTGTATTTATGAGGCTGTAAATTTTTATTTTAGTTTATTTTTTTTGTATCTTGTCAAATATAATGAAATGAGCCTTTCAAATGCTTGCAATAAAACTTCCATTTACCATCAATATGTATTTATTGAAAAAGTCTGGATATCTATTTATTTTTAAAAAAAATCACCCGTGATCATCACGGGTCGCTAGTGTGTTGCCCTCGAACAGTGTGGTCAAGAGCCCCTTAAATACCGAGTCCCTGAGATGCCATGTGGCGGTTCATGGGTTGCAAGAATTTCCTTCAGTGACACCCGGGAGCTTCTTTTCAGTGCAACGTGTTAAATGTGCGTGGAACACAAAGTTATAGAAACAGAAGCATTGACAGACAGGTAATAGAAAACGGTGAAATTAATATAACAATGCAAGAATCAAAGATGATGGACTTCAGGAAATTGGAGGATGTAATGAAGCAGCCAGAAGATTTTAGCGTGGTGGATGAAAAGGAGAGCGTAGTATCCAACTTCATGGCTGATCTAAAACACCACCAACTTGATTCTGGCAGTGCCCTTCAAATGTTTCTTGATCACATCCCCATTAGTTCTATCCCTGGCATTAAAAATTCTCCGGGTACTCGAAGTCTTTTCCTGCCTCTCAATATGGTCAGTTTTTGTAATAGTTTTGAATTGAATGTATGATGATCTTTGTTATGTCAACTTTTTTTTAGTTGTGGAATTGAATACTGAGGATAGGGTAAAAGATGCGATACATTTGTTGTATGAGAAGAATGTGTCTGGAGCTCCTATTGCTGATGTTGTAGATCCTACTACCATTATTGGAAGGTTTTCGGATCGGTATGTGGGGTACATAGATTTAGCTGGCATGGTTCTTTGGTCTCTTGAGGTACAACTTGGGACCTTCACCATCTGAACAAATGAAAATTTTGCAGTTTTCTCACTTAATGTCCTTATTAATTGGTCTATGAAATCTAAAGGAATGTGAAAAGGCTCATATGCAAACCAGAGGGACTGGCGGCGATGAGAATGGAAAAGGTAGCCTGTTCACCATGCTTGAAAATAATCCTCAAATTGGACAAGCTAAGGTATCCTTTACTTATGATACAATGAAGGCTCTAACAAGGTGTTTACATAGTTTTTTATGCATTCAAATGGCTAATGTTCTTGGCTTGTGTTAAGTTTAATTGGATAGAAAATGGTTATGTTTTGTGCTGTCTTATCAGGTTGGGGAGTTAGCTAAGTCATACCTTTGGGATCCATTTTTCCCTGTACACTTGGATGATACTCTATTTCACGTTCTGCTTCTTCTCTCCAACCACCACCGGCTGCAGGTCGTGCCTGTCATAGACAGATCCAACTTTCAGGGTATTGGTTTTGTAACACAGGTACTTACCTGGCTGCAACTTGTTCTTTCTGTGCGTGCCATCATTTGATTCAAATCTCTGGAGATTTTACTATTGCTGTCCTATATTTGTTGAAAGGTAACCTGATTTTGACCGATTGAAAATAAGGAGGATAAGAAATTGTGATGACATTTCAGATCTTTTGTTCTGCTGGTAAATAATTTGTGATGCTTGTGTTAGAATGCAGTAATACAGTTGTTGCTTCAATCAAGTGGGCTAGAATGGTTTGATAGCATCGCAGACAAGACTTTATCTGAGTTTCGGTAAACCTGACCAAAAACAACACTGGATAATGAATGTTTCAGCTCCTTTTTGTGTTTGGAGCTCTAAACCATTGAGCTGCTTGTTCACACATCTTTTTCCTTGAACAGTTTTGTAAATGAAGATCGTGTTGATCTTGTATATGGAGATGAAAGCTTGGCAGAAGCTTTTCATATTTTGCGAGAAAGCCGAGTAGGCGTAGTTGCTGTTGTGAATCGTGAAAATAAGAAGGTTATCGGTTGCATAAGGAAAAGTGATGTTTATCTTTTGTTAGAGAACAACGAACTTCTTGGTGACAGAAAGTAAGTTTGGAGGATCATTTCTTCGAGCTTTTTTATTCATTTCCCCCGAAAATTGATGTGTTTTAGTACTCGCAGGAGGCTAACTGTGGGGGAATTCATTCACACAGAAACTGCAAAAGAAAACTCTGATGGCGCCATTGAAAGGGACCTGGGGGCACTATTTGCTGCCGGAGCTCTTCAACTGAGAAACAACTTCCGTCCGAAAATGGACTCGCCAGCTACCACCAAAAAGAGCAGCACTCTCAAGCAAGCCATGAAAGACTTGGCACAGACCAAAGGCTGTTTTTGCTTTCTAGTAAATGATGAACAGCAGCCTGAAGGTCTGCTGACATTGAGAGACGTCATCATTCAATTTGCCCCACCATGTATAGATTCGAATATTCATGGAGGCGGTTTCTTTGAATCTGCTCTAGAACAGACAGGGTGCCAAGTTAAGAATGGAACTGTCATTTGTGATCATTGAGTTGTCTAATGCTGACATTGTCGGCTTTTAGCCATTGGATATTATCTCGATCTCCAAGCTTCAACTCCAGGCAAGATATGGTGCTTCCAGGAAATGTCAAGGAACCATCTCACCTAGAAGCTTAAGCTTGTAGGTGAAGCCCCAGAATATGATTTATATTATTCTCTAACACACCCCTTCAAGTGAAAGCCCTTTGGGCTTGAAACTTGCACACAGGCCCACACTGCCTTGTGTTTAATTTTTATCAAATAGAATGAGGGTGGTGAGATTCGAACTCATGACCGCTGGGTCAATAAGGCTCTGATACCATGTTAAGGAACCATCTCACCTAAAAGCTCAAGCTTATAGGTGAGGCCCCATAATATAATTTATATTATCCTCTAGCACACCCTCTCAAGTGAAAGCCCTTTGGGCTTGAAACTTGCACACAGGCCCACACTGCCTTGTGTTTGATTTTTATCAAATAGAATGGGGGTGGTGAGATTCGAACTCATGACCGCTGGGTCAATAAGGCTCTGATACCATGTCAAGGAACCATCTCACCTAGAAGCTTAAGCTTGTAGGTGAAGCCCCAGAATATGATTTATATTATTCTCTAACAGGAAACAGCTACATAATTCCCTAGCTTTAATTTCTGTTTGCACGTAAAACATGAAAATCTCCCATGTTCATGATAAGTATTACAGACTTGAATACAGCAATGAATTTTGATTTATTTATTTTAATTCAGAGTATAACTCTTTGCGTCCTCCTGAATTCTCATTCCATGTGAGAGAGGGAACTGAAGGAAGCAACTCCATTCAAAATAGTATTAACTGTGCGCGAGTTTTTTGGATCATAACTACTCTGACAAAACTTGGAAAAGGGCCGCATCGCTGAAGCACCCCCAATTCAGTATAATCCACCTTCCTGAATAACATGCTCTGCTGCCACCAAAAATGAAACAACCTCACATTTAAAACACCTGGAACAAAATGGTAAGACTTGGGGATTATGCAGTCATCCCAGGGCATCTAAAATGTTTCACTAGCTTCATTATCCAAATACATTTTCATTCTCTTGACGAATAGGGTTTGAGAAATCATGGCACATGTTAGCCACAACTTGTTTACAGTATTAGCTTCATTATCCAAATACATTTTCATTCTCTTGACGAATAGGGTTTGAGAAATCATGGCACATGTTAGCCACAACTTGTTTACAGTATTCTCTCGGGTAACAAGACATACAGGCAGCATAATAAAGAACAAACCGAAAATGATGAGCGTATCAAAACTTGCCTGCCTCTTTGAAGATGAACTCTAAAAAATGCAGTTGTATGCCAGAGCTCGGAGATTAATGGGGATTGCTGTTCGAGAGAATATGGAAGGAAGGATGTACACCCAGTTCGTTGATCTTTCATATCTAGCAATGCATTATTCTTCCATTTTCAACCTTTTGATTCTCACTTTCTTTCTTTCCAATCATAATTTGAATGAAATCATAAATTTTAAACCACAAAATGAAATCATCTTAGATAATGTTTTTTTTATATTTCAAAAACATTTTTGAAAAAAAAATATTATTATTATTATTTTAAATTATTTTTTAAAAATATTTTTAGATTGTTTAATAACCATAATTGTCATATTCTCGAACAACTCTTTAATCATGGTTATTATTATGATAACTATTGTTATTCAAATTAATTTTAGTTTTAAAATACATTAAAAAAATATTATTTTTTAAATTTTATTTTATAATTAGCACATTAAAACAATTCAAAAACACCAATTAAAACAATTCAAAAACACCAAAACAAATTGATATTTTTAAAAACACAGTTTAACAGCAAAAACACGCACTCCATAGATATCAAGATTGAAAGACCAAACTTGTGTACACATGACGACCAAAGCTGATGTGAGGTCTGATGATATATTTCTACTTATAGCAGCACATGGATATACGATAATTAAGCATCTACATTTGACGAAGCACAATCCCTTCCATTCTTTAAATCTAATATTTTTAGTTTTTGATTCCAAGTATTGCGGTACTACTCCAGTTTGCTTGCAGTGCATATGGCGGATCAATAGGCTGCATGCTAGAATGTGGCCAAGTTCTTTAAGGTTTGCAATGTGAAGCAGCTGAGGCGGGGTTGCCCCTTTCTCAACCTGAATGGCTACATTGACGAAACAAGGCCTCTGTCAAATCTCACACAAGTTCCATCCACAATGCCTATTCTGATCACAGATTGAAAGCAGGAAATGTAAACGAATTCAGGCTGGATACATATCAAAGCAACATCCAGGCTATACAGACTCCATCTCCAGTCCGCTGATCTGATGGAGGACTGATGGCTAAAGATTTCAACTTGTTGCATTAACGTCAACTGCTAAGATAACCAGCACATCCTATGGCTGCCTATCTTGCTCTTCATTTCTAGCATTTTCTCAGGAAAGCTCGTCTCTGAATCCCCTGGTATTCCAGACAACAGACGACCCCTGTTTTCTGAATTCACAAGAACGAAAACCATTCATTGCCTTCCCCATTAAAGCCATAGCAGCAATGCTAGGAAACTGCTTCTTCTGTAAGTCTAGTGTTGCCTCTGAACATTCTGGCTCAGAAACTACCACAGCCTTGGGCTTCTTTTTTGGAGATGCAGATGGATTATGACACCACCTCTGAACCCAAGCATGAGATAGTGTTATTTCTTGACTTTTCCTTGCTGAGTCAGTGGAAATGGATTCAGCGTTCCTGGGTGACTCTGCAGTCTGATCTGTTACCGCCTGCTCTGTACCACAAGACTTGCTTTTCTTTGGTTCTGAAATATTTTTCCTACGTCCTGGCGTTTTGCTGAACAACTTATTAATTTTCCGATGGGATGATGCTTCTTCAACTTTTAAACTTTTAGTACCATAACCAAAAGAATCTGGAGCACTTGGTTTGAGACGTTTAACCCATCTGCTGTATGGGTCCAATCTCGATGGAGCATCACGGCAATCACTGGATTTTGAATTTGTGGAATGCTCAGGACGGGGAAGGAAGCATTCCACATCCAAACTCTGGGTTCTCGAGGTGCTTGTCTCAGTGTCATCTGGTGACCTTGCCACACCTGTAAGTACAGGAAGTTCTTGCTTAATATCAGGTAATTCGGTGTTCATCTGTCTGCAATTAGTTTCTTGTCTGACTGGAGTCAATCCAGCTTGAGAAGCTGGCGACTTCTGGCCCTCGTTGATGTCCTACAAAGTTAATACATAATCATGTGAACAGATGAGACGATGTCCTTGAATGCCTTTGACTGGAAGTAAATTTATGACCCCTTAGATAAATTCCCTGGCCAAAATCAAAGAGAATCTAACTAGACAATGTAAACACTTGTAGAATCTAACTTCTTAGATAAATTCCCTGGCCAAAACCAAAGAGAAAATCTAACTAGACAATGCAAACACTTGCAGAATCTAACTTATTTGTGGTAGCATGGTTTCAAAGCCCAAGGTAAAAATCCATCGAATTTCTTGAGTAGCAAGAGGCAACCAATACAGCTATATAAAATTGTTGACCTAAACCAGTATAAATTAGTAGAACAAATTTATTGTCTTTAAACAATGTTCATAAGATAATGTTTTTACCTTCACAAGCTTTTGAGAATGTAGTCAATATTAGAAAAGCACCCGAGGGGACACCAATTTAAAGCTTGTTTAGTAGTGCGTTTCAAAAGTGTTTTTAAAAAAAATTAAAATTTTATATTTTTATTTTAAATTAAAAAAAAAAAATTTATATCAAAAATAATATTAAAAAAATAAAAAATATTACTTTGATATATTTTTACAGACACTCCCAAACAAGCCTAGCTTTTAGAGATGAGATGTAAAAGTAGTGAAAGTAACCTTATCCGATTGCAACGATGCCACACCTGCAACATAAAAGAAATAAACTCACTAATTTGCATGGTAAGACTAGGCTACAAAGATACAAAATTCATTAAAACTAATCAAATTCAGGCAATCAATCAACCTCATCCGAGGGATGTGCTTCAAGACATAGAAAGCTACCATCAACACTACATTCTTAGATTTAACCAAGTCCTCGTATGAGATACAGACCATACATACCAGATAGATGATTCTCACAGAAAGCATGAATATCCATGGCATCAGTTTCAGCTGATGAATCATTCTCTTCAATGAATGCGGAAGTCTTGACATTTTCAGTGCTTTCTGTGGTGCTTCCCAGAGGTTGTATTTGCACTCCTTGTTTGACATGGAAGCCAAAATCCGGAGATAAAGCTAGGAGTCCAGTCACCATTTTCCCCTTAAATTCAGTGGATGTTGCTGGCCCTCTGAATATCTGAGCACCATCTGGTAAGTTTACGTCAGTCTTTTTTGTGATGAAAAAGCGGTGAGTGGTCTGAGTAAACTTCGGAGGACCTCTAGAAAATTCTTCTATAGAGTCCACATCATGAACAGAGGGCAGACTTGGTAGTGCACAAGGTCCATGATACAATTTTTCTAATTTGCTATTATCTCTGGAACTGATCTGCCTAGAAAACAATTCAAAATCAGAATGATTTGGCACCGTCTGAAATGACTTACCGAAGAAATCTCTTAGCTTAACATTGCTTGTTGAGGGATCACAGATGAGAGGACCATTATTTTTGTTCATTTTCTTCTCATGAACCAAAGATGTACAGCCTGGTTCATTAATGTGATCTAGCCCAGAGAAAAAGGACTGAATTGGAGCCCTTCTGCCTTCAAATTCACACGGCACAATAACTGCAGTCGACCTTACAAAATCATCCTGAATAGGTTTCGAAACAGCTTTGCTACTCCTTTCTACCAAACTATTAGACTTCACCTGCTGCTCTGGAGCCAAGTTGGTATCTTCTGCCTGAAACTGGGGTTTTCTTTTCTGAATTTCCAACTCAGGAGGAGCCTGTCCGGGCATTAAGGATAAATAATCCGCAGTTCTACCGAGAGAAACACCATTCTTCGGAGATAAAACACTATCCCTATCTTGATAAGGTTTGAACATCGGAAAAGAAGACTGGCCCTCAAACACTTCATTCCTCAATTTTTTTGGACTCGCAGTACGGTTATCTTTCATGAAGTCGATCCCTTTCCCGTCATTTACTTCTCCAAGCAACCTGACAAATTTAGATCTACGTTTCTCCATCTCCGGCCCACTGAGGGACCGATGATGTTTTCTACCATCACTGACTTCCCCGGAATCATCACCTAATCGCTTTGGAGCTTCATTTGCTCTCCTGCAACTAGTGTGCGTCCAATGAGACATCCAATCAGACTGGTGCTGCTTCATAGACTGGTACTGCCAAACCGAAGTCAAAGCATGTGAATTCTTTGATTCTCTGCGTTTTTTTTCTTCAAAAAAGCAAATAAATAAATAAAAAAACAAGATTCACTGCAACGATCTTACTTTACAAAATAAATCAATCCCGCTTAAAGAAGTAATAAAAAGAAAGGGATTTCCACTTGCAACGAACTTAAACAACAACCCAACACTAATTTATCTAAGTTACGGGCAAATAAAAACATCGGCATGGCAGGACGTGTAAGCAAGCTTACAGTTTCATCCACCTTCTTCTCTGCGTCTATCTGTAATCATAGATTCATAGATGAAAACATCGCTGAAATGAAGCTCAAATTCTTGTCAAGTTGAAGCACTTTTATGAGGGTTTGCACAGGGGATTGAACTATTTTGAGTTTGGGCTTTATTGTTCTCTTCCTTAGCCACAAACTCACAAGAGAAGGTAAGCGGCCCCACTTACCTGCTCTTTTCGCGATTAGTTTTAATCCGTTTTTGTTTTTATTAATTTGCACATGTTATTTGCTGGTTTTAAAGGTTCAAGCAACCACGCGAAAATGGATATAAATGACAATCAATCGAGTTAAGTTTTTTTATTAGTAAGGTATTTTTTAAAATATTGTTATTGTTTTGAATATTTTTTTATTTAAAAATAACACAATACATAACTTTTTTTATTTATATCCATAAATTAATATCTTAGATATAAATTATATATCTAAGAATATATATATATATATATATATATATATATATATGGAGGTTTAATACAAACTATTGAAAATTAATATTACCTGTAAAGAGAACGCTATCACTCAAAGTTTATGTATGTATGTATGTATGTATGTATCAATCATGTAGTTTTTTTTTATGTGAGGAAACTTCATTGTCTACAATGAGCATTTTGTAAATTTAGATGAATGAGTAAAACTCTAATTATCCTAAATTTTTATAAAAAATACATATCTTGATTCGAACTCGAGATTTATTGTGCAAATTACAAGCTTTCTACCATCACGTCTCTTGAAAACTCATAAAGTTATCATGATATATCCTTATATGTTAATTAAAATTAAGTTTATATATATATAGTCTCTATAACATGCTTTTTATAACAAATTTATATAATTTGATATCTTTATCGATGGTATTTACTTAACCATGACTAGATTGAAATTTAATAATCATGGATAATTTTCGAAAATACTTTTGCAAATTCCTTTTATTTTTTATATCATCCCTGCGCCTTTCATCCTCTTCGATTTTTCTTTCAAGAGGTTCCTCCAAAACTCCACTGTAAAGATACGCGGAAACTAAAACAAAAATCAATATATAAATTTGTTTTGATAAAAAAATTAAAATGGTTCAAGTTAATTTGATATCTAAATTGATCCAATAATGACCTCAATTTATTTTCGGGTCAAATTATGAACCGATCCTCGTAACATCCCTAACCGCCTGTAGGACCTGGGGACCTATGACACAGGAGAGGCAATTCCTGGGTTCCTAGGCACGAGAAAGGTGGCCCAATGGGCTACATCAATGAGACCACAGAGAAAGGCAGGCGAGGCCCAATAAATTTTATTCGTTTGTTCACAGATTCGTGCGGAGAATATCCTCATGGACCTCAACTACCACTTTGTTGTTTGGTACTCACACTTCCTTGTGTATTTTCATTTCTTCTTTAAAAAATTACCTAGTTGTTTTCTCTTCCTTTTAATACAGTTTTTGTCCCTTTTCTTTTCGTGCTCTACTAAATAAATAAATACAACTCTCTCTTTTATAAGGTTTTTAAAAAAAAATACTATTTCTTATATTTAAAAATATTTTTATATCAAAATAATTCAAAATATTAATTTTAAATAAAAAAATAATAATATAAAAACTGATCAAAACTCTCTTTTAAATACTCAATGAACATGTTTCTCTCTCTCTCTCTCTGGCTATTAAAACATCAAAAGTCACATTTTTATTTTATTTTTTAAACCATGAAATTTATCTTTTCCATTTGTTTTTAGTGCTGGTCTCCTTCAATTTATCAAGGAAGGGTAAAAACAACATTACAAGAACCAGCACGTGTTAATGGTTTCGAGAGAAGGAACTATATGAACATGGATTATTACCATCTGAAGTAATATGTCACAGCGGATGAATTGCTGCTCGGCTAAATTTTGAATTTTTTATTTTATTTTAAATGATTTTTTTTGATATTTTTAGATTATTTTGATGTGTTGATGTCAAAAATAACTTTTTAAAAAATATTATTTTAATGTATTTATAAACAAAAAGTATTTTAAAAAATAACCGCAATCACACTCCCAAACAAACAATCACCTAATTCGAACAAAAACATTTTTTTTTAAATATTTATCTCAATATATAAAAAAATAATAAAAAGTATTCCTTGTTTCTTTCTTGACACCACTGGACATCATCACTCACAGACAAAATAATTTTCTCTCTCTCCAAACGGCCTTCCTTCCCTGTCCTGTCATTAATTTAACAAATTCTCACAAAAAGTGATACTTTCTGTAGCATACGTGCTGCAGTTAAATCACTTTTTCACCGAGTTTTAATTTATTTTAAAAAATCAAATCAAATCTTTTTTATATCATTTTAATATATTAATATTAAAAATATTTTTAATACATTATTAAATAAAAATTATTGTGAAAATTGAAACACACATACAAACATGTATTTGAGGGTGTTTGACACAGTTTTTTTAAGTTGTGCCGTAGTTTTTGATTTTTTTTTTAAATAAATATATTTTAGTGTTTTTAAATTATTTTGATGTGCTAATGTTAAAATTGATTTTTAAAAAATAAAAAAATATCATTTGGATGTATTTCAGCATAAAAAACACTTTAAAAAACTACAGCTACAACTATCCCAAACAATCGTTAATCTCTTCATTTCTGCTCACTGAAAATTCAAAAAGAAATAAAAATAAAAAGCAGTAAAATACTAAAATCTATATCCCTGGAAGCAGGAACCGGCTGAGGCATACAGATCTGCACATTCTTCGCCTCAAAAAATTGCCTCCTGTTTCTCCTTGTTCTCTCACGGACAGTCCTTACTCCCTGGCCACCAAAATCACAAGTCCATTTAAGGTCAGCTTCTCTTCTCTTGTCTTCCCTCTATTTTCTTTACTATTATTATCTATATATTTGTTTCTTTCCCCTTTCATCTTGTACCTGCTTGGTTTAATTCCTGATTCTTTGCACCCTTTAATTCCTTACTTTTCACCATCCAATCACCTTGTACGTTTATGGTTCTTGATTCCTATGCTCTCTTTATCATAGATCTGTTTCTTAAATGCATTTCCTGGTTTCGTGATTGTTTAGATCTTGTGCTGTTGTCGGTTTGATTTGGTTGCTTAAATGAAGCTTATTTTCTTCATTTCGGGTTTCTAAAATTTGGGAAAGTAAAGGGTTTTGTGGGTCTTGGATTCTTTTTGTGTGCCCTTATCATCTGCGTTTCTTTCAAATATGTTATTTTTTTAGAATGGGTTCCTAAAAATTGAAAAGTGAACGGTTTTGCGTGCATTGGATAGTTTTTATGTTTCTTGCGTACATTTTGTCATCTGGGCTCTTTAAAATTGGTTTAAATTTTTTTCTGAACATAAAGTTGGTGAATATCATTTTTTTTGCTGTTTAAATTATGCTACATTTACGTGGCTCCTGTAGTAATTAAGAAGATTCATGCATTTTTTTTTCTTTTCTTTTTTGTGGGTGTTGTGCTTTGATTTGATTGGAAATTGGATATTGTACCACCTCACTGGATTTTGATTCGTGAAATTGAACGAGTACTGGTCAAATTGAAGCATCATCATGCGTCTATAGTTAAAATGAAGTATGATCATGTTTTTCGAGCAGCAGCTGGATTTTTAATATATGCCCATACGTAGCTATGAGTAGTTTTATGTGTTGTATTTCTGATTTTTTTTTTTGAGGTTTTGTGTGTGGTTTAATTTGTTATATATTATCAAAATGGTAGGATTGTGGAGATTAAATTGGATGGAGGGAGTTGGGGCTGAGGGTGCCTCTGCGGCATCACCTGTTGCGCAATGGGGTCATGATGTTTGGAGGATGTATCAGTATTATCTTGACAAGACCACGCCACACACGGTCTATAGGTGGATTGGGACTTTTGTTGCAATGGCTATCTACTGCTTGCGAGTCTATTATGTTCAAGGATATTACATAATTGCCTATGGGCTTGGAATATACATACTGAACTTGTTAATTGGGTTTTTATCACCTCTGGTTGATCCTGAAATTGATCCTTCAGATGGTCCTTTGCTGCCAACAAAGGGTTCTGATGAATTCAAGCCATTCATTCGCCGACTTCCTGAGTTCAAATTCTGGTAATGAAAGTAATTTTTCCACTTGTGGCATTTAGTCTTGTAATTACTCCAATTCTGTATGCATGTGTATCAATTCAGTTATTCTGTTGTGTGATTGCTATCATTGTTTCTAATAACCTGATAAATGATTCTTGGTAGTCCTCTGAGACTTCAATCATGAATGATCCACCCTTGTGTACCTTTTCTTTATATATAGCCCTTCAAGTTTTACTTGGCAAGATATGCCGGTGGTTCTCATAGTTCTTGCAGATTCTGGATTGCTTTAAAAGAATAGGTGGTTGGAAAGCTATATAGTTTTAGTAGTTTGTTTGTTTATTTGAGATTAGATGATTCAACTATTCCATGCTTTCTCTTAACTATATAGGGCTGCTTTTGGGTATAGGATAAGTAAACAATCCAAGCACATATCTATAATAAACAATACAAGAAAAAGAAATGGGTTCTCCTGCAGTTGAAAAAGAAGGGGCGAAATAAGGAAGAGGGGATTAGGGAAATCATCTTCGATACATTTATGCATGCCAGTAATCCTGTTGTTTCTGTCATTATATCCAGGTACTCCTTCACAAAGGCATTCGTCATCGCATTTGTTATGACCTTCTTTTCCATGTTTGATGTTCCTGTCTTTTGGCCTATATTACTCTGTTACTGGGTTGTTCTCTTTTTCCTTACAATGAGGCGCCAAATTGCGCACATGATCAAATACAAATATATTCCATTCAGCGTTGGAAAACAGGTGAGTTTCAAGTGCTTTCAACCACTGGTAGCTGTGGCAACTGTAACATTTTTTTCTTGTGAGATAACATTCTGGTTTCTTTGATATTTAACAGAAGTATGGTGGCAAGAAGTCTTCTGCAAGTAGCAGTGGCTCCCGTGGGGACTAAAGCTTGGATGGTTGATAGGCGCCTAGAAAAGGACCAGATGGAAGTTAAAATTTAGACATGAAGATTCATGACAATTGATTTTTTTTCTTTTTGAGTAACATGTCTTTATGTTGTGATGGACTAATATGCAATTGCAAACATAAAGTTCAGTTATGCCTTGACATTTTATGATGGCAGAGTGCTGATGTTGCAGAAGTTAAACTTTATTGTTTATATACCAATTCAGAAGATTCATTGACGTTTCTGAGAATGAATTCCGCCTTATGTATACTGCTTGATACAGCGGTATTAGTTCCCTCTCTGGTAGTCATGGAAGGTGGCAATTACCACCATCAGTATATGCTTCTTTAATACTGGAAGTTATCACAGAAAGACAGTAGTGGATGGTTATGTTGCAAGTTAACCTTCAGTTTTAAGTTGGTCCAAGTTCTTCATTTGTTATGCTCAAGCGCTTGTTCTTTGGTACTCAAATAATGGCGAAAGTGATGTCTCTTCTGTGCTTGTTTTGGTATGTAAATGGGTTTAGTAAATTCTCTTACGTTGAATTGTTGACATCCACAACATGCAACATCATTTTTCGTTTAGCCATGTTATCCGCAGTTAAATCACCTGGTAACCAAGCAGAGAAATTATCCAAGTTGTAGATGTGGAAAACTGGCCTGCAAGACAAGATCCATCGATCTTTGCTAAAAGTTTGATTTCAGTTTTTCATCCAAGGATTGGGATATGCTGCCATTTCTCCTGCTGCCTCTTTCTACCCAGGTCCATGCTCATGCACTTGGGAGTCTGTTGCCTACCTGTGAACCCGTCCACCCTCGAGCTCCTTATCATGGTGAGGGTTGAGGCTAGGTTGCTAGCTCGATGTTCATTGGTTCGGCTTGCCAGCATTTTGGTCTCTGCCAGTGAATCGAAGACTCAGGCCAGGTCCACTGGCAGCTTTTCTCTCTCTTTTGTTTTGAAAGCGCTTTCTTTAAAAAAACTGGTCTGCAAGACAAGATCCATCAGTTTTTGCTACACAGAAACAACAGAAACCCTCCTTAAACCTCCAGGTTTAAAGGATTTTATTAGGTGAGCCAGCCCCACAGCCAGCTTAGTTGACCCAATTTTTAAGAACTAATCAACTAAGTGGTCAAAGAGCTCATGATCATTGATTGTTTGTTTGATCGGGTAAATCACCATCCGAACGCTTTCGACTAAGTGGTCAAAGAGCTCATGATAATTGATTGTTTGTTTGATCGGGTAAATCACCATCCGAACGCTTTCCCCAACACCACAGGTCGGGCCCGACTCAGATATACCTGTGCATGAAAATAACCTTGTTGTATTTGCTGTCACATATCCAACCACCCATCCACAAAGTTTTTATTATTGGGTGTCCGAGCAGTTTATGCGCACCACAACTAATTCTCTATCTATTGACACAAAGCCATTCTTTTTTTTGGTAACCGAGATGTACAGGTCAGCTTGCGCGCATCACTAGAATTCACTGAATATCCTGTAAGCCTAATGAGTATATAAGACACCACGAAAGCGATAAACATGTAAGGGAGGGCTCGAACCCGGGTAACCGACAGGAACAAATGCTGCACCGACCACTGGGCCAAGAACCTGTTTGCACACAAAGCCATTCTTCATAGCATTTGTGATGAGTATCTTTTCCATGTTCGGTGTTCCTGTCATTTGGTCCATATTGCTGTGTTCCTGGATTCTTCTTTTTATCGTCACCACGGGGTGCCGAATCAGATACTTGATCAGATACAAGCGTATCCTATTCAACATTATTTGTGCTGGGTAATCCACTGGGCCAAGCCCGACCTAATGAAATCTCATTCCTTAACAATCTAAACTATGGGCTTTCGGTCCAGTGGGACTATTATATTTTGTAATAGTTCTATTAACTGCGCCCCTTCTTCTGTGCTCTTAAAATCTAGAAACCCTAGCTAAACCCCCCTCTCCTGGAACGCTTAACCCTACCAGCAACCATCAGAAGAACAACAATATTATCTCTGTTTTTTTTCTTCTTCAAAATCTCCAAGACCCTTAGATCACAATGGGAAAAGTAAAGGGAAAGCATCGTTTGGATAAATTTTACAAATTAGCCAAAGAGCACGGCTATCGATCGCGTGCGTCATGGAAACTGATTCAACTAGATACCAAGTTCAGGTTCCTCCATTCCTCACGCGCCGTGCTTGATCTTTGTGCTGCACCCGGCGGGTGGATGCAAGTGGCAGTGCAGCGCGTGCCTGTAGGAAGTCTTGTTTTAGGCATTGATTTGGTTAAAATCGCGCCTTTACGTGGGGCTGTCTCGATAGAGCAGGATATAACCAAGCCCGAGTGTAAAGCTAAGATTAAGAAAATTATGGGAGACAATGGAGTTAGAGCTTTTGATTTGGTTTTACATGACGGGTCACCTAATATTGGTGGTGCTTGGTCTCAAGAAGCTATGACTCAAAATTCTCTGGTTATTGATTCTGTTAGATTGGCTACTCAGTTCTTGGCTCCTAAAGGAACTTTTGTCACTAAAGTAAGATTTATTTTCTTGGGTTTTGCTGAACTAGAAATTATTTTTGGTTGCTGATACAATTAGAGAGTAAGGGAAGGCTTTTTTGGGTGCAATTTATCTGGTTTTTGATGGTGTTTTATTGAATTTAGAAATTGTGTTTATTCTTATTCATATTGGAAGTAAAAGTAGGGAGCTTTTTGCTATTTGCGAGGTTCATTTGATTGCTTTTCGGAAATTAGTAATTAGCTAAAATGACATGGGAAATTGAACAAGTTTTTTTTTTTTATTGGGGTGGATTTGGTTGTTGAGAAAACTGGAGGAGAAAAGGAGGACTTTTCTGCTGTTGTGTTTTGTTGGCCTTGATATCAATGAATAACCATGCATAACATAAAATAAAGCTTATTGAGTTTAATGTCAACTCATATTTATCTCAATTTACTGTCTCCGCATGCTAGGTGCTTATTTGTTGTGTTGTTTTAGGTTTTCAGGTCCCAAGATTATAGTTCTGTCATCTATTGTCTTAATCAGGTGAGTTTCAAATCTCTTTTGAAATCCTTGTTATGTCTCAGTCATATAGTCGGTGTAAGTGATTGTGGTATCTCTTTTGTTTTTCTTTAGTTATTTGAGAAGGTCGAGGTGGATAAACCAGCAGCAAGTCGTTCAGCATCTGCTGAAATTTTTGTTTTGGGTTTAAGGTACAAGGCTCCTGCTAAGATTGATCCTCGTCTTCTTGATATAAAGCATTTATTTCAGGGATCTGTTGAGCCCCAACGGAAGGTAATCATCTGCTATGCATGCAGAGAATGAGTTTTCTGTTCCCCCCCCTCTTTGCAATAATCCCACTTTTCTTCTGTACTTTGATTGGTGTTTTGTTTATACTGTGATATAGGTGGTGGATGTCCTTAGAGGAACAAAGCAGAAGCGGCATCGTGATGGGTATGGTTTCTCATTAGTTTGTGATTTTCTTCATACAGCTAGATGAATGATAATATGCCAGTTTTTGTTACTCCATGTATTCATTCCACTCAGGATAAGGCATAAATTGTTCATTTATATTAAAGACATAAGTTTAGGAATTTTAATGAAGATGAAATGTTCTGGTGGGTGCAAATGAAGATGAAATATTTAATGCTACATAAATATCTTTCGGTAGTTGTTTGGAACAAATAATATGTATTGGTATATCTCTATGTAATGATATGGTTAAAATCAAACTACAGGTATGAAGACGGAGAGTCCATTATCAGAAAAGTTTCTTCTGCAGCTGATTTTATTTGGTCTGACAACCCTCTTGAGATCCTTGGTTCCGTTACTTCAATAGCCTTTGATGACGAGGCTTCTTTACCCTTGCGTGATTCTGCTTTAACCACAGAAGAGGTAATCCTTTCTGTTATTTTTTTTTGCCATCATACCTTGTATTTTCTTCTGTGTTTTAACAACTAAACAAACTATCCATCTGACTAGGTTAAACATCTTTGTGATGATCTGCGTGTTTTGGGAAAACAAGACTTCAAGCATCTATTGAAGTAAGATTTATGTGCTCTCTCCCTCCTCTCCCTTTTTTTTTTAATGTTTTAACTCTTTACAATTATTGCAAGTGATCTGTGAAGTTCCAGAATCTGGAAGTACAAGAGATGAGTTTTTCCGCACATCCTATCCCGTTCCTTGAAAAAACTTCTGGAATACACCTGTGTATTCATTATCAGCAGTTGTCTTTAGAATGGGAGAAAATGTTTTACCTAAATAGGTTAAGAGTGGGGTTGGGCCTGAAACAAATCTTATTAGTATTCAGATACCATTTATCAGAAAGGAAAATATGTTAAGCTTGTGTGAATGCATACAAAGGCATGTAATTGACATCTAATAAACAACTCTTTTGCATATTCTGATATTCCTCTTTCTTCGTTGTGCCTTATTATTAATATTCATTGGATAAAATGTTGTTACATCTTTTCTGTCATGTAGGTGGCGGATGCAAATAAGAAAGGCCCTGTCTTCGTCTCAGAAAGCTAGTCCTACTATTGAAAAAGATGGTAAAGATGAAAAAGAGGATGATGAAGATGATCGGTTGCTCAATGAAATGGAGGAGCTGACAAGTGCTATGGAGCGGAAGAAGAAAAGAGAAAAGAAACTTCTTTCAAAAAGACGAGCCAAGGTTGATTTTTTATTGTGCATGCTCTCACAATTATTGATATCTATTACTGTAGCTCATGCGTTTCTGCTTCTATGTTTGAAAATATCAGGATAAAGTACGGAAAGCAACTGGTGGAATGCAAATCGATGCAACGGCAGATGGTTACACTGATCTTGAATTGTTCTCTCTTTCTTCCATCAAGGTTCACTTTCATGCTTTCCTTTTAACTTTATATTTTTTGTTTGTGTTTGTTAGTATCTTATTTTGCATCAAAATATTGCATTAAGCCAAAGCAATCATTGATGGTTCTTTTCATGATCCTCCTAAATTTCCTTCAGGGTTAGGAACTTTCTTCAGAATTCCAGATATTATGGCAATATGTGCTTATAATTTAAAAGTTGGTGCCTTTTATCTTGGATGCAGAGTTTGGTCATTTGCTTTGGATTCATAAAAAGTGGTTCATTGAACTGTATTTGGACGATCCCAGTAAAGATTTCTTAGGCAATTGCAAAACTATGGTTTCTTTTTGTTTAAAAAAAAGCAACCACATCATTTTGAAAGGTTGAATACGTGCTGGGGACTACTAGCCTACATTTTAGGTGAAACCAGCTTCTTGTTAACTACATCACAATCTCAACACAGTCACAGTCAGTCTTAAATTTCCTTTGCTAATTTCCTTCAGGGAAAGAAAGATTTAGTAGCTGTTGATGCTGCTGACTATGATCATGAGAATGGTGGCTTAAGGGATGGTGAAAATGAAGAAACTGATGAGGACACCCAAGAGCATTCACCCAGTGATGTAGATTCTGATGAAGAACACAGAAGGTAGTTAGTTCCTAATATATTTGCATTGCTACTAATATAATTTTGAAGGATGTAATCTCTAAAATCATTTTGCAATTCAACGTTGTTTTTTGTTGTTAGATTTGATGAACAAATGGAAGAGATCCTTGATCAGGCTTATGAAAGGTTTGTGATCAAAAGGGAAGGAAGTACAAAGCAGCGGAAACGTGCAAAGCAAGCCTATGCCGAACAACTTTTGGAGGTATAAAGCTCTGTACTGGGTTCTTCTAGGTTGCAATGATACATTAATTAATTCCCCCCCCCAAGTCTTCAGACAATGACTCTGAAGGGTTAACATTCCTCAGTAGAATGTGTCCTACATTTTGTGCATTGATGTTCTCTTGTATTCATTGGGTGGGTTATTTTGGCTGTGCATTGGGTGGGCTATTGCAAAGCTTATC
This sequence comes from Salix arbutifolia, assembly GCA_025169955.1. Lineage (NCBI taxonomy): Eukaryota > Viridiplantae > Streptophyta > Magnoliopsida > Malpighiales > Salicaceae > Salix > Salix arbutifolia. Next base: position 11,413,499 of record CM045910.1, on the reverse strand, counting down.
CATTCTTTTGGCTGTGCAGGGTGATGGTGATATTGTTCATTCAGATTATGATTCAGATAAAGAAACGGGTGATCGTGAAGCAAATCCTCTGATGGTACCATTCAATGATGGGGAAGTGCCAACTGAAGAAGAGATCACGAGGAAGTGGTTTGATCAGGACATCTTTGCCAAAGCTGCAGAGGATGGAGACTTGGAAACTGCAGTGGCCAGAAACTTGGAGAAGTTTGAAAGTGAAGATGAAATGCTGGTGGATGGACAGGAGGAAGAAATTGTGACTCTAAAAAAGCCTGCAAAGAAAGCTGCAGGGTCTGATCGTACTCAACCCCCATCTTCTATGGCAGAAAATGATTTTGAGATAGTCCCTGCTCCAGCTATGGATTCTAGTGATGATTCGTCATCAGATGAATCTGAGGATGATGATGTTGACTCAAAGGCTGAGATATTGGCTTGTGCTAAGAAGATGCTGAGAAAAAAGCAAAGGGAGCATATGCTAGATGATGCCTACAACAAGTACATGTTTGATGATGAGGGCCTGCCTGGCTGGTTTGTGGAGGAAGAGAAGAGACACCGCCAGCCAATTAAGCCAGTTACCAAAGAGGAGATGGATGCAATGCGAGCACAATTCAAAGAAATAAATGCCCGGCCTGCAAAGAAAGTGGCAGAAGCCAAGGCTCGAAAGAAGAGGGTAGCCACGAGGAAGCTTGAGAAGGTGCGCAAGAAGGCAAATGTTATATCAAAGCAGACGGAAATCTCTGATCGGTCAAAGGGCAAGTTAATTGAGCAACTATATAAGAAGGCTACACCAAAAAGGCCTAAGAAGGAATATGTGGTTGCGAAGAAAGGAGTTACAGTAAAGGTTGGCAAGGGGAAAGTCCTCGTTGATCGGCGGATGAAAAAGGATGCGCGAGGTATGGGAAAGCCAGGAAAAGGAGGTTCAAAGAAGGGTAAGAATGCAAAGGGCCAGAGAGGTAAAGGGCCTTCAAAGACTTCAGCTAAGGGCAATAAGGGAAAGAAAGGAAAAAAGATGGGCACGCATGAATGAAGGTTTGCATCTGAAAAGATGAAGTTATTGCTTCACATTCCAGCCTTCTCGCACACATAATTTATTCTGAGTTTTTTTTTCTTGGTATCTTCTGATATTTAAACATTGGAACAGTCGAAGACTTGAAGTATGTCGAGGCTTATAAATTTTGCTGTAATTTTTACAAGAGCTATCAGAATCTTTTGTGCAGCATTGCTATAAAGAGCAGGATATGTTGCTTTGGTGCTTTTTTATTTTTGAAATATCCCGCTTCAAGGTCGGGGAAGATAAGTTGTCATCTTGCCTTCTAAGAAAGGCCACAGCAAAATGAAAATGCACTCCCCTACCTTGGTAATCATGAAAAATATGCATTCCTAATAGAACAAAATCTTGCTTTTCTAATGAAGATGTCTAAGGATGCACACTTAAGTTTTATAATAGCTGCTAAAATAGCAAAAACAAGACAACCATCAAAACTCCAGGATACTGAAATATGGGTAGGCAAACTGCAGTATTTTATATGCCCAGGTAGCATGATGCAGCTAGGTTTAGATTAGCTAGGTAGTATAATACTTGTGCTCAAAATTAATGCCATTCTGTATGGCATGTAGCATAATACATAACATAGATCTCAAGAGGTTCCCAAGAGGTCTAGCTCACAGCTATCATGATCAATAATGTAATTAGTGCAAGGATTACAGCCATCTGTTTTCTTCCTCGCCATGAAGGCCAATATGACATCTTCACTATTATTTATCAACGTAAAAGCTGCTTAATGTAGGAGACTCAGACAAACTGATCAAGGTATTCATCGACGGTAGTGTATTTGACATCAGGGTAAAGCTCAGAAGCCTCCACACCAAATGATGGCTCAATCTTGAAGTTGGTGTGATCTCCCTTCACGAAAACACAGTGAAAAAGTGCTAATTCCACACTGTCTGGAAATGGAGCTTCTGCAAAACCACAAAGAACGAACAGAATCGATGTCAAACTTGACAAACTTGGCCTGGTTACAACTTTAAACTGCTCAAACCATGAAAAATACTGTCAAAACATTGTTTAGATCAATTGCTAGCAAGTCATCACAAAACAGTTTTTCTTATAATTTTTCCATAAACTTGACATCCTAGCTGGCAGGTCATATTGAAGCTTGCGAAATGAGGAGATTTCCTTGTTGATGTTACGATTTGTTGGATATAAAGCGAATGAAATGATATTCCTACCTTGAATATTCTTCAAAAGTTGCTCCTCGGGAATGTAAATCCTTTCAAGGGTTTTCCCAATCTTCTTCTCCCACAAAGACACAAGATCGTTGAATGAGATGGTGTTGGCTGGGGGTCTAACGTAGAGGATTTTGTTCAAGGCTCGTGGATCATCCACCGCTCTGATAGTGTAGGTGCCAATGTCATTTTCCACGTTAAACACCGCTGTACATCAAATGGAAAAAATTGTAAAATTCTTTCTACAATTAAGCAGAGCACCTAGTACCTACTTTTTCCTAAAACAGATACATAGGTTTTTATAATCTTAGCAGATAGAAACTGATAATTCTTGTCATAACCCCAGATCATCTGCCAAATTACATTTGCAGACCAGCGAAGTAACTAGAATTTTGTGTCTGTGTAATTGTTTGGATCAGTTCTAATTAGATGAAATGTTAAAAAGAAAAAGAATTGGTGAACATAGCACAACACCACCATTGGTCTAATAAGTTAACATATAGCCATACAAAAGATATCGAGAATTTTAGCCAATCACAAACGATTCTCCGTAGAATTTGCTATATTACCTTTAGGATTTCCATCACCCCAGATGACAACTTTATCTCTTGGAGCAGCTGCAACTCCAATCTGGTTCAAAGTTGGAAGGAAATAACCAGCAAAAAAATTATTTGACACAATGGTGTATGGAATTCCTTCAGCCTCAAGAACTCTGCGTAGTTTAACCTTGTGAGCATATGCTGATTTTACTGGTTCAACAGCATGCACCCTATCAACATCATTTCCGAATTCGGACGGGAAAAACCTCTGTGATAAAACAAAGAGTTCTCATTACCATTACATTGTGTTCATAACACCATTAACTTCTTTTTTCTGGGTTTTCTAGAAGACCCAAAACCTAGTCCAGCATGTTAATTAAGGAAGTTCTACACCAACCTTAACATTTCCAGCTTCTTTAATGGCAGTAATGATCCTGTCTTGGTTACCTAATTGAGAGTGACCAACCGCAGAGATCACCACATCCACTTGCTTTATCGCCTTCACCAAACTCTCATGATCAAACAAATCCCCCTACAAAAAAAATAAAAATCAAGAAAAAAATAATTTTTTTTATAAAGAAACAGCCATCGCTTACAACACAACTTTTCACATTTCAAAGAAGAAAATGACTTACAGTGAGAAAATTGACGCCGAGGTTCTTGAAGTTGTTAATGACATTAGATTTGGCAGGGCTAGAAAGACTGGACTTTCTAACAAGAGCAAAAGTAGGGTGGCCTGCCTTGGCACTTGCTTCCACTATGAATTTTCCTATGTATCCTGTTCCCCCGATGAACAAAATCTTACTTTTCGCAGCCATTCCTTAAACTTTCTGGGTAGAGAAAAAAAATTGTTTTAGAATAATCCGAAGACTGTTTGAGATTGAGCCAAGTTAAAGATCACTATTTATAGGACGAAAAATATATGTTTGAGAAATTACAGGTGTACACTTTTGACCATGAGGAGATTGTCACATGTTGCCATGATACTGGTTCTTTTTCTATGATCGAGGGGGTGTTAGTTTTATCATTTGACTTTTTTTATGGGGTTTTCTTAGCGCTGTTAGTTTTAATAAAACGCAATTTCCCCCAATTTGTTGTGCGAAAAGCAATAACTTCATAGTTGTTTTTTATTTTATTAACAGAGTATTTGGGTTAGTTTACATATATTTTGATTAATTTTAAATTTTTTAATAATTATTATATTAATAATTATAAAACTTGAACTTAAAACTATATAAAGAACAAATCTATTAATTACAAATTTTAGTACTCAGACTATATACTTAGATGGTTAATTCATAGTTGCTCTTGTTTGACCATGGGAAGGATCCAAAAGAAAAGGCCTAAAGACTACTATTATAAATAGACTCACACTATTTTGTGCTTGATTTTTATTTAATAAAATAAGGGTGATGAGATTCGAACTCGTGATCATTGGATCAACAATGCTCTCATAATATGAAAAACAATAAAATGTGAAAGGATTTTCTTTTATTATTGTGTATTGAACAGAACAATAGCTATCTCTTCGGAAACTGTCGTGAAGTGTTTGAGTTTCTAGAATAAAAATTGGTAGGTGAAACACTGAATTGGTTGGTGGCCATTTAATGTTGAATGAAGAGTTTGGTCGTTGATTTAACAAAAGAAAAAAACGAGGAGGAGGAGGAGGAGGAGGCAGGCGAAGATTCCAAAACGTTGAAGTTCAAGAAGCGCTTCAATTGGCCAATTGTTAGACTGTTCCTAGCGAAAATGACTGAGATCACTTTGGTATAAATGACCCCCCAGATATATGTTTTCTCTGATCCCAACTTTCTTTCCCACCTGGGAGATTTATCCAGCACCAATTTTAAATTGGATTTGGCCATGCGTGCACCCTATTTTTTAAGCTATCTTCGGTGCTATGATCTTCTCAAGATTCTTCCCAGCATCACTCTCTCAAATCTAAACCAACTCATTATTGGGGCAAACATTTCCTGCAAGGCTTAAAATGCAAGAACTTGTAGCGTACCTGGATCAATGGCGTTTATCCTGAAGGCAGCAACATCTTGCTCCTTCACAAAGATATCCGCAGAAAAACCTGAAGAGAAAGAGCAGCACCAATACAAGTGCAAGAATTACAGCCAACTTTTCTTCCATAATTTAAGGCCCAACATGGAATCTGCAATATTTTCTATCATGGTGATGCCGCTTAATGCAGACGAACTGGTTAAGTAGTTTTCTCAGAAGCCTTGACACCAAATGATGATTCAATCTCAAAGCTGGTTTGATAAAACTACTTTGAGTGGAGTCGAAACTTGTGCAAAAACAGAGAAGAAAAGAGAGCCAATGTCGAACTCCATGACCTCACACCATACTAGCTTTACAGAACTGTTCCTAAGAACACCGGTGAACATTTTTCAAACTCAAGTCCACAGAGGTCTAACAGATGATAGTGAATTGAATAAATCTTTCATTTCCAGTGATAGAGTACTAGTTTGCATATAAAGCTAATGAAATGATATTCATACATTGATGTCCTAAGAACACCGGTAAACATTTTTTATATTAAATTAATTTTTATTTTTTTGATGTTTTAGATTATTTTTTGATGTTAATATAAAAAATAATTTTTAACAATAAAAAAAATATCATTTCTGAATAAAAATATTTTCAAAAACAAATACAATTCAAACACATTTAGCCGCTGAAAAAAGAATCCTGGAGAACAAGATGATCCTGTGTAGTTGGGATGTTATCCGTGGTGGGATTTTGGGTTTGTCAACATGATAAAGAATGGTTGGAGATGATTTTGAGGCACGCTCGAGTTATAAAAAAAGCACAAATCTGAACCAGTCGTGACCCATAAGCAACTGTAGCTAAGGAATATAACCCTAAACCCATTATCTTGTTAAAATTAAGGAATATAACCCCCTAGCTAAATATGGCACTTTCCTTTAGGCCGTGGATGGTATATGAACGAATTCGGGCTACCCATGGCCCACAAGCACCTTCGGACAAAGTGAATAATTCATGAATGGCGGGCACTTTCCTAAATATTTGCTTGAACTTGTAACCCTTTCAAACAAGGAAAAGCAAGAAGAGGGCACAACTATTCTGGATTAAATGTGTCGAGGGCATACTAAAACGAAACATGGCTTCAATTTTGGGCAACTTAATAGGCGAAAGGATGGCATTATGTAGAGAAAACTTGATACATCACTGAGATCTAAACATAGTTAAGTGCAGAAGCATTACAAGCCACTAAATTCTCTTTATGCAGTACTGCGAAGCACAGAATGGGATCTGCTTGATTATTTATTAAGGTAACGCTGATTGGTGTAGAAATCTCAGACAAACTTATTCAGGTATTCATCCACGGTAGTATATCTGACATCAGGGTAAAGCTCCGAAGCCTCTACACCAAATGATGGTTCAATCTCGAAGTTGGTGTGATCTCCCTTCACGAACACCGAGTGCCCAATTGACAAAATCACGTTGACGGGAACCGGAGCTTCTGCAAACAGAGAGGAGGCAAGCAATGTCAAACTCGCTAATTTTGCCATGCTACCTCTAAACAATTCAAACTCAGACCCACTAACAATTATTTAAACTCGTTAAAAATATTTAAACGACGTCGAGGGAAGAGATTTTTCTAGAAATTTCTTCTTAGACCATGAATTGAAGAGATCTATATAGATGTTTATAAATTGAATAGATTTTCCTCTGTCAGCGTTAAGGTTGTTTGCATGAAAGCTAATGAAATGATATTCTTACCTTTGATATTTTTGAGAAGTTGCTCCTCTGGAACGTAGATCCTTTCAAGGGTTTTCCCAATCTTCTTCTCCCACAGGGACACAAGATCATTGAAGGAGATGGTGTTGGCTGGGGGTCTAATGTAGAGAATTTTCTTCAAGGTTCTTGGATCATCCACTGCTTTGATTGTATAGGTGGCAATGTCATCTTCTTTGTTGAAAACAGCTGTAGATCAAAACATTGCCTAAAACAGTTACATGGTTTTCAAAGTTCTAGGAGATAAGAGATTGATAATGCTTGTGATAAATTCAGATCATCCAAAATCCATGAAGGGTCTGCTGAAATAAACAGGATCCCGAGCCTACTTAAACAGGTGCAGTAGTTCTAAACTTCTCCAGTTGAATAGCATTTAAATACACAGAAGATATCAAGAATCCAATCTATCACAAGAAAATTTTCAGCAGAATTTGTGAAACATTACCTTTAGGATTTCCATTACCCAAGATGACAACTTTATCTCTTGGAGGAGCTGCGGCTCCAGGCTGGTTCAAAGAAGGAAGGAAATAGCCAGAAAAAAAATTAGAAGATACATATGTGTACGGAATCCCTTCAGCCTCAATAGCTCTTCTTATTTTAGCCTTCGTTGCAAACGCTGATTTTGCTGGTTCAACAGCATCCACTCTATCCACATCATTTCCAAACTCTGATGGGAAAAATCTCTGCAACAAAACAAATAATTTGCATTAACAAGCGTATGATTGCTAAATTCAGTAATTCTCAAACCCCAATCCATTCAAGAAAAATAGCATGTCATTGAGATACAGCTCATGATCGCTCGAACAAAGTTAGCCACATGTATACCTTAACATTTCCAGCTTCTTTGATGGCAGTAATGATCTTGTCTTGCTCAACTAACTGAGCATGGCCAACTGTAGAGATAACAACATCCACTTGCTTTATAGCCTTCACCAAACTTTCATGATCAAACAAATCTCCCTTCAAAACAAAAAAACACAAAATCAAATATATTTCCAAACATTTTTGTTTTCACATTTTTAAACCCAAAAAAAGGGAAAAGAAAAGGACTTACAATGAGGAAATTGACCCCAAGATTCTTGAAGTTATCGATGACATCGGATTTAGCAGGATTAGAGAGAGTGGACTCTCTAACAAGAACAAAAGTAGGATGGCCTGCCTTAGCACTAGCTTCCACTATGAATTTTCCTATGTATCCTGTTCCTCCAATGAACAGAATCTTACTTGCCATTGCTTAAACTTTCCGTCTAGAATGTTTGATTTCTAAGGTAGAAAATAAGAATCCAGATTTGTGAAGGAGATTGAGTCACTTGACCACAATTTATAGTGAGAAAATGCATGTGAAATATCAGAAATACACTTGCCATTGTGAGGAGATTGTGATGTCCGCATGATGGTGTTTCTGTATATAGGAAAGGAATCCGTCTAGGTTTGTTTTGTCCTTGAAGGGCGTTTGTGGGGATTTCAAAAAAAATCTTGCACAAGGCAAGTTGATTTAGAAAAAATTAAGGATTTGATTGATTGATTGATTGATAATGGATGAAAAGCTGATTTTTAGATGTGGGCCCTCATCTTATTTATGGTTGAAACACAGTTGCACGGAAAATTATTTTTTTTATTAAAACACTAAATAGATAAATTAAAAATAAATAAAATATTTTTTCTCAAAAAATAATAATTATATTTTAAACACAAAAAGATTTCAATTTTTTTATTTAAATTTTGTTTTTGATATTAATACATGAAAATGATGTAAAAATATATAAAAAATAAATTAATTTAAAGTAAAAATAAAAATATATTTTTTATTTAAAAAAAAATTTAAGATGTTATTTTTTTATTCGTTATTTTTTGAAATATTTTTTATTTAAAAATATATTAAAATAAATTTATTTTTATTTTAAAAATTATTTTTAACATTAACACAAACAAATACTTATTTTTTTTATTAAAACACTAAATAGATAAATTAAAAATAAATAAAATATTTTTTCTCAAAATATAATAATTATATTTTAAACACAAAAGGATTTTAAAGTTTTATTTCTTAAACAAAAAAATCTTTCATTGGTGGTTATGAAATTGTTGATGGGAGGTTATGGGTGTATTTGGTCCGCTTATAGGTCTAGGTTCATCATGTGAAATGTACCTAACTTTTTTATGGGAAGAATTATCTTTCCTTTACAGAACAAAATGTTAATTAAGAAATTAATTTGCAAATAGTTAAATTTATTAAAATTATGTCATTTTATATTTTTCCTTTTCATTGCAAAGCTTCTTATATAGTTAAGTAATGTTTTTCGATTGGGGATTTGGTAGTTGATGGATTAAATAAATGTTGTAGTGTGTTTTATGATGTTTAATATATTGATTTTATATTTTTTTTGGTGATCATCAATAGTTTTTAGTTCTATGATTGTTTGTTTTTGTTTCTTAGATGAGTGAGCTAATATTTAAAGTGCATGATGCAATATAGATATGAACGAGCCATAAACCCACGCTCCGTTGCCGGGATTAAATTTTTTTGTTTAGTTTTAACATATATAATTTTTTATTTTTTATTTTGATTTTTATTCTTTTATTTTTTTGGTTTAGTTTCGATCCCTTGGTTTTTTCAGTCCTTCTGAGATAGTTTTTAATTTATTTTTCTATATCTATACACCTCTATCATTAGTTTATATTTTTATTTTTTTTGTATTAAATACAATTTGTGTTAAAAAATATAATAAATTTAGTTTTGGTAATGTAAAATAATAAAAATAAAAAAAAAATTTATACATGTATATATAGTAGGATGCATACTTGACTAGCAAGGAGAGGCATCGACTTGTAACAATGGATCCTCCCATAGTTATTGGGGTCGTAAACCTCATTCAAAGGCACTCGTAAAATTATGAAATATTGTGAATTTTTATATATTGGTTTTATAATAATATGTACGTTACGAGGCTCCAACGTTGTTGGTCATGGACTTGGGATTCAAGGGCTTACCAACCCAAGGTCAGATCTAGGTCGCGTTGATTTTTAAATTGTTTATGAAATTGACCTAGTAATTGATTCACAACCAAAACGTTTATTAATTATGTTGGCATAGTTAAAAAAACTCGTGTAAATAATCTATTTGAAAACTAATTTAAAAAATACTTATTAATGGTAAAATTTAATAAAAAAATATTTTTTAAAGTTATTTTTCACTAAAATATATTTTTTTAATATCAACACATTAAAATGATTAAAAAATAAATAAAAAATTAATTTAAAACAATTGTTTTTGAAAACACTGCCACAAAAGTAAACATGCAAGTAAGTCATCTACACCTAGTGATCGAAATGGATCGTTAGATTATCGTTCAGTCCCCATGAACAAAAAATGGATTAATATAAAATATCAAGACCCACAACGTTTCAGAAATCTTTTATAGAAATTGTTGAGTTAGAAATGAAAAATAAATCTCGACGCTTCGTTGGATCCATGCGCAATGGGCTTAGGTGAGGAATCCTGAGCCCACGGGGTGTAGGGGTGCATGCCCAACACCAACTGGGCGTACAGTACACCCTGCATGACACACAAGCTTCCTATGAGGTGGTCCTGGGCTACTATGCCCAAGCCCGTGTCTCGTTGGGTTTTTTTGAGGATTTTTATGTCTATTTTGAAGGGGGGGGTTGGGTTCATTTAATGGACAGAATACTTAGTTTCATTTTTTAATTTATTCGAGTCTTATCTAATTTTTGAATTTCTAGTTATAAACCTGAGATTTAATTTCGAAATATTCATTCATTTATTTATTCTGCTGTGTAGCCACAGCTTTGTCGCCGGCCCATGAATTATACATTGCTAGTTCGACTTGAATTTTAAGTAACGGGCCCAAGATTTTTGTACAGGAGGCTGGAGATCAAGGAGTCCAGCAATGAAGTTGGCCAGCTTAGACCGGTCTACCCAAACCGCTGTAGTTTTTCTAGGCAAGGGAGAGGGAGATCAATGTCTGTCATAGCGTGAACATGATGGTTGACTAGTCAACAAAACCCCTAGCACTAGCGGGGCAATATCTCGGAAGATGCAATGCTCATGGCTGGCTCGCTAGCTTGACGAAGAGAATTTCTAGCAATTCCTCATGGAACTAGTTGCTGGGCTAAAATGGCTAAGTTGCTGGCTAAAGATCAAAATTTCTTCTTAGCTGATAATTTTGGCTGCTGATTCATAATGTCTACCGTGAAGCTAGCTAGTTCAGTTGCTGACTGGACTGCCAATTATGCTCTTCATTAGGCTGCAGCAGGCAGGCAAATCTGGAACAACAGCCACACCTGAGTACTGACACCCGTGTTTGTCTTGGTCTACTTAATTTTGGGTGACATAAGAGGACAGGCAGCGGTGTCTTGTCTCCAAGGACGTGTCCTGGATCTTTGCATCTTTTGCATGTCCGATCTCTTTTAGTATCACAAAATGAATTACATGCACAAGAAATGCCATTATTGTCCGATCGAAATCTCGTATGAAAAAGAAGCTCCCTGACTTGCGAGTGATAATTAAATGACTCTTTGTTGAGAAATGGCTCAGCATTTCTGATTAAATAGCAGCAATGAGCAGTTGTCATGTTAAGAAAGACAACATTCTTATGAGCTAGCCTTTCTTCTGCGAGCATTCTATTTGTTCATCGAGCTGCGTACATGCTGGGATGATCATGCACATGGAAAACGATTTCTTTCATTAATGCAGCAAAAATAACCAGAGAGCGCATGGTGATTTTCAGGGAGCATTAGCAGCTAGCATGAAAGGGAAAATCAGGCAAGAGGTGAGATCCCTCGAAATTCATAGCATGGAAGCCAACTACTCTAATTAGGCCAGGCAAACAATAATCTTCCTCATTGCATCTTTGTTTGAACCCCCTATCTTTTCATCTGGACTGCTCTCTCCTTTCCAGATATGGCAAGAAGAATCAAATTACACTTATACATGGTCTCTGTTTCCTTCAATTTTCTCAAACAGCTTTTCCTTCAAATTCAATAGACATAATATCAATTCAATGTATACTTGCTGCAGGTACGAAGGTACTCTTCCTGTAGTTAACAAGAACAAATGCATACGATCCTCTTTATTCGTCAAGGCTTGCTTGGATGGCAATTCAATGTGCAGAAAATTAGATCTCGTGGCACATGGTGGCTACAATTCTTTGATTGCTGCTCTTGGCCATATGTTTAATACTACTATTCTAAGTTAGTATATGTATAATTTCTTAAATAACTTGAAAACTGAATTATATTGCAGTTTTATATACAGATATCTTTGTTAAACTTAATTATGACCCTTTGGAAGCAGACCCTGATGCTGTTTGTATTCATGCTCAAAGGCATCATCATGTCTTGACTTGTATAGACAGGGAAGGAGATTGGATGATGGCAGGAGATGTCCCATGGGAGTAAGCATTTAAATAATCCTAGCTAATAATTTCTGTTCTGAAATATGTTCTTTCTTTCTTTCTTTCTTAATTTGTTCTTACACATCATTTTGATTTTTTTTAAGATCACTTAACGTTGTTCTATTCAAATTGATTTTAAATGTTGATATACAGGATGTTCTTGGCCTCTGAAGAAATTGATGATTACAAGAACATCCAGTGTATTTCTGGACAGCTCGATTCAAATTCAAGATAGCGCCAGTTCTTAACTGATACAGGACGGTTCAAATACGAGGTGATATTTTTTTTCCCCTAAAGTATTTCCATTGAACAATCCAAGTGTAATTTTAGGCTCAATACAAATTTTGTTAGTCAGTTCTGTTAGCCTTTGCAGAACAAGAACAGGCATTTTATGTTGCAGGCCAAAAGCTTTAAAAAAAAAAAATTGGATTCGAGGAAACCCATCTCCCGGAAAACATACTTTGTGGGTCCAGGTAGACGAGTAAAACTCTAGCTGTCCCAATCTCTTACAAGAGGTATACACCCTAACTCAAACTCAAGACCTGTTGTACAGATCTCAAGCCCTTTGCTATCACACCACACCTCTCGGGGACTCTGAGCAATTAATGCAGTGGTGGAAATTGTGAATCATCCTTCAGCTTTACCAAACAGAAATCTTATATTTCAAGTATGCAGATGATTCTTATTGATACTTCAATCTGTTTCAAACGAAATACATGTTGTGCATGCCGAGATCAATAAGGGATCTAACATTTAAATAAACAATCATTCAGAAATACTTGCTTGTTCCAACAAGGTCTCCAAAAACACGCTGATTGTAGCATATTTCACATTTGGAAATAGTTGTGTCCCTTCTGCTCCACTGCGCGAATCAATGTCAAAGTATGTGTGATCTCCTTTTACAAATGCAGAGTATATGAAAATCATATGCATGTTGTCTGGATACGGAGTCTCTGAAATAAGACAACGTCATATACTTTTGTATCATCTTAATTTAAAGCAAGGCAAACCAAACGAACCAGACATGGGTTAAAGCTGAGGAACATAAAGAGAAAGTAAAGCAACAAGAACATTCTATTCTCTTCATCCAGAAACGAACAAGAAATTTTCTAATTGTTAAACTGGGGGCCAGTCCTATGTGCGTCCACCAAAATTACAATAACATCCCAGCACAATTTCAAGTGCAGGAAAAGTTTCCAGCACAGGGAGATTGAAATTTGAATAAATATCTGAAAAGAACATATGGATTTGATTGTTTCAATAATTTCTGTTCAGGTAACAAGAATTGTTCTTATCACATCTAAGTTTTACGGAATTTAACTCAAGTTAAAAGTAATTAAGTTTCTAAATAGAAGCCCCGGGTATAATTAATGTAATCAACTAACATACCTTTGATTTTTATAAGCAGCTCATCTTCTGATACATAAATCTTCTCAAGCTTCTTCCTGATCTTACTCTCCCAAATCTCAACCAGCTCGTTCATCGAGCAAACATTTCCTGGAGGCCTCAAATATAGCACCTTGTTCAATGCACGTGGGTCATCCATTGAACATATTGTGAAGGCAGCAACATCCTGTTCCTTCACAAAGACAGCTGCAGACAAACCACAAGAAAAGAGCTGCAAGTTACCACAATTCTAGCTTCCTATTTGGCTAAATAAAACATATACAAATAAGTAAGGATCTTGGCCAGCAGACCTTTAACATTCCCATCTCCAAACACTCTAATCTTGTCCCTGGGTGGAGTCTTTAACCCCGGTTGAACTAAAGATGGAAGTAAATAGCTCATAAGGAAATTGCAGGAGATGTAAGTATAAGGAATGCCTTCAGCTTCAACAAGACGCCGAATCTCTGCTTTCCGCAAGTAGAAGTTGTGGTCCATGTCAGATATTTGAATTCTATCTGGATCGGCTCCAAATTCAGAAGGGATAAATCTCTGCAATGACTAACACATTCGTCTATCTAATTGAACAAAAGAATCAAATTTTGACAATGGTTCATGCATTTCTTTGTCTTTCAGTCCACACATATATGCACACATTCTTCTTCTCAGCATGCTTATCATTTCATATACCAGGATGCTAAAATACAAAAGTCCTATTTAATTTCTTAAGGAATCCTAGTCACATTTGCTTCATTTTTCTAGTATTTTGCCACATGGTGAACTGTACCTGTGAACTTGACAATCACCTTAGTCCAATCAAAAGGAACAATTTAGGAAACAAGAGCTATTCCAGTTTAGACTGAAAACAGAAGGCAGGTGAGGAAATGTACAAGCTCGACAGTTACACCTTTACCTGCCTTTCTCCCCCAATAACCCAAATAAGAAAAATATAGGTATTGCACATTCAACCCACGGGCAAAATTTTGACGAACCTTAATGCTTCTAGAAATATCATCAATATCATATAATTGTTCAAAAATTTCTCACAAACAATCAACATCTTCGCACAAGTTCCCAATTTAAGCTTTTGCCTCTAAATCTTCACCCCATTTAGGGAGCGATGTCCTTGTTTTTATATAGCCATAACTAATGAAAGTTGATCCACGGAGTTGTCCTAGAAGGAAAATGAAAAATTATCAGTATTTAGTATTAGCATCTTATTCTGCAAATTCTGTCCACGGGTGAGAAATATCAAAAGTTTCCCTATCCTTTCATTCTGGTTTTCTCATATGAAATTTATTACTACTACGGGTGTGTGATCTACCTATTTAATTAACATTCCAAGGTCTCCAGTTTCATTTCCAATGCACCATTAGTACAATCAAACCACAATTAAAGGGAACTAAGATGGAACAAAACCAATAAAAACCCATCTAAACAGAAACAAATAGAAGTGAAAAAAACACAACCTTGATGCACCCAGCTTCTTTAATGACTCTAACAAGAACCATCTGCTCAAGAACATGTTTTGATGGGATCGAACATATCACCACTTCTACTTGCTTCACTGCCTCCAGAAGACTCTTTTCATCCTCCAATGACCCCTAGAGAAAGTCCCAAACAAAAATTCATAAACAGCCCATTAAAGAAAAGAAGAAAGAAAAAGCCCTTACACCAACAGGACAAAACAAGAAGAAAAGCTAACCTTTATGAGTGTGGCACCACAATTGGACAAAGACTGAAGCTTTTGTACTTTAACAGGGTCATTGAAAGCAGAGTCTCTAACAAGAACAAAAGTTGGGTGTGAGAATTTCAGGCTAAATTCTGCTAAATGGTATCCTAAATTTCCTGTTGCTCCTATTATTAGTACTTTGCTCTTCTTCTCGTCCATGTTTTTCTTTTCCCTTCAAAATTAGTGGCTGTGTCGTTTCAGTTTTTAGATCTTGAAACTGGCGTTTTGAGTTCACATTTGGTGCTCTAGATTTTCAAAGTGTTTTTCGTACTGAAATATATTAAAATGATGTTTTTTTATTTTTTTAAAAATCATTTTTAACATCAGCACATCAAAATGATCTAAAAACACCAAAATATATTTATTTAAAATAAAATAAAAATTAAATTTTTTGAAAACAGCATTTCAAAAATTGTCCCAAACAGCTTCGAAATTCGAGTTCCTGCAAGTTGGGAGTGGCGTTTTGTTCTCAACACGTTGTCGTTTTTCAATTGCTAGGAAGTCAATCGACCACTGGGCTTTTTAATGTTGGGTCAATGGTGCTGATTGATCTCTCTATTTTCAATTTGGTCCTTAATTGGTTCTTCTACCATTTGTTTCCCATTTATCATCCTCCTCTTCCTTAACAACAACCCATGAAAAACACTATGCCAATACAAAATAGAAAGTAATGGGATGACTCTATAAAAAATAATAATTCAATTCCTAATTTTTGCATTGTCAACAACAATATTAATAAAAAAAAATAGAAAAGATTATTAAGTGCTACAACAATCTTGAATTTACAGCTTAGCAATTAAATATTTATATGAAATACAAACATAATTATATCCATCAATGGTTATAAAATATTTTAATTAAATCCACTCTCGTCTACGAACTATATGTACTATTATTTCACTCACATAAAAATTAATAAAAAATGAGGATAGAAAAAAGGATAGAAAAACAATAGATAGGACATAATAAAGGTGATATGAGGATAAAAAATATAGTCGAGGGACTAAGTGCATGTTTGACATTGTGGTGTGATCCACGATTGTCAGATCGCACCACAATCTAGTGTTTGGTTTTGTAACAAACTGTGGTTTGTGGTATGGGTCCCACGTACATTTTGCTTTCAAACGGCGATGCAAGAAAAGCACAAATTTGTTGTTTTTCTTGCATCGCAAGTGCGAGATTGAAACGGCTTTTCTTGCATCAGTGTGTTTAATTTATTTTTTGCATGTCTACCCCGTGTGATGAAGAGAAGAAAAATGAAGCCTCCTCGCCATGTCTAATGAAGAAAAATGACTAGAAAAATGAAGGAAAAATTGGAATTTGATCATCGTAATATGAAAAGCAGAAACTGTGACAAGTTCTTTGGCTGTGTATGGCTCTCTCTCTCTCTCTCTCTCTCTCTCTCTCTCTCTCCAAAACAGCCATGGAAGCCAGGAGCTTTCATCGTTGACTCCGGCCACCACAGGCCACCATTTACGATGAAACCACCACAGGAAGAACCACCTCGGCCTCCTCTACCCGTCGGTATCCTCCGTTGAAGCTCTCGTCGTGGTCGGTGAACAGTACCGCATCCTTCCAACGCTGCCTCTGGCCACCACACACCACAGGAAGAACCACCTCGGCCTCCTCTACCCGTCAGTATCGTCCGTTGAAGCTCTCGTCGTGGTCGGTCGGAAGCTACTGTGCACGTGAAATAATTCACGTGCACAGGTGCGCTGCACTGTCATGCAAAGAAGACGCACAGTGCAGCGCACCGTTTCACTTCTTCACAATTAAAGTTGGGCTGGGCTGCACTCGGCCCAGCCCAAGTCCAACAAAGTTGGGCTTAGGCCCAATTTGGTTGGGCTGCCCTCGACCCAGCCCGTTTTTTTTAAATATATATTTTAAACAAAAATAAAAAAAATGTGTAGATACAAATCAGTCCTAATGGAAGGACAATATCTGTTCGTGTTGAAATTGCAAGTAGTTTGATGGGAGAATAAAAAATAATATTTGTTTTTTCATGAATTATTAATTACATTATATTATTATAATTATTAAATTTACAATATTTAAAAAAATTATATATATATAGATATATACCCTTTAAAGTAATTTCACAAGTTAAAAGCAATATGAATAACTTGGTAACCAAACACCCAAAACTGTTTTTTTTTTCAACCTCCAACTCAACCACAGTTTTAACCAAACACTTCACTGCTTATTTTGAACCACAGTAAAAGTGCTTTTTTTGAAACTGCTTTTTTTCAACCTCAATCACAAAAACAAAAGCAATGCCAAACACACCTTAAAGCATGCGAAATTAGTAGAATAGAGACCGGGAATCCATCATCAACCTAGCCCTCAAACGGCTCCTTGCAGAAACCTTTAAATTTGAAATTTGAACAGAGCAACCAGGAAATCGTAACAGAAACCAAGCCATTGATGACCCTTTATCTCTATCTCGTATGATTTATCTTTATAAGTTGCAAAAATTCTTCCTTTATCTCAGAGCCCTTCAAACTCTCTATATTTTCTCTTCAATTTTGAAGTCTCTTCAGGGTTCTTTGTCCAAGTTACTCTAGGTTTCTTTCTTTGTTCTTTTCGAGTCCTTTTCTTTTATTACGTATCTGCTTGTTAGATGCTGAATTATATAACTAGAAAAACATAGTGCATCGTTTTTTTTCTTCAGATTATCATTCAAGAAATCTCTGCCTCGTTAGGTCCTTCACTCTAAAATTAGACCCAAGCCTGATTTTTCTTTTTATATTCAACATTCTATTGTTCTTTATTTTTCGGAAATATGAAAGAATTCAAAGTGTTTGAAGCTCGGATACACTGTGTTGCTTAATTAATTTATTCTGTTATTAGTGAGTTTTTGTTTTCTTTCATAGAGAGGCCTATTCGATCTTGTTCTTTGCAGGTGGGTTATTTACAAAACATTGAAAAGATGAATGATTTAATGACCAAATCGTTTCTCGATTACGTAGACCTTAAAAAACAAGTCATGGAAGACATCCAATCCGAACAAGACCTTGAGATGGGGAAATCAGATTCTACTGATGAACAAAACCTCTCCAAATTCTTTGAAGAAGTGAAGGCTATCAAGATTGACATGGAAGAGATCACCAGTCTCCTTATTGATCTTCAGGACTTGAATGAAGAGTCAAGATCCACTCACAGTGCGAAAATTTTGAAAGGAATTAGAGACAGGATAAACTCAGACATGGTTACTATTCTTCGAAAAGCCAAGAAGATTAAGTCAAGATTGGAAACACTTGACCAGTCTAATGTTGCTAATCGTAGATTGTCGAAGGCTTATAAAGAAGGTAGCCCTGTTGATCGATCTCGGGTTTCAGTGACGAATGGCTTGAGAGCCAAGTTAAGAGACATGATGCATGATTTTCAAGCGTTGAGAGAGAACATTTTGAAAGATCACAAAGAGGGTCTGAAAAGGAGGTACTATAATGCGACTGGCGAGCACCCAACTGAGGAAATGATAGAGAAGATGATTTTAAGAGGTGAGAGAGAGAGAGTTTTTGAAGGGAAAGCAGAATTGGCGATGGAGAATCTAGAGAGGCACGAGGCCTTGAAGGAGATACAGAGGAGCTTGACTGAGTTGCATCGAGTATTTCTTGACATGGCTATTTTGGTAGAGACTCAAGGTGATGAGATTAATGTTATTGAAGAGAATGTGGCGAGTGCTGCGAATCATATCAGTGGTGGGACTGATGAACTATACTACGCTAACCAGATGAAGAGACGGGGAAGCAATTGGGGTTGCTGGATTGGGGTCTTGTTGCTGATTCTCCTGGGAATTCTCGTTTCCACCTTAGCTTCTTGAAGAGCTTTGGAGACCATAGTTTGGTTTGATTGCTGATTCTCCTGGGAATTCTCGAGTCAGGACGTGTATTTTTTATAAAAACTTGATAAAGTCAGGATTTTAGTTGTTCACCTAGTCTCACAAAAATATGTTTTCTAGGGATTGAGTTTCCTTGCATAAAAAAAATAAAAATAATCTTTAAGAGTTTTGGATACCATAGATTGGTTTGATTGCTTAAGCTAGAGTGTCATGGAGATTAAATCTTGTGCTTGAACAGGAAATTATACATTTTCCTACGAGGGAAGGAGCTTTATACTGGTAAATGAACTCCAGAGTTCTGTCATTTTCGAGGGTTATTGTGATTGATGATGTCCATTCATCTCGCACCGTTTTCAATTCCTCTGAGTTTTGAACAGCTGAGAGACCTGAAGATATTCGAGAGTAGCATGTGGGAGTCTTCCTTCAAGTTATTATGAAATTCTCACCATCGATCCTGATTGAACATGATTTTTACATTCCAGTTCCTGCTTGATTTTCTTTGTAGATGCTTTCAATTCATTTCTTCCAAGTTTCTACGATACAAGTTCAGGTTCATTTCCTAACAACAAATGTTAGGAATTGAACCTACAGTTCTGATTATCTGAAATCCTATGTGATTTATGATTCTTTACCTGATGTTTTTATATAATAAATTATAAAGGGTAATAATTACCTTCTCAATCATTTCTCACTTTATTTTATTCTATTGATTAAATATAATCTTATTTTATTCCCAAAGTATTTTGATAAAAAGGATTGCATAACTAATTCAAATAAATGATAGAATAGCAAGAATAATTTGTTGGGTTTCTCGAACATCATACAACATAAACAATATATTAAAATCATTATGAAATCCCTATTATTCAATTAAATAAATCTATAGTTGTTTAAAAATTTATTTCCTGAAGATTTGATCTCTTTCGACTTCGAATAATTCTTTAAAAGTTAAGTTGTTGCAAACTATTTTATTCCACCTTGGTCAATGATTTCTTAGTTAATACTATTTTAGAACATATGAAATATTTTCTCTAATTGGATAATAAATTCTCTTTTAATCATTCAATTAACTTTATATAGTTCATGTTATGTCATTGTCTGCTTTTTTGTTATCTCGATTAAGATAATATACAATAATATTAAGCGTAACATTCTCCATATAAGATAATTTAGTGATACAAAATCTAAAAATCACATATATAACTATCATCATGTAAGCCTTTTCATAGATATAATGATCTCTTTAAATAGAATTTATATGTGAATTAGTTCAATATACATGTCTTATAACAAACACTTACGTATTAGTTCTAAGTATTTATTATACCTCAATTTATAAGAATAACTTATTTCTTTTATATAAAAAAAGAATATAATATGTATCCGTTTTTATGATTCTAATAAATATCTAATATTTAAGAGAGTATCAATCACGAATATTATAAGAATAATGTTTTGATGCAATAAAAAATATATACTTATAACAACTTTATATTTTATTTGCAAAATATTTTTGTCCTGCAGACCTTATCCTTACTCTAAGTTTATAAATCAAATATTAAATTTATTAATTTAATATAATATAAATATTAAATAATATAAGTTTTTATTAATAATAAATATGTATTTACATGAATATAATAATATCATGTATAATTAATTGATTAACACAACCAACATAATTTAATATATAAACCATTGTAATTAAAGGTAAAATAAGTTTATAGACAGTTCAGAATATCAATCAAAATTCTTATAATTTAATGATGTGTATAAATAAAGAGTTTAAAACCTTTAATCCTTATTCTGAACCGCAGTTAAAGTATTTTTCATGAAATTATTTTTTAAAAACCTCAAAGACAAAAGTAAAAGCTGTAAGTGCTTTTTAAAACACATTGAATCTCTAAATTTAATATTTAAAATAGATTTATCTTTCATTATCGAACATGAAAATAATATTTATTACCATGCTTGAGAAAATCTATAATACTTTTATTTTTCACTCCTAATAGAGATTATTAATTTTTTTATCATCACTATTAATGTGAAAAAAGAGTTCTAGTATTATTATAATTCAAGAATATAATTTAAAAACTTGATTTAAAAGTTGGCTCGGAATAAATCTAGATCATGAATTTAAATATTCTTTTTTTATTTTAATTTGTTTTTCAAATTATTCTAACATATGATATTAAAATATTTTTTAAAATAAAAAAATATAATTATCACGCGATATCAGCTGTTTATTTTTATCCCTTTGACCAGATGGATGGAAATGGAGATCACAGATCCATTCAGGATCCGAAAGCATAGAAAGTCAGAACCTAATACGAAGATAGATCCCCATTTGTTACAAAGCAAAGCAAAACCTTCAGCTCTCAAAAAACAACAACAACAACAATGGGTACGAGTGTTTTCTTGAAGCTAATAGACATTATACTTTTCGTCTTCTTTCTGGTGATAGCAGTGGCTGCGCCATTAATCGATGCTCAGACTTGTCTGCCCCTCACTTTCTTCCCTGATTTCTTGATCAATCTTAAGCGATGGTACGGCCACCATTATGGTGACTATCTAATCATTGAGAAGCCTCATTTCTTCGTCGGCCTTGTCTGGCTCGAGCTTCTCTTTCAGTGGCCTCTTGCTCTCCTCAATTTGTATGCTTTTCTGGCCTCCAAATCCTGGTTTAACACCACTTGCTTGATCTATGGTGCTTCTGTTCTCACCTCCATGGTATTTTTAATAGAAAACCCCAATATATATATTATTAATTTGATTCCTGTTTTTTTTAATTTATTTTTCGTCATGTAAATGAGTGTTTTCCATGACAGGTTGCTATATTAGCAGAGCTATTGGGGTCTGGCAAGGCATCTGATGATTTACTGATGATGTACTACCCCTTCCTGGGTCTTGGTATGCTGTGCATTTTGCGTGGGCTAATTCAAAACTCTTCCAAGATTAGTGGTTCGAGGCCTAAAAGTAGCAGGATACCTGCATTGGCTAGGAGAAAGAAAGCTTGATTTACATGGTTTTCTTTTATTGGCAATGTTGCTCAGTTTTTGATTGATTTTTCATGTTAGAGTTGCCATGTGAGGTAATGTGCACTATATGACCTCTTTGTACTCTCGTTTTTTCAAATATTTGATGCCATTGACGAGTAATTAATTCATTTTTACCAGATCCTCATCGATTATAGATATTTTTTTCTTACCTGTTTGAACTATGTGGCCCTGAGCTTTCCTTTCATCGGCCTAAATCTATTTTGGCTGTGTCAATCTTGTGTGCGACTAAAGAAGGGTGAGGGGTCGGTGGAGTTAGGGCCTGTTTTTATGAGTTCTTGGGTAGCCTCCTCCTATAAGTATATTTACCGAATTTTTCATTTGCGAATTATTTTCTGACAGGCCCCCATTTTGATAGACATCTGAAATGTTTTTTATATCATGAACTCGGTCTCATCTGTTAAATAATCCCACGGGAAAGAAAAACAGGCCAGAAGATGAACACCCCCATCCCAGACAAACCTGAACAAATTCCTGAACAGATGAGACCGAGTTCATTTTAAGTGGTACAATTGCTTGGAATCGTGGAGACTTTAGGCTTCTAAGCCTGGCGTTGTAGCTCAGTGCAAAAGCTGTCATTAGTTGCAGGTGTGGTTGAGGAAGGAGAGGAGGTAGTGTTTGGGACGCCCTTATATTGCAGTATAGCAATGGCGCTCTAAACTGGACTGGATTTTAATAATACTAATAAAAAACAATTATTCTATTGTGACCCGATCAAAAAGCCTTGTTGATCTGGGGCTCAATCAACCTACCATTAGATTCTTTCCCTTTTCAAAATTATTTTATTTTATTTTATTTTTAAAAAGTAATTATTATTTTTTAAAATAATATTATTATTATAATTACTCTTAATTAAGAAATGAGTGATTTACTTTGATTGACCTGGGTCGGTCTTGAAATTAATGAACAATTATAATTCCAATTAAAAAAAGAAAAAGGGAAAGCATTTACATGCGATGTATGGTGGGTTTTAGTAAGGCCCAAGCAAATTGCTTTTGCAAGCTTATTTGTCTGGGCTAGATAACAAGGGGCTTCTTCAACTAGATAGAGAGATCGAAGGGCAGTTTAGTAATCACGCGATGACATCATCAGTCATCACTATAAATCGAAGTCAGGGTTCACGGCAGGCGAACCCCAAACCCTTAAGGTTTGAAAGTTGAGGAGCATAGGAAATGTGGAAATGGTATGACGTAGGTGTCTTTACGTCATTGTAAATTTATTATGTTATCATTACTCATAATGCAAATGTGTTTCCAAGGTGCATAACCTGATGATATAGAACATGTAATTTATATAATAAATTTTAAATTTGAATTAAAAAATATATTTTTTCTTATAAAAATATAAGATAACTAGAATTTTACAAAATAATTTTTTCAGGAGATGAATTTTCTTTCATAAAAAAAATAATGCAAATGAGTTTTACTTAATTGCATCAATGTGCCTTCACTGCCATTCAATATGATTTATATTGTTTTTAATATAATTTTTATTTGAGATTTATATTGTTTTTAATATGTTTTTTAAATGAAAGTGGTAATGGTAAGATTCAAAAATATCATATCAAATAATTAATTCAGCTTGTATATTTTTAAATATAATTTATATTGTTTTATAATAATTAAAAAAAAGGGGTTCCAAGCCCACGAAAGGAAACATTATTTTTGCTGTTTCCCCCTTGAATTTTGCTCTTGGACTCGTGGAGAGAAGAGAAGTAGCAGCGTGGTCACGTGCACAATTCAGACACGCAACTTGAGAATGATCATAGTTGTCGGTTCGAGATTTATATGAAGTTTATTTTCTCCGAAATTGAATTTCATGATTTTTATTTTCTAAAATTATTTTAATATATTGATATTAAAAACATTTTTTTTTGTATTTTCAATAAAAAAATATTTTTTAAAAAATAGTTACAACCCCACTTTTAAAAAACTTTTTTTTTTAAAAAAACATACAGTTTAAAAAAAATTATTTAAATTTATATTATTATCTCACCCATGTGTATTTAAGTTAATATAAATTATATATTTACCATAATAAGTTTGAATTTTATTATTCATATTTTATAAAATGTAAAACATTTTATTTAAGAAAATACATTAAAAGATTTAGTTATCATTTAACAATTTAAATCTGAGATATTTTTTAAGAAATCGAATTACAAATTAACTACTCAGGTTATACAATTTGTGTCGGTCAAAGTTAAAAATAACATAAGATAACGCCACGTTGTAGGTGAACAGATCACCAAATTAATTGGTTGTTCCCAGCTTGATTTTTAACTGCTGTTGTTATTATTATTATTTTTTTAAAAGCATATTTTAAAATAACACCTAATATATACACTCTCAAAATATAAATATGATAAATATACATGGAATCAAAAAGACAAAACAACCTTTGAATTGTCAAAAACCAGCAACTTCGGCTTATATAAACTGAACTAGAAAGATAAGGAGTTGTAGCAAATTTGTACAGAGAAAGATAGAGAGAAAACTGTAAAGGAAAAAAAGGCAGAGAAAACAATGGAGGTACTGCAAGAAGATGAAGAGTACAACTGGAGAGAAGTGAGGCTGCCTTCAATGATTCGAGCATTACCAGAACCTGATCTAGAAAGAGAGACAGGGGAAAGAAGAAGAGGCAGAGACATACTTATAGCCGTTGATCATGGACCTAATAGCAAGCATGCTTTTGACTGGGCTTTGATTCACCTTTGCAGACTTGCCGACACCATCCATCTTGTCCATGCTGTTTCAAGTATGTTGTCGATATCCTATTTTATGTTTTGCATAATTGGGTTCTGGAATTTGGCTTGATTTCCTTGATGGTTTTTCCAGGCGTGCATAATACTGTTGTTTACGAGACAAGCCAGCAGCTCTTGGAGAGGCTTGCTGTGGAGGCTTTGCAGGTTGCCATGGTTGGTGACCCACCTTTTAGTTTCCTTTAAAATTATGTTACTCCATTTTTGTTATTCATGAAAGTAATTATTGATTGCGAAATTAGAATACTGTAAGGAAATGGTTTGCCAATCAACTGTTTATTATCTTGATTTTGAATGATCATAAACATTTCGACTGGTTCATGATACATCTACGCATAAATTGCACCTAATATATGATTTGTGTGTTAAATTGCTTATGACTTTGACAATTAAACCATTTTTGCTTAATGAGCAATGACTGACCAGACAACAAACTTTCAAAAACACAAGTTTTAGTTTAAAACGTTTTGATTCCTGTACTAGTCTCTAGTTCATACCCTTGTTGTGATAACAATCTGCGTAAAATCAATGTTTTCCACCAATAACTTTTGAATATTGGTTGTTTTTTAACAGGTGAGCACCGTGGCTCGGATTGTGGAAGGGGATGCTGGTAAGATAATTTGCAAGGAAGCAGAAAGGTTAAAGCCTGCAGCTGTGGTGATGGGTACCAGAGGCAGAAGCTTAGTTCAAAGGTTTTCTTTTTCTTTCCCGTCCTCCCACTCTTCTTCTTCATGTGTGTGTTCCTCATGTCCATCTTTTTCCTGCAGTATACTTCAGGGTAGTGCGAGTGAATATTGCTTCCACCACTGTAAAGTAGCACCTGTTATAGTTGTTCCTGGGAAAGGTACTCTTCAAAAATCAATTCTTCTTGTTTAGCTGACATTGTCATGGAATTCTTACCAAGCTAATCGATTTATTTATTATTTCCGGAAGCTGGAGATGAATCGGTGATCAGCACTTGAAGGTCATGAAAATCGTTCGAATGGTGGCGAGGGATAGCAAGGTTTTGAAGAAGTTGACTTTTAATATGTAATAATTATAACTATTTGTGCTGCTTAATATGTAATAAGGATTTGTATTACATGTATAATAACTACACATTAGAATCTTGATCGATTATTTCAAGATTGCTTTCTTACATGCTTGATGATAATCATTTGGTTGATACCTTACACGGCCGCTCTGTTCCCAGAATTTTTCAATTTCTGTGGGATCGCATCAGTTAATGTCTGGTGTAAATTTTCAAGATTGCTCCTGTGATTGTATGACAGGCTCCTTTCTGCTCTTCAGGCAGTCAAATTTTGAAAACTCTTACAAAAAATCTCACCTTCACCAGAACCATCTTGGTTAGGTGGTGCAATGGATCTGATGAAAATGGGCCTATCTTTGTTGGGCTATAAAGTCCATAAAGGAGAAAGAGGTTGAAAAACCCAAATCAGCACTGGACTAGCAGCTCAATGTTGTTTGCAGGCTATCTACTATTAAATCTATAACGAGCCCTTCTGAATCAGGCTAAAAGTCTACCAGGTAGAAGATAGAAAAGCCTAAAATAGCAAAAGGCTCCACATTTTTTTAAATGACTGTTTAGAGAGTTCTGCAACTGTTTTCGAAGTATTTTTTATTTAAAAATATTTTTTTATATTAAAATAATAATTTTTAAAAAAATTATTTTTTACATCAGTATATAAAATTATTTTTAAAATACAATCACAAACACGTTAATACGTTTATAAATTTCCGAACTCTAGGCACAAACTTCTCACCTGCCCAAAACAGAAAAAAACCAATCTAAAACCAGAACTCTTAACAATTGTTGTTTCATTCTTTTGCTGGGTTTTGAACAATCTGTAAGAAGACAGAAATATACGACGTAAGCGTTAGGGAACCCTTGAAAAGGACGAAGACTACAACTGGAAGGAAAGGAAGTAAAGCTACCTTCATGTATTCCTGTGGTACCAAAACCTGAACTTGATAGAGAAACAAGTCAGAGGAGGAGAGGCAGGGACGTTCTTGTAGCCATTGATCACGAGCCTGGCAGAAAACGTGCATTTCATGAGGCCTGGCTGACACCATTCATCTTGTAAATGAATCTCCAGGTTTAATGTAATCGAAAAACTGTTCTTTCATCAGAATCTGATTATGTTTGCATGATCGCATTTTATTTTGGGTTCTTGTGGATATAAAAACTGTCTTGTTTATGAAACTACTGAAGAGCTCCTGGAGAAGCTCGCCGTTGAGACTTTGCAAGTGGCAGTGGTCAGTACTATTTTTTTAAAAACAATATTAGTTTCTTTTTTTATTTTTCGTTAAGTGATTTGTAATAATTTATTCATATAAATGACTTTAATTGAATGGAAAGGCTAGAAATGACGATGCAAGTTGATAAATTTAGGGATTGAATCTAATCTAAGGTAGTCTTTATCTGACAACGTTATTTTATATTGGAAAATATTAAATAATATTTTTTAAATTTTATTTTTAAATATTTTAAAAAATACTTTGAAGTAAAAAATATTTATCTGTTTATTTCGCAAAAACAAACACTGTTATTTCTTGATAATCAAGCAATTAATTATATTCATAAGAAAAATAAATTGTATACGTCAGATACAAACAAAATCACAGTCTGTACGTGACATGGTTACTCAGAATTGGATGCATAAAATGGTAAGTGTGACCCATTAAACTCAGTAGCTTCCTGCCTGTATTTCTGATTTGATATTGTTGTGGAGTTTGGGAGTGTGGTTGCGGTAGTTTTTCAAAATATTTATCGTGCTGAAATACATCAAAATAATGTTTATTTTATTTTTTAAAAATTATTTTTGAAATCAGCATATCAAAATGATCTACAAACACCAAAATATATTCATTTAAAATAAAAACAAAAATCAAATTTCAGCAAAAAACCGGTAGGATCACAATACCAAACGGGTATTTTAAGCTTTCGTGAATTGGTGTTCAGGACCCACTCTCGCTCAATGGTTAACTCTCTCTAGCTATTTTGTACGTGATCATTTACTGTCTCGTTAATAACTCTAGTCTTAGTGCATTGCTTTCTGTTTATTATAAGCTCATTAACTAAATTTGCCAGGAAGAAGACAGGTTAAAGCCAGTGGCTGGTTTACTTTAAATAACTAGTGGGTTTACTATTCCCAATAATTAGTGTTTGTCATTCCTGATTAGCATACATGATTTTCTGGGTCAGGGAATGGAAGTCGAATTGTGGTGTGGATTGAAAGTTAGCGGCAGCAGAAAATATTTAGTTCTTCATCCTGTTCTAATTGTTCTGCTCGAGCTAGCTGATTCAACTAACCAGCTGTCGCAAATTTGTGGTCCTTGATTATTTGAGTACAGAAACGAGTTCATGGGGAAAAGATGTAAACTAGTTCAAGGATTATTATTTCCAGCAACTTGGCCTGTTGTTCAAAATAGCAAGCGTTGCCCTTTTACAACTTTAAGATTCTACACACAACTTGGCTTGTCTCAGCGATGGCGATAGCTAGCCTAGCTACGATTCCTACACTGCAGGCCTGGATGGATGGGACTCCAGGACACTGTGTTACTATTTTTGGTGCCTTTTGGCCTGGGCTTAAATCTATTTAACACGCTATATAGATTCCCTTCCACTTGTATTTTCCATTCATTTTTTAGCGCTAATCTCGCTTGCTTGTGCAAATATATCATGTTACTCTGTCCAAAGAAATCAGATGTTAGATTTGTCTTGACTATTTGCAGGATTCTTGTTACGATGTAAGGACACAAATATGGGAGAATGCAAGCTCCAAAAACAAAAAATCCCTGGTGATAAACTAAAATACACACATAGCTAAAAGAATCTTTGTGGGTTTTAGCTTTATATACCTTGGAATTGCACTATGTGAAAGGTGGAGAGAAAAAACTCAAATATGAGGAAGAGAAAAAAATCCACAGAAAGCAAAAATGGGGCCGAGAAAGAGAGGGCTGTATCATCTTTCACCATCCATAGAATACAAAGAGAATCAAAGAGATCTTGCCTTTGGATGAGGCCAGGTCCACCCATTTCATGGCCTGAAAACGAAGGCAGCCTGAGGCTCTTGACTATCCAGGAACAAGAGGATGCAGTGAAGGTGTATGCAGCCTCTGGTGGTCCCCGGCTTATTGCCAGAACCAACAATGAAAGGCTCCTTTCTTATTAATTAAGATTTGACTATAGGGAGGTATGTCTGTTAATAATGTACATTCAAGATGTAAACTCTTCATAGGCACAGAATACACAACTGCATGTGAGAATTCAAGCTTACTATTTCACATTTTGATCACCTAAACCATTCAAATGATGTCAAGATAGCAACTTTTTACCAGGAGAAGAAACAAGATGATGAACCAATTTGAACATCCTACATTGCGAGTCTCCAAAGGAAATTTTCTAGCCCATTTTACCAGTTTGGTGACCAAATGATACTTTCGAAAAGATGGGTTTGGTTTGTTGTCTAAAACAATACAAAGCAACAGAAATATTTGAAAGAAACCTAAAGCTTAAGTTCGTGCCTGGTCCTTTTCCTTTTCTCTGAGATTAGTAGTTAATGTACTTCTGTATCTGCATAGCATCCTTGTCATCTTGTCTGAAATTGTCTATGCTGCAGGTATTGGGTTCATGGAGCTTTTAAAACGACCTCTTGTAGTTGATGCATGGACTTGGTAAACCACCGGAGCCGTTACAGCTTCGGTAATGGTACATATCTCATATGTCACCCACCTTTGTTTTTAAATGAAAAAACAAACAGTAAAAAGTAGTTCTTGCTTTGTATCATTTTTATCAGAAATCTACAAAAGGGAATTAAGGTAAGCATCTTGAATTAGGGTCATTTTCATACCAGATCATCGGCTTTTTCGTTGCCTAGAAAGAAGAAACCTGTCAGCTGGTTAGGGATTGAGGGTTAATGGGAGTATTTAGTAATTTAAATGAACTCTTACAGAGGATTAACTTCATAGGAAATGACATATCTTACATCAGGATGAAAGAGGTGGACTTTGTCCTCCCCAGAATCCCACCTAATCGTTAAAAAAGAAAAACACAAGCAACGTTGATGAACTATTTGCGTAGGCAAAATTAGCGACTCAACGGAGATATTTAAAGAGGAGAGGCATAATAATCAGATCATAAATGTAATAAATTAATGCATGTTAGGACATGTAAACCAATCTAACGAGTTCATGCTTCTTGTTCTCAATTTATTGCCTTATTATCAAAGTATCAATCAATCTTGTATACTGTTCTGCACTAAAGGGAGCTGAGGAGGTCCACCGGCAGGCTCATGTCCACTTCTCTTAATTAAACTTGTCACTCAGGTTCATCCAACAGAGGGTCAACTTGCGCCACTGGACTAACAGGGATAGGATTTGGTGTAAATTACAAGCAACCGGTGGCCATTCTAAATACATCTTGAATAATTAATATAGTATATGGTATAACTTATACAATTTTTAATTAAATCAAAACTTTGGATAAATTCTATAACAGATAGTTTTTTTATGCTAAACATAACATCCTTATGACTTATTCTAGTTTGTTCGATGTAAAAAATAAAAATTTCCATGAAAGGAGACGCTAGTCCATGAAAAGGCCATACGTTTCTAGCTAATTTGTGAAGCAGGACCTTTGGTTTCTTTCCCTTCATTCATTTTAAGTTCCATTGCCCTACCGTTGTTTGGATTCCCTTCAACCCTAATTCTTTGGTCCCCACCCTCTATCGCTATCGACCTTTCTGGTGTAATGGGAAATCATTATGGCGTGATTGCTACATATAAATTACGATAAAAAAAAATAAAAAAAAAAGAGGAAGAAGAAGGCTTTGATGTTAATAGATATCGATTTTATTCATACTCTGTCGAAAGTATACATACAACTATATACGTCATGTACTTAAGAATCAGGACCAAAGGCAATGTAGAATAAAATCTTCTTCAGGAATTGTATAAATTGATATTCTGATTCACATCTCCATCTTCATATTGCTGGCTTCAATGGAACCTGTAAAAGTTGGGATCGCAACATTTAGAATCCGTTGTCAATCGTAGTAGAATATGAGTCATTGCATTGTGTGATGAAAATGGAAGGCAGGGGAATTTAGGAACAGGAAAAACCAGCCTTGTTATCTGATGATTTCTCTTTCATCCAACTAGTAAATTAGATTCCAACATGATAAACAATCATAAGTAGCAAGAATTATAGACCTCGTCGTGTTACACAGGGACCCCTTTCTGTGCCATCAATTGGCAAGAGATGGCCGTGATGTCTTTACACAGTCAAAATGATTTGCAATTTTGATTGGTCTTCCTTTATAAAGAAAGAATTGTGGGAAACTTAATAATCATAGAAAAGAATCAGCGGCCATGATCATTTGGAAGAATTGATAGGAAGTTCCCTTCAACCACCTTTCTCCATCTCTATCACGAAG
The DNA here is from genome assembly GCA_025169955.1 of Salix arbutifolia. Lineage (NCBI taxonomy): Eukaryota > Viridiplantae > Streptophyta > Magnoliopsida > Malpighiales > Salicaceae > Salix > Salix arbutifolia. Next base: position 11,382,327 of record CM045910.1, on the reverse strand, counting down.
ACTCAATTTAGTCCCAAAGCAAAATCATTAACTTTTGTGGGGTTCTCGATGCTCTCCATCATTGGTACTTAAAAACTCACTTTGCTTTGTTTTTTAGCCTTGTGGGTTTAAGAGATTAATAAATAGCAGATAAAAAAAGACATGATAATTTTACATCACCTGTAAATGGCTGAGTTTGGAAGGATGTTTGTCTTCCTTGATCAAAAGCTACATTGTAAAGACTTTGTAGATCAGCATCCCAAGTTGGTGGGGGATGGGTTTGCTGCAAGATAAGTAAGGTAAGATTAGAAAAAAAACTAAACCATAAGAAATTACAGATAAATGGACAGAAATAAAAAGTGAACAAGGCATTACAGTGAAGCAGGATGAGTCAAGAAATGTTTCAGGAATAGATACAGGAGCACTAGTGGTCCTTTTAAGCGCCATATCAGGAGGATCTATCCCCATATCCAATCCACAGCATGCAACTAGTTGCTGTTGTGCTGGATTAAACTGAAGGTATGCAGGATTAGTCATATCTGATGACATCCCAATGGTAGGGAAATTGATTGAACAAGCAGGAAAAGCCTGCTGATTGAAACAAAAAGGAGTTCATCAGTAACAAATATATAAACTAATGACAAACAACTTAAGTTTTTGTTTGGTTGCTGAATATACCACTCTGAGAAAAGATACTTTACCTCTTTGGCAAATAAGTTGTCAACGTTGAAGTCAAGCCTTGGATTTGCAGCAGCTAGTTTCATTGACAAGAACTGTTCCAGAATTTGGGACAAATAAATATTTTTGAAGAACAATAACCACAAGTATTATCATTAGAGAATCACCATTGATTACTAATTACCTCTACTTGTCTCTGAAGTGATTGAACATAGTTAATGATTTCATCAAGCATGCCTGCCTTTCCAGTGATTTTGTCACACCCTGGAACCAAATCTTGAAGATACTTCATTCTTTCACTGATTTTTTCCCTCCTCACCTGCACAACACACACCACAATATATGCTACATGTTAGACAGGATTTCTAAATAAAATCTGCAGAGCAGAGGAAAAGAGGGGTTGGTCAAAACAGCAAAGAAAATATTAAAATTCCTACTCACTCTTTCAGCTAAGCTGTGGCTATCAGTAGCTTGACCGCGACGAGCCCTGACATGAATGTAATCCGGCTTTTGAACCTCAGATACTTTGGAATTGTCCTTTGAAGTCTCAGCAGTGTTTTCTTTGTTACTGTTATTGTTTTTGTTGGTGTTATTGTTGCGACTGTTTTTGTTGTTGTTTTTCTCTGTGATCTTTGATTCTCCTTGCTCTGCACATCCTTTGATCCTTTTGTCCCTGGTGTCTTCTTCTGCAACAACCTACAGTACCGTACCCCCCAAAAAAAAGTTCCATTAATTATTCCAAGAAAATCAGTCTAACAATTGAATTCCTTGAGATACTTTGCTTGATATTTTCATTTCAACTTGAACAAAATTGTAAGCAGAACAGAATAAAAACAACACACGTAACAATTGAAACAATTCTACTGTGAGAAATCAAGATTTTTTTACAACTTTTCAAGGAAACGATGATCAACACCAAAAAACAAATAAAAAAACAAACTGACCTTTGAGTTGTTTTGTATCTTATCAACCTTTCTCTTCTTGGAACTCTCTCTGCCAGCCCCAGAACTAATCTTATCTGACACAACAGACTCTGAACCTTTCACTGTAGCCGCTGCCACAGCAGCGACCGCCTCCGGTGGGCAGCTAGAAGTCCTAGAAATGGCACCATAATTCAACTCAAAACCCAACCCATTATTATACGGCAGGCCAACACCAAAACCCACAACATGATCATTATTCCAACCATTATCCACCAAACCCGGGTCTGGTTTCACGGACCGGGTCACCACCTCACTTAAACCACCCTCATGAAACCCAGCTTGTTGAAACACACCGGCCAATTCAGTAAAATAACTAATCTCTTGCTGTTGTAGTTGAAACTGCTGCTGCTGCTGCTGTTCTTGTTGCCATTTGATACGAGCTCCTTGTCTCTCGAGCACTGTCATGTCAGTACAGTGCAACATATTCTCTCCACCACCAGCCAGTAACAAAGCTCTATTGATCATCAGTTCCCCTAGTAACCAGTTCAAGAAACTATATAAAAATAAACAGAGAACTAGAGAAAGCTTTAAAATCTATAATAATGCGAGCCGTAAATATAGTATAGAGGTAGAATTGTAGCGTTGCGCAGCTAATGTATAATATTGAATAATGAAGGGTACGTGTATATTTCTTATGCGGGGCGGGGGGGTTATAGAGTATAGAGCAGCGAAGGGGAGAGAAGAGAATGAGGTAGAGGGAAGGGAGGGGAGGGTGGGGTATAAATAAATGTAGAGAAAAAGGAGGGTGTGGTGGCCGGAATCTGACAGTCTACTGGGCTGGACCTGGAGTGTTAATTGAGAGAGAGAGAGAGAGAGAGAGAGGTGGAGATATTGGGGCAGCGAGCCATCGAATGTATCCATAACCAGAGGCCGCGGGCAGTGGGGCCCATTGACATGACTGCCACGTGGTGGTGTTCGAAGCAGGAAAAAAACGGCGAACGGGGTGGATGGATATTGAATGATCAAAGATATTTCGATTAGAAAAGTCTGTTCCGTTGTGGAAACACTGTAATGGGGTTCGAGCACGTAATACATTATAGTACTTGATTAAGGAAGTTTTAGTCAAAGGTTGTTTTTGGTTGGTTATGGCTCAGGTTGATTAGGGTTTAGCAATCATCATCTGTTCAATAATTAATAGAGATGGATGATGTGACTGTTTAATATTTAAACTTAATCAGTGGTACTGTTTTGTACAGTGGAGGTGTACCTCCGTGTGTGTGTTCACACACACACACAACCCCCCTGACGTGTAACATTCGCAATTAATATTAATAAATCATAACTCAATTGTTATTAGATTGTTTTTTAATTACCGTTGATATCATGGTATATTTGAGTGTAATTAAAATTATTTAAAAAAAACATTATTCAAAACACTATAATTATTATTATTTTAAAAAATATTTTTAATATCAGCATATCAAATTAATCTAAAAAAATACAGTGCCAAATAAATATTATTCTCTTAAAAAAATCAAGTTGGAGTAATTTTTATAATAAAAAAAAATATTTTTGACACGTGACTTCATAGGAATGTATACATTTTTTATATGTTTTATGAGTCAAAATATATGTTTTTATTCAATTTATAGATTTAAAAAAAAATCTCAAAAGATTATTATTGCCAACGCAAAAGTTATCCTTTATTTTTATGTGTTCAATAACACAACACAATATATATTTAAAAATCCAATTCAAACTATTACTTCTAAGAATATTCGATTTCATCGGAAACTTTTTTATTATATGATTATTTTTATTATTGTTATTCAATTTATCGATAAATGTAAACGCACGCATTACCATATAATTTACTTCTCCTCAAGTACATTAAAAATTGATGTCCTTCATTCATCCACATGTAAACCGTGTATTCCTTTCAATTAACTTCTTTTATCAACTTGGGATCTGTGCCATCCCTGATCCTGCTTGGATGTTAGCACCTCTCTCGTTATTTGAAAGCTCGAGTGACTTTTAAATTCAGGTCTGGATCATGATATTAAAAAATAATTATAATTTTAATATTTTTTATGTTTAAAATACATTCAGCTCTAGTTCTGGTTTTAAAAGTGAACTATTGTGTCTTTAAATTTATCAAAAAATGTGTTGAGCTAGTTAAGAAATGTTTGTTATTATGGTAATAATATCTTTTAAAATATTTTTATTTATAAATATATTAAAATAATATATTTAAAAAAATCAATTTTGATACAAGTACATCTAAATAATAATAAATAATTAAAAAACACTATACAAACTCGAAAACAAACATTATCCTAGTCTTAGCTTCACGTTGTGTTGTCAATGGACAGCTAACTAGTATTAAGTGTATGTTTGAGAGTATGAATGTGATTATTTTTAAAAGTATTTTTTATTCAAAAATACATTAAAATAATTTTTTTTCTTAACATCAACATATAAAATAATCTAAAAATATCCAAAAATTAATTTAAAATAAAAATATTTTTTTATAATTTTTTTAAAAATATTTTTGAAACATAATATCAAATAAAGCTCAAGACTGACAACCAGTGCAGCCAAAGTTTCATGAAATTTTGAAATTATTATTTTTATATTTTTTGTTTATTTTGATGTGCTAGTATTATATATATATACTTTAAAAAAAACAATTTTAAAAAATAACTTTTACGAACACCGCGAATCTTGCTCATAATTGCTAGTAAGTGTTGTATGTGGAAATTTTATTGACCTGCCAATACAAGTTTGTTTGCTCTTGTTTTTTTTAAATATATATTTATTATTTTTAACTATTTTAATATGCTAAAATTAAAAATATTTTTAATATATTTTAACTAAAAATATGTTAAAAAATAAATATTAGCACAGTCCACAAAAGTCGTGGTGCATGCCATATTATCTTTAGAGCCACGCGCGTTGTTTTTACATATATAGACAAGAAAGGAGTACTAGCGTTACGAAAAAGCAAGAGATCGATGTTACTCCACATCAATGAATAAAGAAGAAGAAATCATAGTACAAAATCACGCATGACGAGGAAAAAAATTTAAAAAGTTAGAGAGGGGGAAAGAACATCTTTTTTCTTTCCATGGTCTTATCATTTATCTTTTATACACGTCTCATTCAATTACAAGATGTTGGTGATATTTTAATGTATAATGATTAAATATAAAAAAATATATAATGATTTTTAATGTATTTTTGTAGTTAGATTTGTTTTAATGAAAATTAGAAAAGCTTATGCATAAATATAGTTAAATAAATCAAGAAATATTTATACTAACTAAAAATAAAAATGAAAAGTTGAAAGATAATTGTAGATCCAAATATTTATTTTTATAAAATATGATATTTATCCAGAAATATATTAAAATAATATTATTTATCTATTTTAAAAAAAATATATTTGACATCAGCATATAAAAATATCATATCAAAATGATATAAAAACACCAAAAAATAATTAAAAAAATAAAATTAAAAAATTCATTTTTTTTTTAAAAACGTTTTCGAAACCAATGTTAAACAAGCATTAATAAAGAAAAATGAGATTATAAGGAATTGGATTTAGTGAATTTGTTTTATTTGATTCAATCCGTTGTGTGTGTCTAACAACCATATGTAGATTCAAACTTTGTAACAGCGATTGTCATTGTCTATTATCTTTCTATAGTTGACATCCCTCGTTATTCTAACAAGTTAACTTCTACTCTTGAATAACCTATAAATTAATTAATTAATACTACTCTATTTTACTAGACAAATAAATACCACTCTATTAATGTTAATTTAATTGGCTTTAGTGTTCTCTATTTTTATATGTATAAGTTCTAGAGTTCAAAAATAAAATAAAATAAAAACCCTTAATTTTTAAGTTATTTAAATCATGTGCTTTTTTAATTATTTTTTTTCTATTCTGGTCAATATATTAACAGTAAAGTGGAGTCCAAATCAAGGTTGAAGCAACATCGGAAGATATAATTTGGGCAGGGGAGAGCAATTCCAGAGAGGATGAAGGCAACCTCCATTACTACCCAGTGGGTCCCCTCACCCCATATTTCTTCTCCTTCAACTTTATTATTATTTATCAGCAAGTCTCGCAGTAGCTTGCACTTACACATGGACCTTATATTATACGACAGCTGAAGGCAAACGGGCCCCATCTCTGTCACTCTCATTTCTCCCATCACTCTCTTCCCCGTCCGTCCAGATCAATAGAAAACAACTCTTTTGCTGCCCATTAATTTTCTGGTGCCTTTCTTTACCTCAATCAACTTGTTTCTACTTTATATTTGGGGGTCTGGGCTTGACCTATACAGTGTATTTATCCACACATGCTTTTCCTTTAGGGTGCACCCTAGATATGCATGATGATCGATGATCACGTACGTAGATATATATATACTCCTGATACATTATTTAATATTAATTCAAGGGTTTTTTCTTGCTGCTTTAATTATGAAACGAAAAACAGCTAGAACAGGGATCTGGTGTTCCTTTCTAGCAAATTCCACGGGCAAACAGCTTTGAGAATGGAAAATAATCTATCTTATGGTCTTTTTTTTTCTTTCTGCGGGCGCCCTTGATCTGATGATATGATAATTGATAAATATGCCATTGGATTGACCTTATCAGGAATCGTGGATTCTACACAAATGATTACTCATCCTCTCAGAACATCATTTTTCTCCCGCAATGATTTTCCCTTGCTCGTTTAATTTGTTTCTTGCCCTGGCAAGGGAGCTGTAGACTATCTCGCAGTGTTTTCTGCCTGTATGCATGTGCATGGCATATGCGGTCCAGCTTTGATTTTCAATGAACGAGCGTCGTTACCAACCCTAACTTTCTTTCACTGTACTCAAAATAAAATATCTCGTTTTTAAAGACAATCCGATGATCATGGCTCCGGATTAAGGTTTCTCAATGGGTGCTGCCCCGCCTTCATTTCTCGTACCGAATACTCTTGCCCTTCCCTGCCTTCACTTAAAACCTCTGCAAATGATAGTGAGTACAGATCCTTTGTCATTGCATTCGCCTTTTGGGACACTCACTCTTTTTTTGTAAAAGGAGAATCACTTCCAGTCCATCCAATCACGGACAAGGATATGTATCTGGTGGATTTTCTTTCAACTTTGGGAATTGCCGATACTATCAATTTCATGGAAGAAATGAGATGGGAACACGACACTTTTTGTTTTCCTCCGTTTTAATAATTACTCTCTTTCACAATAAAAAAATAATTTATTTTCAGTCAAGCATGAAGTAGGTTTTGTTTGCGGGTGCATATACGTTCTCTATATCTGAACCTCAATAAAGATTCATCCTCGATTATAATCAGGAAGCAAACCCACGTACTGCTGCCTCGGACTAAACCTTCAAAGAGGTGAACCATGGGTTATATTCAAGGCAACCAACTGAGGTCACGTCGTCACTGTAGAATTTATAGATTTCTGACCTTGGAGGAAGGTTACAGGCATCCCACTTTCTCGATGCACTGTTTTATCAGCTAATTGAAAAATACAAGCGCCATTGCTAGCTAATTGACATTGAAAAGATAATATCGAAGCTCCTCCGATCCTATCTCTGAATGGAAACAATAATGGAGGGGAGAGATTCGTGTCTAATGGGATGGGCAAGGAAAGATTGCAGCAGATCCGATGTATAGGAGATCCTAGCTCTCGCAGACCCCCTCGTCTCTATTATAAGGTATCGAGAGAGAAATAGAGGACATAAAGCTGGGCTCTTTGGAGAGTGGTCTCTCTTTACAGCTATAAATTCCAATCATATACAGTCGAATACCACGGGCTCGTTCTTCTTTAATGAACCAGTGTTCTATTTTTATTTTTTTTCGTTTTTGAAGCCAGGAGATGGGAGTTGTGATTCAGTGTGACTGTGAAGAAAAAAAGATACATGGGCTTACCCCATTATTTACCCTGAAGAAATATACATGGAACATATGTATTCGACCTCGTTATAGATCCAAATCTCAAAAATAAATATATTCGTGGTTATAATTACAGTAATTAGAACTAACTTCGTCTAAATATAACTTCAACTATTTTATTTATCGAACTAAGAAAAATTCATATTCGAATTCTTTTGAGAGAGAAATATGAATATTGCATGGTTAAGTAACATGTTGAGCAAACTATAAAATGTTTAGAGTAAATTAATATGAGCTCTTGCAATCGTAGACACCGAGAGCTTATTAAAACCCCTTTTCTCCATCTTTCAAGTGCTCAAACTCTTGTTATATGATGTTATTTCCGCAATAAATATATATATTCCATTATTTCAAATACATATACACCATAGTTTATAAATTATAATGTAATGTGCAACAGGAATCCCCAATATATCTAGCACTTAATTTTGAGTAAATTGATTTTCCTATGTATATATTCACACGGCTGGAAGTCTTCTCATCTGGCGTCAATCTGCCTCTCTCGAACACTACCTAATCTTGAAGAAACACCAACAAACCATGGACACACCTCTATAAGTTGTTCAACTTTCTGTGCTTTTCATGAGATAATCAAGTGCAAAGCAAGAAAGATGACGCTTCGCAACATTTCCTCTTACCATCATAAAGATTCTACAGTCGAAGCTGCATGTCCCAGATCGAACGATATATCATTTTTTGTACTCTATCAAAGAGCGGAACTCGAAACTTTGTTGGAAAGCAAACTTTCTCCGCGACGACATGGGTTTCAATCTTCCTTGTAAATAAAGCAATCTATTGTCGAAAAGAATTTTATTTTTTCCTATATTAATTGAACCGGCAGCTAGCAATGGCACGTACCTACTTGACATGGCTCACAGTAGTAATAATAATTAAAAAAAAAAAACGTAGACTGTAAATGGCAAACATGGCACTCTCATCGCGCTTATGTCAATAGCAAAGAGTGAGAGCCGCAAGGGGATAAGGTTGTGTCAAGATAAGGTTTATCCTCTGAATATCTTGCACCAAAATCAATTTAACTGTGTGGATTTAATCCACTAAAATGACAAGGCCATGTTAATTTTTTTCAAATCAAGCAAGAGTTTTCTTGAGTGAATCTGTGAATATTGCTGTTCATCATGCTCCACGTTTGTAATCATATTGTCACATCAAATTCCATGTATATAGACACAAACACCCACTAATTAAGGATCGATCGAGGTTCGTTAATAATTAGGTTACGTTAACAGTAAGCGATCAACACAAAAAACAATACGTGCTATCTTTGTCGCGATCAGAGTAATATCTACCTAGCAGAAAATGAATCACTAGTTTGGCAAAGAAAACCAGCTTCAAGCTGCAGTGTCAACTAGCTAGGGAAAGCATTTATATATGGAACCTGTGAGGATTAAGGAATTATTTGGGAGTTTCATTAACGTTGTTTTCAAAAATAGTTTTCGTTCTTAATAATATTTTATTTATTTATTAAAAAATATTTTTAATATCAACACATGAAAATGATATAAAAACAATAATTTTTTTTTTAATTTAAAGTACAAAATAAAAATAATTTTTTTTCAATTTTTTCAGAAAAACTATTAAAACACCGACTGAGTTTGATTCCTAGCTAATTCCTTGATCAACACCCATTAACACCCTGACGTCGTGTGATGGCAATATGTTATGAAATCTCGATCTTTTGCTGTGCCAGTTGCGTTTTCTTTGATGCGTGCCCTTCCAAAACTCTCTTCTGGGACTTGAGCAAGATTAAATACATACAATATGGACATGATCGAGCAAGGTTAAATATATTGACGTGCTACATATATATATCCTTCTTGATTTAACACACGTATTATACACTAGAGATGATAATTGTATAAGTTTTTATTGAGTTTCGCCTCTATTTACTTCAATAAAAGCGGGGTGAAGGAATTTTTATCTTCATGGAGGCAAAATTGAAAAATGATCTAATTTAATCGGGTATAGAAATAATTATGTAGAATATCCTATGACCCGGATAACCTCTATACCCGAATATATATATATATATATATATATATAATCATTTGTATAATTTTTTTAATTCTTGGTGGCCATCATTCTAATTAAGGCTTCAAGTGTTTTTTGATGTACCCATTTCCAATATAAAAAAAGGATCCTGTTCATAAAAATCAAACAACCTTCCTAACGCAGTCTGTCGTTGCTTAATTAGATCATTTATTTTCTTGCATTAGAAAAAGTTCTTTGTACACTGGTTAATTACTTGCACATCATGAACCTTGTGGAACATAGGGTTCGCCAAGATTTTCATATTTTCCTCGTTCCTAATAGTCTCCGTGATCTTATTGTCAATGGGACACAATAAGTGAGAGATAAAACGAAGTCGTTGAACATATATATGAACCTCAACTTCAATTCTCCTACTTCCCAGTCAAAAATTATTGCTTACCTGTATACATGCTAACCAAGAAAGTCATGGTGCACATGAATCCTGTAACCAAACAGGTTAATGGGGCTGCCGGAAAAAAGAAAAAGTTAGGTCCTATACATTGGCTTTCACAGCTCACACCACCATCTTCCATTCTTTTCACCTATATAATTTTATTTTTATTTTAGATTCGAGTAAACTTCACCTTCTCTATACACTCTTTGTGAGCCCGAGTTAAGCGAATATAACCCTGTCTGTTCAAGACTCTTACAAGATGAACACACATTGACTCGAACTCGACACATGCAATGCAGATCTCAAGCCCTTTCTAACCATCAAACAAACCCTCTCGTTTTACAACCATTGTAATAATTGGTTATATTATTATATATTTTTTAAAATTTTATCCCTTAATATTTCATTAATCAAGATTTAGTTAATATTTTGGATCAAAGATTTGAGAGGATGGATTAGGTTGACTTAGATATTTTTTTCATGTGTTTTTTTGTAATTAATATTTGTTAATATCATTTTTCTATAGAGTTATTACAATTTTATATATGAGACCATAAGTCTCGCATATTAGTCAAGTTTTTCTCGAGATGATATTTTTTTTAATTTTTTTTATTGTTGTCTATTTTATTTAATCATAATATTAAATTATTGTTGGATTTTTTTCACTAGCTAAGGGAAGTAAGTGGGTCTCACCAAAACGAGACCATCAGAAGGCCCGAATGGACCCAGATAGATTGTCCATCTGGGCCTGGAATAGTATGGTTTTCTTTTTGTGATGGCAGTCTTTCTAGCAGAAAGATGGTGAAAGCAACTTATCAAGACTGAATCCATTGTCTGATGTCTACCTTTTGCCCCATTATTTGTGGAACGTCAGTGGTGGTGTCAGTTAAATTATTAACTTAACCTTTGTGCCTCCAAAATTAGCCGTAGCTCGAGTTTTCATTTGTCAGGTTTCTTTTACAGGATGTGAATTTTATCTTTTGAACCCGTAATGATACTGTGCATATCATCTAGCATTTTTATTACATAATCAGTCGTTTAAAAGGGCTGGAATTTGTCAAATCTATCAAAAGATTTTCTGAGGTTCACGATGAATTTCTCATGAACCGACTTCCTGACATCTTAGAATTTAGCTGCGTTGTGCAAACAAATTCTTGGGAATTTCAGAAAGGAGGAGGTATTTTTGCTAACAAATTTTTGAAAAATTAGACTTCATTTTCTTGAACAGAAAAGGGTAAAATGTGTTTTCAGGGAGATCTCAACCAAGTGTATATATGAGTGGAGATAGAACACACGTGAAAGGCTATTGCTTCTTCTTCCGCTTTTTTGGTGGAAGAAGTCATGGATAAATGGAGATGGAAGGGATGCATGTATGCAAACAACTTTAGTCAAACATCAAAGTGTTGGTCAAAGACAGTAAATGCCAGTGGTTGCAGTTTCAAAAGACAAGAGTAGAGACAAGCCCCGTGTTCCAAATCAGCTACACCATGATACCAAACCCACATGCCACAATTACTCTCTGTGGATTGGGTCAAGATATGCCTGGACCAGGTTTTCACAGTTTGATGATCATAAAGCCTATTTTAGAGATGAACGACGTGGACCATAGGCTAGCTACTGGGCGTTCGCGCATTCACGACAAGAACACCAGAGAAAATTTCTATCCAAATTAAATGCGGCTGTCACGTGTATCAAAGATTCGGGCCAGCTTGGAAATTATCCACCGAGCTAAAATGTCTTGTAAGTGCTTTAGCTGCCTGTTACATCTGTGGAACCATATCAGAAGCATGGACTAAGCAGAAGAATATTTAATGGTTTCAACAATTGCTGATAAAAATCCTCCATTACCCCATTTGAAGCGTTATTGCAAACACTAGGTTAATTCTATATGATTGTCAAGCAATATATATCATTGCTTGAAACTAATTAGTCTATCGATATGCTGTGGAATAGAAGATCAGTCTCTGTCAAGATATACTCAAAGGATTAGATCCATTAGTATTCAGTACTGTCTCTGTCAAGATATACTTAAACGATTAGATAAATTAGTATTTGCATAGGAGTACGACGAGAAACCTTAATTATTTGTTCCCAAGATTGAAGACAAAACGAGAAGAAAATTCATTTATGCTAGACGAGCCGGGTGGTACAGTAAAATAGCTTGAAGCTAGAGAGACAGTGTCACATGAGAGAGAGATCCTGGGTTTCCATGCAAAATAAAGGGCCTGAGTTTATATATTCTATCATCGAAGAGAGATCTATGTAGTGGGATATCGGGACATCGTAAGGAATATTTTAGGGCGAGAAGGACTAGTGGCCGGGAGGCCATGAACAGTAAGCAAGAAGTTGGAGGATCTTTGCCACTATCACAAGGCCATATGGGCGTGTTCCCACTATTTTAAGGCAAAAAGTAAATCAACCTCATCTCTAAATATCACAGCTATATTTTCCTTTCATGCACTAACTCACGTCTTGTCCATGTCCCCTTCCAATCTCCTTCAATACCTACCAATGATTCGTAGAATTCCAACTTGATATATAAAATTGAAAGCCATGCAATTTGCTTCTAAGAACTGAAGTTATGAATACCTTTGATGAGAGAGTTCTCAACAAGACTTAAGACTTATCAATATTCTGGGGCCCGATTTCAGTCATTAAAATAAGGAAAAGAGAGGTCCTTGAAACATGTAGTGCAGATTCTGTAATAGATCGAATCGGCAGCTCTAATGAAAGGAAATCAATTAGTGTACAGGGTTTAATTACCACTGAGACATTTTTATTTGGCAACTGATCACAGACAACTTACCAGCTTGTCTTCAGGTACATTTAATACATTCCGCAGTAACATCAATCTCGATGTCACATTCACGGGTAGCATCATTATGGGACACAGTGGGCCATGCGAAAGTGGAGCTGTGGTATAGCATCATTTCAGAATTTTATATGGGGACAGATGTCGTACCGAATGAATAATTGCTTGATCTAGTTCTCCAGCTATTGGCAAGTGCAGCTCATGTTTCCCACTCTCATCATCTTCGATTCACAATACACAACGAGGTTTGACATTTTTCCAGATTAATGCTTACTTAATTCTTATAAAATGCTAGCTACAAGCAATAAATCTTAAAATATAGAATGATGGGAATTTCAATATTCTATTAATTCACTCAACCATCTTCTTCTTTTTCTTCTTACTCACTATGAGCAACATTCAACAATCCTTGGCTGTGTGAGGCACTTGAGAGGCAATAATTTCCATTACCCACACCAGTTTTAAGTGGATTTGTTGTGGCAGAGTTGTTATGAGCATTAAGACTAATTTTGGTTAGTGGCCCCATTAGCATATGATAATGTACATCCGGTGCTGGGCTGTCCCACCAGGCAGCCAATAATACAGCTCTGCAGCTACAGAGAACAGAAGCATAATGGCTAGCCATTAATTTGTCCATATAAGTTAGACCCGCTATTCACCTGGTGGACTTTCAATGGATATTGTATTTGATTTTGAACCTTCTTGAGTTGATCTCTTTCTACCACTTCAAGCACTAAAATACTGATGTTGATGGCACTGAGGCCCATGAAAAGGTGTGGACTCCTTGCTTTGACAGCAGAAAGGCGTTTAGACGAAGATTGGGCAATTAAAATTGTGGGTTCCTCCAACCGGGAAGCTGGTGAGGAAACGAGAGTCCTTCAAGATTATGATGGTGCTTGCTTGGGTGCAAGCAAAGTCAATATGATTTCGAGAGAGCCAGCTGTATGGAGCTATTATTAGAATATGATGATAAGTTTGAGCTATTAGATTATTGCTATTATTACCACTGTAATGTGTTTCCTGTCTCCTTTTGAGCACTCGTACGTGGGGAAAGTACACTTTAGGAATGGTCTCTGGTTGCATAATGGTTTTAATAGAACACCCGGAAGGAATAAAGATTTTGAGAGTGTGAAATGTTTTTTAAAGAATCAAAAGCTGCAGGATTTCAAAGACATGATGAAGAACTTCTGTGACTGTTATCATGGAATCATAGGCAAATGCTGTAGAGAAAACATGGAGTCCATGATGATATATCCACACTAGCAGTTAAACTTCATCATTCTTCCTATCAATTTACACAGTTTAAGCCATTGCAGGTAGCCCAGGTTTTGATATATCCACACTAGCAGTTAAACTTCATCATTCTTCCTATTATTATTATTATTATTATTATTATAGCTTGGGAGAAACAATGTAGCAAACCACAATAGTGGAAAAGGTTTTTCTATTGGTTCCCTTCAAAAAAATGGAGAAATGTTCATTTTTGCATAGATTTTATTCTTTAATATTTATTTAATTAATAATATTTCTTCTTTGCTATTTTAGGCTCATCTCATCTCATGACTCATATCATAAAGATGTAAGACCATTCCAAGTTAATTTTGGTTTTTTTTAAAAGTATTTTTGTTCAAATATTTCTCAGGTATTTTTTATTGCTTTTTTTACTGGATCATTTTAATTTCATATCATATATTTGATTTGTTGAACCGGGTTTTTGTTTGCTCGATGTTTTTTTTTACAAAAATATTTTTAGTTTCATTTACTTCATTTAAATTTGATTTAAATTACTTAAAATTATTCAAAACAGTGGACTCAATTCAATAATCCTAGTCTGAAATTTTAGAAGCTAGTCTTGACCAGAGCAACCCACTACAAAGAAATGAGAAAAGCAATTGAACTGGGCCAGCAATTGAGCCTTGCTACAGGTTTAAAATAGTGGGCTTCTCCTGGAAATTAAAGCCTATAAAGCCCGTTGATCAAAGGGCCATAAGCCTGCTTCTTCAGCCCTTTGAGCATCTTCAAAATATAGGAGCACACCATTCTTTGATCCATCTGTTTTTTTTCTGGTCGAAACTCGAGCCACAAGATTATTATCAACTGGGATTTTCTTCATTTTTCTACCCATGCTATGCCATTATCAAATCCATGCCAACTTGTGCTCCGATAGAAGTTTCCATCGCACCGTGGGTTGCATGATGCATTTTGACAGGTGCTAAAAAATGCATCTCTATCTGCTTATCTTTAAATACTATTTTACTGCTGAAAGATCTCAGCTTGGGACGCAGGATTGCATATGGACCAGCCTGTGTGGGTGGTGGACTTTTTAGCCCTTGAAGTGTCGCATTAAAAATCAATGGGAAATTGGTCTCGAGGGAGATAAATACCTTCTACAGAGGGAAGGACCACGGGTAGTTGAACCCTTGCTCAAGCCCTCCATCAATTGTTTTTTATTTGAAAAAATAGACAGACTTGCTCCACAGACAATAAATAACATTCTCTACTTATCTCGTATATCAAAATGGAGATATAAAGTAATTTTACGAATGGAGTTAAGGATTCGGTGTTGCGAGATTTTCCCAAGTTTAAAGTAAATGTGCATGGTCAAACGACAATTCGTAATTAATTAAGGATACATCATGCAAGAGTACGTCAACTGTCAAAACTTTTTAAAGTTTCAAAACATGAAAAGTTTTGAGAAGGCAAATCATTTCTAAAAGATATATAGATTTTCGTTTCCCAAATCTTCTACCACAGCACGTCGGCGCTAAAAGGTTTCAATACGATGAAGTGGCTTGCCCATGAGAGACTGGAGCTGCTGTTGCTCAGTTAAAATTGCAGTTTATGAACTTTCTCTGCCATGTAACGAATGATTGTGAAGTTTCTCTATCATGAGACGAATGGTTAATGGCATGGACCAAGGCATGGATAGAATTTGCTTTCTGTTTTTTATTTTTAAGAAGACGACCTAACAATCATATGCATGGCCCTGGTTAAAGAACACATCAATGTTGCCGTTGTTTAAACGTAACACACGATAACCACATTACATATATGTGTGATCACTCCGAGGGAACCTTTTGTTCATTATCCTGAAAATTAATTGCAAAAAAAAAGAAGTAAAATTGTTAACAGGACAAAACATGATTACATGAATTGCCAGTTGGATACAGCAACGAAACAACGAGAGATCAAACTCACCCAGAACCTTCCGGATGTTGTTCACCAACAAAAATCTGAAACTCCAATTCCAAGGGCCTGGAACGAATCAGAGCGGAATGAATATAAATCCAGTAGCGTTCCTCTAGCTACCTGCTCTCTTTAAATCTAGGCAGCAAGTTATCAGTGATACAGAAACATTATGTCAGCAGGTTCCTGCCATCTGATGCCAAGAGTATGGGGCTGACAAAAGATAGAGATCCATTTTCTTCATAGATGTCAATTGCAGTATTTGATAGCATATCATTACTGGATTGCTATCTTTCACAGTTCTTGTTATGTCATCATCGTCACTGTTAAAAAAAACTCATCTTGTACTGTTATAGGATAAAGATAACGCCAGTTCTGTCCGTCAGAAATCACCAACGGGTAGATATAATTTAATGATATGGCCAGCTATTCCAAAGTAAAGTCTTGCATATCTCTTCCCTTGTTTGTTTCTTTTACTTTCTCTCTTGTCTCAAACTTTACTTTTCCATGTTCTGTTGCTTTCCTCTACAATTCTTGCGAGCATCTTCTTCTGTACTGCTTGCTTGGTGTTACGTCCTGAACACTAATTTTCTTACGCTCAATCTCTTTTCTACTTTCGGTTTTTCAGCATTTTGGCTTCCCTTATATCCAAGCTTCAACATCAGTACCACCAATATATGTCCATGAAATTACATTTTCAGCTAAGCAGTTATGAAATGCAGTCCCCAAGGTTGTGGTGTGGTGAGAAAGGACTTGAAATTTGTACAACAGGTTTCAAATTCGAGTCATGGCGTACATTTCTTGTAATAGTCTAGGAAAACCAGAGTTTTACTCACTCATCTGTGCCCATAAAATACGCTTTCCGGATGTGTTTCCTCGAATCCAAAAAAGAGGTTAAGGAATGCAGCTTAAACATCAGCGAGATGGGTTTGCTTCCAATTATATGCATTTAGTTTTAGAATAGATAGGTAGTAGTTACATGTTTTTTTGTAATGAAACTAGTTTGTCCATAACCTAGGAAAACTTCTGTGGATATTATAAAAGAAAGGGATAGCATTGGGAAAAGTTTAAATTGAAATTAGAATTCAAAAACCATTGATTCCTCTCTCCCCTGTCTGCATCCTGTCCTTCTTCATCTTGTGATTCCAAATTAAGAAGACTTGTCACTCCTTATGCCACCTTTTGGCAACACAGATTCTCCAACTAGCTCCAACCCACCATCACCACCACCTCTTTCTCCGCCATTTATAGGCACTTCACCCTAATATTCAATCAGAATCACAAATCACCTCTTCATTTAAAACCTGCTCTCTTATATTCACTTGTTTTGTGATCACCGCTACTATTTTTGTATTTGCAAAGAGTCCCGCCCTCTCTTTCCATCAGAATTTTAGACTTGGCATTCAAGAATATGTCTTCAAGCTATCAAACTTCCAGAAATTCTAGCTCTACCTGGACACCAAGGGAAAACAAGCTGTTTGAAAAGGCACTAGCCCTGTTCGATAAGGACGCACCAGACAGGTGGCAGAATATAGCCACAGCTGTTGGTGGCGTGAAATCTGCCGAGGAAGTGAAGAAACACTACGAAATCCTCATCGAAGATCTTCGAAATATCGAGTGTGGTCGCATTCCTATTCCCAAGTACAAGTCTGGTGGAAGCTGCAACAACACAGATGAAGAAGAAAGGTAATAATGCATTTTTCTTTATGCGCATAAACTGTTATATTAAGAATACCTCCAGTATTTCAGGCACTGTAGATATGTTGAAATCTTTATGCACATATAAAAGAAGTTCATAAGAAGAAACTGCAGATGTCAATCGGCAATCTCAGTATTGACTCATTGCGAGCCATTCAGGATTTCATGGCTGGGCAGGTCCATGGGCTCAAAGTAAAAAGCGAAACGTTAAGTTTGAAAAAGTGAAGTGTGTCTTCGTTCCTAAAAGCCAACCTCCACAAACGTTTTTTCTTCAATTACTTCTTATCCTATTCCCAGTCGAAAATCAAACACAGATAGGATTTTGTGTTTGATCCTTTGACTCTCTTTTGTCCTCATATTTTATAGTTGTAATTAACATTAAGAAATTATTCCAATATAATAATAATAGTTATTATAGTTTTTTTTATGTTGTATATAAATTTTATAGGTGTATTTTTTTGTATGTTGATATAGTAATAATAAATTATAAAAATATAATAATAATAATTTTAAAATTTTATTTTATTTTGCAAGAACTGGGCCTCCAAAGTGTATAATGAAAAATAGATAAACTATATATATTCAGACCGAGATTAAAATTAATTACTCTTGTTATTGCTTAATAGGCTTCTCAAGTATCTCAACCTGCAGTGAAGTCCAGGACTCGGTCAGGCTTTACCTATTTATAATTCCTAAAAGCAAATTTGTGGGAAGTAGATTTCCGTATGATCATTGTCATGAGATGAACTCCGTCTCTTTGTCCTCTTCTGCACTATTTTCCAGTCATTCATGATCCTCTTCCATTTACTGTATTGTTCTATGCATAATTATTGGTAGAGAATAAATAAATTATATTTTAAAATATCATTTAATAATTTAAATTTTTAGATAAAATAATTTTTTAATAAAAATATAATCGCGACACGTGTCTAGGATTGTCCTATTAAATTTATTCATCCAAATTAATAATAATAAAAAATATTTCTATGATATTTTATTAAACTACAACTATTTTTAACCAGCCATTTAAATCTAATAAAACTAGATAACTGAGGGGTCGAGTATTTAATAAAACACGCACGAAATTATTATTTTATTTATTTATCCAAATTAACGAACCGTTTTGAAATACAATTACGAGCCATGGATTTACATGCAGAGCTCCATTTCATTCCGTTCAAACAACAATAGATTGATGGAATCAGATCTCCCTCCCTTGTTCTGAATTTGCATACAAAGAGGCAAGAATTTTCTTGAGTTGCCTGTTGTAGGCCCACGGCCGTTCCAACTGAACCGCATGACCTGCCTTCTCGACGTTATGCAACGTTGCTTTGCCCTCTAGTAATTTCCTGCAATCATTTTTCATCGTATAATTATATATCTTTATTCAACTATGATCATTTAATTCCATCCTTGTATTTTGATTTATTTCACTTTAACCCCTCTATCTAATTACACTTGCGACCTCATATCACTAGCTTTATTTTATTGTTACCCTTGTATTTTAATTCAAAATTAATTGAATAAATGTCTCACTGTGTAATGGGCTACTTACTCTTTCAAGTTGCGTGCGATTTCCTTGGTGAAAATCACGTCCTCCTCGCCCCATAAGAGATGGATTCTCTGTGCTTGTGGGTGATGAGGGATGTCGAAGTCCTTATCCTTCACTATAAGCGCCTCCAGAAGTTCAACTCTCTCCTTCTTGTAATTTATAAACATGTCCTGCAGCAAAAGTTTTTACGTAATTTATAATTTAATCCCTGTGTTTTTATAATTTTGTTTGTCAATTATAAAAATTATCAGTTAGTATTAGAAGAACGACAGAGGATTACGTGGAAAATGTCTCTGTAGAAAAAATCAGGCAACGCCAGGGACTTGAAGGTACAAAGTTCTGCAAGTTTTTTCACGCCCTGAAATGTTTCAGGAATTAAGAGTTCTGCCCATGATGAGAAGCCAATTCTTTCAAGGGCGGATCGAGTGATGGACTCAGTCAAGGCCATAACAGAGCAACTCACAACCATTGAATCAAGCAATTCAGGGTACATCTCAGCCATCTTGAAACCAATCATTCCTCCATAGCTTAACCCAACCAGAGTACACTTCTCCACGCCAAGCTTCTTCAGACCCTTAGCCATACATTCCGCTTGAAAAGCCGGAGACCGCTCGGTTCTGTCCGTTGCTGAGCCGCCAAAGAAGAGGAGGTCTGGAACATAAATAGCATAGTCCTTGGCCAAAGCTAGCATCTGAAAAGGCCATGTTGAAATCCCATTGAATCCAAAACCATGAAGAAACACCACAGCAGGTTTTCTCTTGGCTTCGTTGTGGATTGTCGTCTTGCTTGGGTTTTCAACTGGCGCCCAAAAGTGAACGACGGTCCCTGGTTCGATCTCTACTGCCTGGGATCTCACACCGAATAGCCTTAATAGGACACGCAGCAAGGACATGCACATCGCTAAACTTTTCCCCATTTTTCTCTTTCCTTGCTCGAGGGTGCTTGCGCGCGTGTGATTTACTGGTTTTGGCTTCGCCGTGGCAAGAAGGAACGGTAACCTCATATATAAGATGGTGGAGGATACATTTTTTTGGATAACCAGGCCACGTGAAGTATAGTAATGGAGTGTATGTAAATTATATATAAAATAATATATATATATATATATATATTATTTTAATATATATTAAAAAAACTGTACTTTTTCCTGTGAGATTTTTAAGTATAATCTATACTCTAACAAATTATATCCAGGTTGTTAATCAGTAAATAGATTAGAGGATTAATGCTGTTGGTTTATAATTGTCCTAACAATTCACGCTAAGCCTTTATTTGAACCCAATTTGAAAAGACAGTAGCGTAAATTGACCAAACCTCCCGTTATTAAAAAAAATTATTGAATTATTTTTTAAATTAATATTTTAAAAAATTATATTAAAATAATATTTTTTTTAGTTTTAAGAAAATTATTTTTTATATTAATCAATTAAAATATTTTAAAACTTCTAAAAAATAAAATAAACAATTTTTTAATTTTTCTTAAAAATAATTTTAAAAAACAGTGATAAATAATTGTTTGTTTGAGAGTGTGATTTAGATTATTTTTAAAAGTATTTTTTGTTTAAAAATACATCAAAATAATATTTTATATTTTTTAAAACTCATTTTTAATATTATCATATTAAAATAATCTAAAAAAATTAATTTGAAATAAAATAAAATTCAATTTCTCTTAAAATTATTTTTAAAACGTAGTCATAAATACCCCTTTAATTTACACAAGGACAACTTGTCAGAACTGTGGTCGCGCTTGATAATTCAACAACCTAAAACTTGTCGTTTCCGGAGCATCTCACTCTCTTTTCAAAGTGAGAGGTCTCCCTTTCTTTTTTGTGAGAGGGGGTAGACCCAGAAACTTCTCATGGGATGGGCGGGAACAAGTCATGGGCCGGTCTAATTTAAATCTGAGAGGGGGTAGACCCATTAAATTGTACACGGGCTTTTATCCCTTCAATACATGTAAAAAAAATAATAATAATAGAATCATCATATATTTCCACGTCAGCAAACCTGCTCCACACTCTGAGAGTTAAAACAGTTTCTTGATCTTATGAACTCCAAGCGAAACAAACGATGGCTAGGGTACGTTTCACTGCTGTTTTCTCCTCCCACCATCGTGCAAAGAGGCAAGAATATTCTTGAGGTGCTTGTTGTAGGCAAAAGGTCGTTCCGATTGGGCGAGATGGCCTGCGTTCCCTATGTATTGCAAAGTTGCTTTGCCTTCCAGTTGACTGAAACCACAATGAATTCCAATTCCCGTCACAGCAGTATCCAAATCCAAATCAATAATTAGCAGGGGGGTAGAGCGTTTCGGTTGAAACAGTGAAAAACAGTTGGTTGTTGAATCAATAGGGTGATGATGATAATGGAATAGACTTACTCTTTCAAGTTGCAAGCTTCTTCCATGTTGAAAATTATGTCATCCCGTCCCCACAACAGGTGTATTTTCTGCAATGGTAGAGAAGCAATATGTATATATATTCTCATGATTGTGGGCAATAATGACATCAACTACCCAAGAATGGGAATTTAAGAGTGCCAGCAGAAAATGAAGGCTTGTGAAATCAATAAGAAGGGACAGGCTCAATAAATTCAGTGCCGGCTAAATTGAAGCGGGTAGCAATATTAATGGCGATGATAAAAATAACAGCCAGCCATCAACTTCATCCTTCTCATTCATGTGGACTAATTATTTAATTTCTACTAAATAAAGCATTTCTCAAGAACAGTACTTATGCGAATGTCTCTTCGGGTACTTGCAAGCCTCTTCAACATCATAATCCCTACCCAACGATCTGTCCACTAAATTAACCAGCTCCCGTTTCTCATAAAATTCCCACACCTGCAGATTACATCTTTACTTAAACAAGATCTGTGTGACGAATTCAGACGACAACTACGTACTTTGAAGTCCATTGAAACTAAAGAAGAGCTGACTGCCTTTTTTGGACCTAGAACTGACTGCTTTAATTAGGAAACAGACATTTATAGAGGATCTAACAATTGCTTTAGGAATCATTTGCCAAAGAAATTTAGTACCAGCTGACATGATGAATCGGGGACAAAGGATTATCGTGTACCGGAGACAAACAAGCTAGAGCCTAACAGGTCAAAGAAATCCGGAGATTCTCAGAGATCCAGTCACGCTAGCAGAACAAACTACTTGCATGGAAGACAATAGAGCATACACATTGCAAGAAGATGAACTCCAAAACAGTATTTATCAACAAAAAAATAGTATTTTGACCTGTGTAAAATGAGGGACAGTGAAGTCCTTGTCACTAACAATCAACTCATCAAGAAGTTCGAGCCTCTCCTTCCTGTTGCTGAACATGACCTGCGATTCCACCATCGTCAAAAATTACTAAGGGATCAAATGATCTCAAAGAATGGCCGATGTATAACCTCAGCTTTATTGATTGAACACATTGGATATAAGATTTATTTTTATAAAAAAAAAGAAAAAAGACATGTAGTTAGAAAAGCTTGCGTGCCTCCAAAATGGATCTGTGAACAAAATCTGGCAACCGCGGCAACTTATAGGTTGCAATACGTAACATTTCTTTCACCCCCTTGACTGTGTCAGGCATCAGGTATTCTGGCCAAGAAGAGAAGCCTATTCTCTTTAGGCTGGCACGACTGATGGATTCGGTCATGACCATCGCCGTGCAACTCACCACCATGGACTCGACCAGGTCAGGGTACATCTCAGCCATCTTGAACCCAACCATCCCTCCATAGCTCATCCCAACCAAAGTACACTTCTCCACACCAAGCTTCTTTAGACCCTTAGCAACGCACTCGGCTTGGAAAGCCACTTTTCGCTCAGTTCTATCTGTAATTGACTCTCCAAAGAAGAGCAAATCGGGCACGTAAACTGCGTACTCTCTAGCCAGAGCTAGCACTTGAAATTGCCACGTTAGAATCCCATCCAGTTCGAAACCATGAACAAACACCACGGCAGGTTTGTTTGGTTTTTTACTGGCATTGTTAGTGGTTTGATCGTCACTTGGAATCCAGAAGCGGAGTGCTGTTCCTGGCTCAATCTCTACGGCTTGAGGTCTCACTCCGACCAGCTTCAGTAGGCCACGCAACAAAGGCATGTACATTGTCAAAACGTTGACCATTTTTATGCTCAGCTTTTTGCGGATCTGGGTGTGCGTAATCTGCCAATAGAATCCGTTTGGTTTTTGATACGGCACAAAAAATACATTGCATATAGACGTCGGGTGGAAATACTGTAGCTAATGCAGTTTTTTTCCATTTTGCCCTTCACTAAAGTCTTCCTATTATTGATTGCCTTGGAGAAAAGGTCGAAACGGTTACTTTGCATTGTTTTTTTAATTTTATTTTTTTCCCACTGTTAATCCGGGCTTCCTGTGGGCCTGGAAGCTTGTTGATGAGCCCAACTACTTCCTCATTCCACTCAGATCAACTTTTCCAAATCATTTAATGCCTCTTGAAATGGGCGTTCATTGCAAAGTAGGGTAGCTTTCTTAAAAAAACCTAAAAAAATAATAATCATCGTGAGTTTTTATTATCACAATCGATTGTTTCCTCTTGCGCATGCAAAAAAAAATAATCCGTTGTGCATCAAATTGGATAAATTCAAATAATTTAGGCTATGTTTGTTTGCAGGAAATTGGTTTTTTTTTTGAAAGTGAATTCCTGAAAAATGAATTCCGATGTTTGGTAGTGTAATGGAAAATAAGTTGGAAAACAGTTTCCAGTGTTTGGTTATGTCATGGAAAATGAGCTGGAAAAATAACTTATTAATGTTTTATTTTTCTCAAGTTTATTAAAATAATGAGGAACAAATCTTACAAATTAAAAAGTTGAATGAGAATGAAATTGAAATTGAAAAAAAAATATAATTTCATAAATTATCTCAAATAAAATAAATAATAATCAAAATAATAGAGATCAAATCTAAAAAATTAAAAAAAATGAAAGGTGAATAAATTAAAATAATAATAATTAACATTTCATAAATTATTTCAAATAAAATAAGTAACAATAAAAAAATGAGGACCAAATTTGATAGATATAAAATTTCAATAAAAAAATGATAAGAAAAAAGCAAATAGCAATTATAAAAATAAAGACCAAAATTAATATAAAAATTAAATTTTAAGAGATGGAATTGAAAAATAAATATTCAAAACAAATTATATATAGCAATCAAAAGTTTGAGGATCAAATTTGATATAATCAGTAAATAATGACATTTCTAAATTTTTCACAACTTCCGGAAAGTGTTTTCCGCCCAAATTTTCTGGAAAACACTTTCCTGAAAACCAAGCCAAATTTTTCTTTGACTGGAAAGTATTTTCCGTTGACCAACTTTTCTAATGGCAAACAAACACAGGAAAGTTTGGAAAGTGGTTTCCCGGAAACCACTTTCTGAAAAACAAACACAACCTTACTCCATTCATAATTATCTATTTGCCCTGCGTTCTGCCACTGGGAAAAAAAATTACCCCTAGAAATAAAAAACTCAAAAACTTTAAAAAAAAACAAGTAAAAAAAAAACTAAAATTATTATTATTGCGTAAATAATAGAAATAAAAAGGCATTACCCATAAGAATAAAAAAAACTTAAAATTTTAACAAAGAGCAAACAAAAAAACAAAAAAAATAAAAAAACAAAAATAATTATTATTATCTAAAAAATCTATTGGCTTGAAGAATAAATAAAAAAAAAGAACAGAGAGAACAGAGAGAACAAATAAGAAATATCAATTTTCAAATGAACACCACCACAAATTAAAATTTAAGAATTATATTAAATAAAAACACAACCTCAACAAAAGAGAAAATAATAAAAATTAAAAACCAAAACTGAGAGCATATACATATAAAATTGGATAAAAAGTAGTGACTATTTCAAAAAGATAAAACAATAAAGCAATTAAAGTCAAATGAAAAATTAAAAGAATAGAGCCCAAAATAAAAAAAACAAATATATGATCAATTTCAATCAAATGACAAAATTGAAAAAAAAAATCAAACTTCTATACCGAAAACATTAATGGATTTATAACCAAATCCAAAATTAAAAAGAATAAGGATCAAAATAAAAAAATATATATAATCAACTTCAATTGAAGGACAAAATTAAAACAAATCAAAACTTATATAATAGAATCAGGACAAAACTAAACAATCAAAAGAGCAGGAGCTGAAATAAAAACACTATAAATCAATGGGACTTCCATGTAATTTAGGCTTCAAGAGAGAGAGAGAGAAAAAAAAAAAGATCAGGCGACCACCGTCACGTTTTCAGCTATTTTGCAATGACACGCACACCACCATTTTGGAAGATGATATGGTGGGGCATTCTATGTGATGTTGAACGACGCACATGCCGCATGAAGGGAGTGTAAGTAAGAAAATCATTGGCGCATCAGTTGGACATGCAAACAGTGGTCTGTAAAAAATAATAATTTAAAAAACATAAAATTACATAAACACCCCTACAGTCAGCTAATGAATTTTATCTTTTCTGAGTGCATATTTGTATATGTATTTTTTAGAAAAAGTTGAAATACCTGGGGGAAAACCCGACAACTCTTGATTTTTTTCTTATTTGAGGGAAATATGGTTATTTTACAGTTCATATTAGTGTAGAAAATCAAAAACACTCCTAGATAGTCAATTATTTATTGTCTGTTAGCAAAGATAAAAACATAGTTTTACTATGCAAAAAATACTCGGAAAAAACTCAAATACCCCCAAACAATCAGAGAATGTCAGTTGGTCTCATGAAAAGTTTAAAATGCCTCCAAGTCCAAGAATTAAAATTTTATGTACGGAAAGACAAGACAGTAATTATACTCTTACAATCCACGGTTTAGGGTTTGATTCCATCCATCACCCCGTATTATTAGATGAATTTTAGTGCCCTAATGAACTTCCATCTTTCAAAAGATTGCAATCAATTGATTGCAACTTGCAACTTGCAACTTGCAACTATGATTAGCTGTGGAATTTGATTGCCATTGAAGGAAAGCATGGCGACTTTCCTGGTGTATCTAGAATACTATGCTCCCTGTCTCAAACCCAGAGATTGAAGAAACCCGCCGAACTTTCTGTATTTCCCACTTAGAAAGGATGTTAATGTTCAACCAATATTAATCTATGTCTCAAACACACATACTTTCCTGGTATTTTTGGATATTCGACCACTGTGTAAGTTAATAAAAGGGAGCCAAGATTCGGCAATGTATAGGAATACATGTGATGGAAGATTTCTTGGAAAGCTACCAATCAATCAATCCAGGAAAGTTCACAGGTTATTGCGGAAGGCACATGCAATAATCCGTTTTTCACTCCAAGCTAGGAAGATGTCCACGATTGTGGAATGTGATGAAAGAAAACAGCATTAAACACAAAGAAATGCTCGTGTGAATCATAACTTTTCAGAAACAGCTACGAAAGTTCGTGGTGTTAAGTGTCACCTAATTTTTAGAGTTGTATTTCAAGTTTCAAGCATAGCTCTGCACTACAAATTTACGAGTTAGACACTCCGAAGACTTTCATGGATCATTCACTCTGTGGAATCCTGATAGATAATGAAAGAAAGGGAAAACTATATCAAAACTCACTGGTGCTGGGAAAACACATTGAGATTCCATCCAGTTCAAAGCCTAAAAATCAACAGCCTGAGAAAGTCTGGTCACGCTACTTAACAAGAGGATAATTAAAGAACAAATATTTAGAATTGAAATTTTATTTTTTAACGAAAAAAGGGGGGCATGAAATAAGCACACACAAAAAAAAACTTATGAAGCAACCGATACTAAGATGAAATTAAATTCCATTCTGTGCCAGAAATCATGTATTCACGGGCGGCACAGAATTCACATCCAAAAAGTCAAGCTGCTATGCAATATTCGGAAGACTCGAACTGCATGGTGGTAATAAGATTTGCACAGAAAGTGATGGGCATGAAATTCTGCAAGCAAGTATCAGGAGACCATGAGCAAATGAGGCTCCCTGCATGTTCCCTCAAACCTTGTTTTCGTACGTTTGAAATTTGAACTAGAAATGAGACCGAAGGAATGGATTTGTATATATAAATCCTGTTGAAAGCTACAACTTCTTCTAGAAATGGGTCTCAAATTCTAAAAATAAAAGGGGGTGACTACAAAACAAGTTCATCTAAAGTTAGGGTTTTAAAGCCCTTAAATCAAACCAAAGACTCCAGAATGTTTTGACCACATCCAGAACAAAATCCATCAAAGCATTGAAGTAAAAGAACACTAGAAAAAGACTCCATAATGTTTTGACTACATTCAGCACACATGACCCGACCCAATAAACTAACAAGATGAAAAAAAAACAGCAGCGTGATTTCCTTGTCTGGCTATCAAGGTAACTCCTCCAAATTCAGAATCTATAACGAAATTGCTGGAAAGCTACATGACTATCTGCACTGGATACCTGTCAATGCAATCCTCCCATGGATTACTAGAAGATGGCTTAACATGTCCCAGAGCCTCCCAAATTGCACTGTTGCACTTGAAACCACTGCCAAAAGCAATCTGCCAAACGCGGTCCCCCCTCCGCACTCTTTTCTTTGCCTCAATGTAGGCCAACTCGTACCAGATTGAGCTTGACGAAGTGTTACCAAACCGATGAAGTGTCATTCTGGAAGCTTCGACATGTATAGGCAAAAGCTGCAGATTCTTCTCAAGCTCATCAATCACGGCTCTACCCCCGGCGTGAATACAGAAATGATCGAACGCCAGCTTGAAATCAGGGATGTACGGCTTCACTTTTGCCTTGAACAATTTCTTAGCGACTAGAGTTGAAAAGAACAAAAGTTGCTCACTGATGGGAAGAACCAAAGGACCCAGGGTTGTAATGTTAGCCTTGAGTGCACCACCAGCAATTGCCATGAGATCTTTTGACAGAGAAACCCCGGTTTTCCCAGCATCATCCTGCTCCTGATAGACACACTTGAACGCCTTGTCATCAGCTCCTTTATGAGTTCTAACCACATGAACAAGCTTATACTTGGCTCTTCTCTTATCTTTAGCTTTATTTGACAACAAAACAGCAGAAGCTCCGACTCTAAACAAGCAATTCGGAATCAACATTGACTTCTTGTTCCCAAAATACCAATTCTGTGTCATGTTCTCAGTACTTACAACAACAGCATAAGTATTCCTATGAACTTGCAACATATCTTTAGCAAGGTCAACAGCAATAACCCCAGCACTACACCCCATTCCCCCGAGATTAAAAGACCTAAGATTCCCTCTCAGTTTATACTTGTTAACAATCATTGCAGATAAAGAGGGTGTGGGATTAAACAAACTACAATTCACTACAAGAATACCAATATCTTTAGGCTTGATATTAGTATTTGCAAACAAAACATCCAGTGCACCAAACATCACCTGCTGTGCCTCTTCTCTAGCTGCTGCCATTGATGGTCTTGGTGGAATACAATGCATAGATTCAGGAGCATAAGTTTCTTCACCAAGACCTGATCTTTCCAAAATCTTCCTTTGAAATTCCAACGAAGAATCATCAAAATCACCAGTGAGCTTTGAATGCTCCATGAATCGCTCCAAATTGACTTGTAAGTTTGATGGAGGCTTGTAACAAGCATAATCAACAAGAAAAAGGGATCTGGGCATGGTCATAATATAAACCGTGGCTCCAAAAACAAGAAAAACAGAACAAACAATGACACTAACAAGATTGTATTGAAGATGAAGCCAAAGTTGGTGAATGTCATTTGGGTTCAATTGAAAAGCTTGAAAAATAACAAAAGCCATTAAAGGGACCAGACAAAGAGTCAACAAATGAGTTATCAAATAATGATAACCCAGCTTGACATGCTTAAGATTCACAGTATGCAAGAAATCTGGCAATCTTCTTGGCTGTCGGATCTGGACTCCATTGGTGGCGGTGGATTCGGATTCCCGTTGGTCGTTCATGTTGGCCTCTCTAGGTTTTCAAGATAGGTTCTTTTGGGTTTCTTGACTGGTGGACTAAAAACAGAGTAAGTGACTATTATGGAGTATAAGAAATGAATGTACGTTTACAATACGGATCTGGCGAGACAATAAGGAAAAAGAGATGAAGGTAGTTGAGTTTAGAAAGGTACGGTATAACTGCAAAACGGCCCGACCCAGTAACAATTATTAAAGACTGCGTAGATTTTGACCTGATGATCGCTGCTGATGATACATGAAATCTTGTTTTCTCTGTATTTTGATCTCCTGAATCTGTTTTCTTTTTCTTTTTCTTGTTTCCCCCACTCTCTTCTCTGTAATGATTTTGGTCAGGATGGGGGAGGTTCAGAGAGGGGGGAGGTTCGGAGATGGTGCCTTTTTACAGAGTTGACTTCGGCAGATGATGTGAAAATGAAGAAGCAGTAGGCATGCTTATGTATTTCTTTCGGGTTAAGTAAGCAAACTCAATTTCATATAAAATAAGTTATTGTTTATTGTTATTAATAATAAAAATCTAAAACAAGGGCTTGTTTTGATTGTACCTTGCATCATAAAATACTATTCCGTGTAACAATTTATTTTTTATTTTTTTTGTTAACATTTAATTTTCTAAGAATTAAGTTTACATTTATCAGTTTAAGATAACATTTAGCCTCGTATGAATGGCCAAGCGCAGGATAGATTAGCGGCCATCTCTCTCTCTCCCCACCTGCGACGATTCTTTATTTTTCCAACCAAAACAGTACCTCCACATTTAAATGTATATTAAACACTTTCCCTTTGTAATTTGATATAATTTATATTTAATATGAGTTAATATGATTTTATTAAATTAGTTAGCAATTCATACATCTTTGTTGAGTTCATAGGATGCCTTGAGATATCATGTTCTTAAGAACAAAATCAGATGATGGTATATAATATTGTTTTTGATGCCCAGTAATATTTTTTAAGAACAAAAAGGCTTGAAAAACAACATCGACCATTAATAAAGGTGTTAATGAGATGAGGTGTATGGTAGTCATCATTATATTTAATTTATCTCATGATGTACTTCAAGAAAGTGGAGAGGTTAGTGAAAGATAAAAAAAAATTATTATGGGAAGATTGAGGATGTTGATCTAGATCCATCCACGAGCATCTCAAACTTATCTAAAAATAACTTAAACTAGTATAAAAATTGATATAATATTGATTTTCCCCACACTTACATAGATATAACAGACTCGTTTTTGAGTTAGACGAGCTAAGGTGATACTCTAAACTCGTCTACAAGCGCTCTAGACTCATCTACGAGTGTCGTGAGTTTTTTTAAAAGTATGGACGATTATTAAATATAGTTTAATTGTTATTGTATATTATAAGAATTTATGAATTGATCTACAATTGATTTATTTTTAATAAATATTACATCAACCATCAATCTAAATTTGTTACTTATAATTGAATTTTTATGTTTTGCTCATGTAAATTGTGTTTTAATGGTGAGAAACTAGTTATTTGAATTATATAAATAATTTTTTTTACAGAAAGTTAATGATAAAAATTCATGAATATCTTATAGCAACACACAAATCACTTAAAATATACACAAAAAGAGAGTTATATCCACAACTCACCGTATCACAAATACTAAGTACAACTCTCTTGATCATATTAATTTTTTAGATTTTTATTTCATGTGTTATTAAAACTTTTTTAATGACGGGAGTTATCGAAACACTTGCAAATCTGCCTGCTTTGATCACTTTAATGCGGGCTATGGCAGATTTTCAGCGGCCACTTCCCAATACATAAAGAATATAATTCTTCATCGCTACCAAAAAGTTCGAATTTATTTTTTCAATTTCTTTATGTCTGCCTTTATCTCGAAAAAATTCAAATCAGTGTTACTAGATTTATTCACCCAATGCCAAAGTCACGGCTACTATATATATATATATATATATATACTAGACAATGCCCCCGCGCTTCGCCGCAGGCGGCACAATATTTTTTTCAATATAAAAAATATTAATTATGTGTATTTTTTATTATAATATAAATTTAGCTAAAATAATAAATCTGTGCAGAATTCATGTCAAGTGCAATTTTCTATAAAATATATGAATTTAAAATCGATATAAATTTATCTGTTTAGTAGTTTCAAACGAAATAACCAGCATAAATTTATCATCATCATTAAAAAAGCAAGAAAACTCGGATATCTGAATTATTAAGTTCACTGTATTAAGATTAGTTCATTTTATAATTCAATTTAAATCAAACAAAAATAAAATATAAATTGTGAAAATACCTACAATAATCAAATAAAAAAAATAAGTTGTTAATTTTCTATCAACAAAAAGACGAAAACATAGATTGAAAATTCATCCTGACGTTATTGACATTATCATTGCTATTAAAGCTAAAATTATTGCTAACATTACTTCCAAAACAATTAAAATAATTAAATTTCCATGAAAAAAAAAAGCAAAAGATTTTTTATAAAAAAACAATAACTAAACTTATCATTATTATTGCATAAATAATAAAATCATATAATCTAAAGAACAAATAAAGAAACAGAAAACAAAACAAAAAAAAACGAATAAAGAGAAAAATAGAGTAATATTACTTTTAAAATGATCACCGATATAAATTAAAATTTCAGGAAAATCTTTAAAAAAAATCAAAAGATTTTTATAAAAAAATAATCACTAAAATTATCATTATTATTGGTTCGGAGATTAGTGAACAAAAAAACGTATAAGGAAAAAAAATAAAAAATAATAATAAATTGGTTCGGAGATTAGTCATGGTGTGTCCACGCTGGCCTGGATACGCCGATTATCAAAAAACAGATTTGGTCCGAGGAGTAGTGGTGGTGCACTTGAGCTGGCCCGGAGATCGTGGTTATAAAAAAAATATATAATGAAAAAAAAATGTATAAGTGAAAAAAAAGCTTAAGCTGGCTGACCATGGTTACAAAAAAATGTATAAGCGAAAGAAAAAAAAAAAAAAGTATAAGCGTGAAAGCACTATAGCAATCCATATTGTTTTTAAAAAAATCGGCCCAAGAATTAGCCGTGGTGTGCCTAAGCTGGTCGGAGATCCCGGTATAAAAAAAAATGTATAAGTGAATAAAAAAATTATAAAAAAAAGAAAAAAAATGTACCAGCAGGAAAGCATTTTAGGAAAAAAAATGTGGGTCCGGGGATTGTCGTGGTATGCATAAGTTGGACACCCTGGTTATCAAAAAAATTTGGATATGGAGATTAATCGTGGTGCATTTAAGCGAGCTCGGACACCCCGATTATTAAAAAACAAAAAACCAAAAAAATATATAAGTAGAAAAAAAAAAAAATATATAATAAGAAAAAAATGAAAAAAATATAATAAGAAAAAATACAAAAAAATAGGCAAAAAAAAAGAAGAAAAAAACAGAAGAAAAAAATAAGAAAGAATAATTAGGAAAAAAAAAAAAAAGAAGAAGAAGAAACGAAAAAAAAAGAGGACAAATCATAAAATAAAAAAAAAAAAAAACAGAAAAAAAAGAGAGAAAAAAAACTACTATTACAATCCACAGTGCACTGTGTCTGTGTGCACAGGGCACTGATGCACAGTAAATGTGCCACACGTTTTATATATATGTATAATATATATATAATTCAATGAAATAGTATAATCTATATATATCTTGATCTAGAAAACTTATTAAATAAGCATCCTGAGAGAAAAAAAGGAGGGGGAGAGAGAGAGAGAGAGAGAGAGAGAGAGAGAGAGAGAGAGATGTGGAAATCCAATTATACATCATCACCATCATTAAAATAATTTATACAAAATTAGTCTAACAATAACAAAATAAACCTTGAGAATCACTTAAAAAAACAATCTAGATGGAATGATGAAAAAACTGTTAAAAGTATTTAATTTAGAATCTCTAAAAGTAATTTAAGTCTAATAATTATTTAATGATAACACTGAGAATATCTATACGTATTACTATATATATAAACCACATTGCTCTTTTACTATTTGAATCCACAGTACCACTAACTATTTATATATGTTGTCGTGAATTATTACGATATGTTGGTGTAGCCGAGTTGTTCCAAGGAGAGCAAAATTTTAAGAGACGGCGCGGGTTTGAATCCCACTCTCCTCATGTTTTTAATTTTCCAAAAACAAAACCTATTAATACGAATTGTCTTGAACTATAACCGAAATGTGTAGGTAGCCGAGCTGGTCCAAAACACGTCTGTCTTCCGAGAAGGGCGCGGTTCGAATCCTATTCCCAGCAAATATTTATGTTTCTTGCTTCTTCTTTTTATTACATTTTTTTTTCTTTTTTTTCCATGATTTTTTTTCCTGGTTATATTTTTTTCTTCTTTTTTCCGCACTTATATATATATTATTTGTTGTTTTTATAATTGGGTTATCTTGGCTAACTTAAATGCACTACGATTAATCCTCAAATTCAATTTTTTTTAGATTTTTTTTTGTTTTTTTCTTGATTATGTTTTTTTTTCATGAAATATTTTTAATTTTGCTTGGAAATGTGATTGATTTTTTAAAAGGTTTAAAAATATTTTTTTTCCTTATTATGTTTTTTTGTTTTTATTTTTTTCCATGAAACATTTTTTATTTTGCTTGGAAATGTGATTGATTTTTAAAAAAAATATTTTTTGTTTAGAAATATATTAAAATGATAATTATTTTTTATTATTTTTAACAGTAACACATGAAAATAATCTAAAAACAATGTTTGTTTTCTGTCCGTATTTATTCATTTATGCTTTTAGAATTTGTTTTTATTCATTTTTTGTAAGAGTTTTATTTTTATTAGGTTCTGTTCTGAAATTTTAATTTATATTGGTGATAATTTTAAAATTAATATTGCTTTTTTTTTTCTCTTTGTTTTTTTTTATGTGTGTTTTTTTGTTATGTTATATGTTTTTCAGATAAGATAATTTTATACTCTTATTGTTTGCGCAATAATGATGATAATTTTAGTGATTATTTTGTTTTTGTTTTTTTGTTTGTTTTTGAGGTAATTTAATGATTTTAATTATTTGAGCAGTAATGTTGATAATAATTTTAACTTTTATTGTAATGAAAATGACAATAATGTAGGGATAAATTTTCAATTTATGTTTTCATCTTTTATGGATAGAAAATTAACTACTTTCTCACAATTTATATTTATATTTTTAAATGTGATTTAAATTGAATTAGAAAATGAACTAATCTTAATACTATGAATTCAATAATTCAAATATCTGAATCTTCTTGCTTTTTTAATGAAGATGATAATTTTATGTTGGTTATTTTGTTAAAACTTACTAAACAGATAAATTTATATCAATTTAAAATTCATATATTTTATAGAAAACTTGTACTTCAGGGTAATGTTGCACATATTTATTATTTTAACTAAATTTATATTATAATAAAAAAAACACACACAATTAATATTTTTTATGTTAAAAAAAATATGCGTTAACAAAATTATGGTACCTCCCGCGACGAGGCGCGGGGGCATTGGCTAGTATTATATATATATATATATATATATATATATATATATATATATATATAGAATGTGGTCTTTTTGGGCCTTGAACTAATAAATCAACTGGTCAATGGGGCGATCCGGCCCAAACACATACCCGGAACCTTTTTTGCACGATAATGTTTTTTATGGGCTTAATAATTAGGGGCCTGGGCTATACAAGGCCTTGAGATATTGGATGGTGGCAACGCATTCACCGCTCTCCTGTCTTTAAAGCTTTGACAAATGACGAATGTACTGATTTTTTTCTTCTTTATTTATGAAAAAGGTTGTTATATTATTATTATTATTATTATTTGAATTTCACTTGCCAGTTTGCTGTCTAGTTTTGTGCTCGTTGGGTCTGTTTAAATTGCCATGCTCTCAATATTATGGCCCTTGGTATATTGTTTACACGAGGCTTAAAAAGGAGCGGGAAATATCAATTCAACCCCTAGTTTATATTCTTATTCTCGATTTAGTCCGTAAAATAAATATTTTATCAATCGACCCCACATATTTTATTTATTTCTCTCTTGGGTCCTTTCATCAGTTTATCTTTATGTTTTTTTATGTTTTTCCGTTTGTTGCGAGTATTTTATGCTATACAGGATCGGTGCTATATAAATAATTGATAAAACATTTTGTTTTAGGACGCATTTAAGAGACTTGGTATATAGATTAGGGATTGTATTGTTACACACACACACAAAATATACTCGTGCAGAAAGCATGTTGAAGGTAACGATATCTCAGCATGACCAGTGGCCAGGCAATTCACTGGGCTTTCCATGAAAGAAGATAGAGGACCTTCAAATTTAAACTGTCAAAGAAAAAATATGTTAAAGAATTAAAAGCTTAAATTTTTAGTTGAGATTTCAGAATATAATTTATATTTTCTTTTAATAAATTTTTCAAAATAAAAGTTTTTTAGGTTTGAACTTGCACAGATCCATATTTTTTGTGTTTTTTTTGTTATCAAACAGAATAAAAAAAATAAAATTCAAACTCATAATTATTGGGTTAAGATTCTGATATCATACTAAAAAACAACATATATGTGAAAGCTCGCGATCAGCTTTCCACCACGTTTCTTACACAAATCATCCATCCAAAGCCATTTCTTTGGCTTTCAACATTCTCAAGGGCTTCACTTTACAAGTACCAGGTATAGGTACTGTAATGAGACTCTCCAATGAATGAGCTTCTTTCTGGCAATACTAAGCTTCCATTTTTCTGTAGCGGGGCTGGCTCTCTCTGTCTGTCAGTATCTCATTAGCAGGCTATATATATATATATATATATCATTTGAAGTACTCCATGATTTTTTATTTTGTTAAAATTTGTCCTGGACCAAACCTACAAGTATTATCGCCCCAATGACCCATCACATACGACAATCAACCTCCTAGCGTTGTATAAACCACCGATCACAATTCGTATAGTCACTTCCAAGGCCTAACCCACTAGGTCTATGAATGTATTGGCACTATCAAGGCTAAAAATTAAAATAACTTCTTGGACCAATACTAGGTTATTTTCTGGTAGAATTTTAAGCAGGTCGTGTACATACATACGTATACATGCATGATCATCAAGTATTCGTGAGAAATTAATTTGTTCTTGCATCTTGTTTTAAGATTTGAACTCTTAAAATCCATTCTCTGATCGGACTACGTATCCAGGCTTACCGTACTGCAGACAAATTGGTTTCAACTTCTTCTCATTTTTGTGGTTTTCTGCCATTGGGAATGTAAAGCACTTGGAAATTTGGGGATGGAACTTGCTAGCTAGGGGACTCTCGGAGCCAAATGGCATTTCTCGTGCGTGAATATAGACGTCAGGCCCTAGCTTGATGGTAGATCAGGGCACATGCATCTCGTACACTGAGAAAGTTGTTCAACGAACCAACCTAACATCAAACCTTGATATTGCTCATTCTTATCCTAATTGTCTTGTTTAGTAGTGTTATTAAATTTATTTTTGAATTTTATTTATTTAAAAATATATCAAAATAATATTTTTTAATTTTTAAAAATACAGTGTCAAATACCTTTAAAATGACAAACAGTCCACTCATTATCCTTCTAAAGCTTGGGCCTAAATACATGGAAAGTCATCTTCGAGACTTGGCATATAATCGTTTCTTTAAGCAATAAAATCAAATCTATAGTTTAGTTGGCATTATATAACTAAAAGCAGCGAGCGCATGCGGTATATATTGAGCACATAGTTGCCTTATTCTTATCAAGTCTGGCTGGACAGGACTGCTTCTCGTAAGATTAAATAGATAATTAATCATGCTCTCAATGCTTAATGTTTAAAAACAGTGCTGTATAGCTAGAAAGATCCAGAGTTTAACGAAGCAATAAGGTGATTACCTTAAAAATAATTCGTCGCTAATAAGGATACACACAGATTCTTTTACAGCAATATATGATCATTTCTTAATCTTGTTCTTTATTTGATCTTTTCAATTTCTAATCCCATATAAAGTTAATTCAGATCTCAGTTTTCCATCCATATAGTTAACTTCATGCGCATTATAGTACAAGAAAAGTAAATGCAAGCACTGATCATGAAAACACACACACACTCACACGGTAATAACATAAAGTAAATATATTTCATTGCTTAGAAACTTAGGAACAAGAGAGGGATTAGAATCATAAAAAGACTCAAGATGCCTTCCTTGATACATTGATTATGTGCTTATTCTAGCAGCACAACAATAATATAAAATGCATGACAACTAGAACAATTTTGAGAAAGGGGAAGAAAAATACAAGAGTAGAACCACTGATTTTGATCGTTCAATCAAAACCATTCTTTCAAAGTTATTAATATGCTATAACTAGAGCTAGCTCAGCGAGGCCCGAATAAGAAAAGGAATGGCATAAAGCAGTGAGTCTTTATTGCTGCAGCTGGTCATACATGAAGTGCACCGAGCTAGCTCACTGGAGCTTCCTATTTGTCAACCTGCATGCCGGGGGGGAAAAGATCAACATATTTGTCATCAATTACTATTAGTATTCTTTATTTATTCTTCTTGTGTTTTTTTTTTGGAGGGGGGGATTGATTTATTTATTTTGGTTCAGAAATTATGTTTTGCCGTGGCTGAAACTCCTGAGAGAAATACCACTAAACTGCAACTTCATAAGTTTGAAAGCTATATATTTGCTTGTTAAATTCATAATTCAGCTGTCAAAATCACTATTCATTGAAGCCACGTGAAAAGTGCTTGTGGGGACAAAAAAAAGAGAAGGAAATTATAAAAATAATCTGGAATAACTTTCCACAACACGTAACTTGTTATCTTCTTATAGGACTAAGCTCTCTGCATGTAATTTTGGGCGATTAAAGTCAGTCTTCATGAGGGCATATTCCTGTTGATGCCTTGATGGGAGCTTGGATTTTAGTCTAGACTGTAGACGCACAGTTTTTGCCATTCGAGAGTCAATATGTAAGAGATTTTTGGCTCTCAATAAATAAATAGATAAATCAAACAATCCCCTCTGTAAAGCACAGCAAAGAAAAAGAGCTAACAGAATCCATGAAAAGTTACAGAATTAGACAGTAGCAGTGACTCCATGGCATCCCACTTGATTAGACTCAGCTACCTTTAATTGTGACAAGATAAGTTTAGCTATAAAGTCAAAGTCTCGTGAGTGATGACCGTATAGTTAGGTAGCTAAATATGCATGTGTGATGACTGTAATTTTATTTTGGTTATTATTTAGGTGAAGGAGTGAGACTTATGGCTGATATACCTCTTGCGTGGCCATTTGCCCCCGTAGTCCTGTAATTAGGGAAGGGAACGTGGCCCGACTCAATATGCTTCACATCCTCCACGAGCAGTTCATAGTGCCTCTTCACTTCTTCTGCAGTTTTCCCACCAACTGCCCTGGCTACATTGTACCAGCGATCGGGCGTGTCTCTGTCATACACAGCCAAAGCCCTTTCGAAGGCTTTGTTCTGCTGAGCAGTCCACGAGCCCGAACCGCGAGAGGACATGGAGCTCGATGCCATTTGTTTGAACGATGTTTTGCTGTAAGAAATTAGCTAGCTAGACAAGTAAATGAAGAGAGAAAGAGACGATAAAAAAGGCTGGTGTATGGCTATGGAGAGGCTTGCTGCAAGGGCAAAGGATGATTGATGAGAAGATATGTGCAAAAGAGGTGGCGCTGCCTGGTCTTTATAGGCAGAGGTGGAGGGGAGGGGGTGATGAGGTGGGGTGGGGTAGGGCTAGTTGGAAAAGAAATCTTGCAAATGCAATAGAATTTTTAATGATTTGTCTCCTTAGGAACCACAGAATATGAATTAGAACAATGTAGGAGAATCAGTATCTTCAACGTTAATTAACAACACAATTAAGTCCTTGTCTGTCTCCAATTCTAACCATTGTCAATTCATATGCTAAAAAAACACTAAGTAATTACCAAAATAAATAGCACATGAATATTTGATTAATCCTTTTATTCCGGAACTTCCATCCATTTCCTTTTTGAAATGGTTGGTGGAGGGTGTATGGTACAGTAAAAAAAATATTTTTGATGAATTCAAAGACTCTTTAATAATTAAGTCAATGAATTTTTGAGAAAAAAATAGAATAATATATTATTATATAGAGATATTCTAAAAAATATATACAATAAAAAAATATCTTTAACTTTATAACATATCTTAACTATCGGAGTGAAAATATATTTAACTTATTAGAATATTAAAGATGATGTGTTTGACAGCTTGCTAAACTTATGTGTGTGTTTAGATTCAGTGACTTGTTTGTTTTAGCTTTTTCAACTATGGTTTCCAAAAAAAAAAAATCATTTTAAATGAATATGGTTTAGTGTTTTTAGATTATTTTTGATGTGCTGATGTTAAAAATAATTTTTAAAAAATAAAAAAATATCATTTTGATGTATTTCGGCACGAAACACTTTTTGAAAAGCTATGAAAAGCTACAGCAACAGCTCTCCCAAACACCCTCTCAAACTTACCTTAAAAATAATAAATCTGTTAGTTTTTTCAAACTGAATCAACAGTGCTCAAGAGATAATGGCTAGGCAAGACATGAGCGAACTGAGTAGTCCAATTTAGATAACCAGTTCCATTTAGTTTGAAAGATACCAGATGGTTTGAAGCTAGGGACAACAGAGGTGGGGTGGATTCACCTGAACAAGCCATATTTACATGTTTGAAATACCAGGTTAGAAGAATTGAGAAGGTTGGTTCTAGTAATGACAACGTAAAGTATATTCATGAGGATATTTACATGTTTGAAATACAGAATCAAAGATCATAAGAATCAGATACTTTGATCAAATACAACTTGATAGAAAACATCAAACAGGATTTGCTCCGGTGAATATTAATTTGTTGATTTTCATGATGAAATCATCGACATTTGTGAAAACAGAACTTGTTAAACATGAGTAACAGATGCATTATAAGGTTAGAAGAGAATAGTGCCGGCGCCGGCCGATGATTTTTATATTTGAAGTGTTTATGTAGAAGTTATTGGCGAGGCACAGCAAAACATGAAAAATTAGGGCATCAGTTGATGCAACGATGGAAGATATTAGTCATTTCAGGCTCCGAACAGGTTCAGAGTATTGTGTGAATAACACAAGCTTCTGTGCCACCATGTATACCAAGGGTACGATCAATAGATGACTTTTCAGCCTTGTTGTCACCCCAGGAAAGTATGTTGGAGTCACAAAGATTGGTTTCAGAATCTGCACACGTGTTAGTTTAATTTTATCCTATTTTGGAGTGGATATTATTGTGTCTAGGGCAGCCATTTGATCCAGTCTTTACTTGAGGCTGATATTAATTAAATGGACTCGGTATATTTTTGTGAAAAATCATATATATAAATATATGAATATTCGAATTTTGGATCTGGGTCGATAATTGCAAAAAAAATTCAAATCCATAAAAATCTATTCCATTTATTAAATAAATCAAATACAATTTATATATTGATTCAGTCCAAATCCGACCGTTTACAACCCTAATTGTTTCTAAGGTTATCCCCCGTGTAAAAGGTCAACTGATTGCAAGGTTTACTTGTTGAGAGTGAACGGATGCTTTTTATCTTGGCCGGCCCATATATATATATATATATATATATATATATATATATACCTGTTTCACCTTTGAATTTGTCAATGATGAACATCTCTTACAATATTTTGAGCAGATATCTGGTCTGTAATGGGCAGCCGAAAGGCAATAATGCTGCGGAATCATTTGTCGGCTTATATGTTGGGAGCCTTACTCCCCGGCGGAGTTTTCCGACTCTTGTCACCGGCCCCTTATTCATCTGCTAGGTGAGGCTAGGAATTTTAGTCTGGGAGGGTTAAGTTAGAGAAAAGAATTCAGGGAGTACCAAAATTTAAATTTTTAGAGCTAACAATCTAATTTGTTGAAGGAAAGGACTGAAAAAACAAATTTTCCTCGCAACAGCACTCCCTAATTCCGCCCCTGCATCTTATGAACATTTAACAAAAATTAAAGTGATTGTAGTTTTTTTTCCAGAGAAACTCATCTTATCTACAAGATTTTTCATGTTGCTTGATACTGTGATGGATTGAATGAAAATAAGTGGCTCATTTGCTAAAAAAATTAACATCTCGATGGAATGATATTATCATTCATTTGGAGGTTTACAGAAAATCAACAGGCAAACCCTTATCTTCAAGAACCAGTACATCTTTTGACGAATCTATTCTCATCCCTTTGATTTACACAGCAACTCTCAATTAATTTTGTCTTGTCAACTTAATCAATATCTACAAGCCATACATTTGGTGATTAGATTATCTGCTTGGTATACGTAGCGACTGTCAGAGCCATAGAATGAGTCTGGTGAGGTTTCTGAAGTCGTGTTAGCTGTTACTGTAACAATAGTCTCAGAATACTTGCTCAATCATAGAGTATCTCAATAAAGAAAAAGACAAAACTTCTCGGAGGAAACTAAATCAGTTTGGAATAAAATGTTGAATTTTTAGGAAGCATCCGAATTGTGAGGCTGGTTGTGTGATTCTGGCTATAGGTTGCAAGTTGGTTAGAGTAGCCCCAACCTACAAGTCTATGTATGCTGAAATCTTTTAGGGAGACTTAGGATTAGTTTTAAGCATCCAGGAATTAGAAAGGAACAGAAGACAAGATTAGAAAAACTTGGGTAGTTAATGAATGGCACAGTGCATATGGTTCCTTTAAATATTCACGAGACTCTGGCGATAGAATCATCAGTCTGTCAAAATATGAAACATAGAACTTCATACGTATAGCAAGCTGTTTTCCCAGTAGAACTCAGTTCTTACCAGACGCCATGCTGTACGTTTAAGTAGCTTTCTTAGTTAAACTGTTGATTAGTGTTGCATCAAGTCTCGAAGCGGTTGAAATAAATTAGGAAGGCCCCGAAGTTAATTTGAAGGAGTCATGATCATAGGATTCCGGCCACACACTAGTGGGGCTGTCGGTGATGATTAGTTGAAAATAACGTGAGCAACTATATGGGAATCTGTACGAAGAAAAGGTGATTAGAGATACACCTTGCCGAAATAATTGGAGATCCACATCATCAATTCCATCCCACTTGGACCAATATCTATGGATTCCCCTCCCCTATCACGACTAAATTTCCTCTGCCAATGGTCCTTCCCTGCTAGTTGAAGACGTTTCATTACCATGGACTGTGTCTTTAACTATTACTGATCAAGACTGTAAATTCTGCTAACAAATAGTTGGTGAATTTCAGAGAGTTGAGACAGCTAATATTTCATATTGTTGTTTAGTTCAAGAAGGGTCTTGTGGCCTGTTATCATCGGCAGCCAGCAGAACCAGGAATCCACAATTTTATAGGGAAGAAAAGAGTCCACCTAGTGCCTGTTTGAGAGTGCGATTGCGGTAGCTTTTCAAAGTGTTTTTCATGCCGAAATACATCAAAATAATATTTTTATTTATTTTTTAAAAATCATTTTTGACATCAGCACATCAAAATGATCTAAAAACACCAAACCATATTCATTTAAAATGAAAAGAAAAGAAAAATTCAAATTTCGGCAAAACACTGATTGAAACGCACAGCAAAACGGGCTACTAGCCTTGGTTGGCTGGTCCTGATGCGGCCGTAAAGCCACTCTTTTATTGCTTTTCCTCGACGAATCTTTGAATAAAGAGAAAACGTTCGGAATAAGGCAATTGTAACTGGAACATTTAAGTTGTTGAAAGGACGAGTATGTGGGGAAATGCTTATTGTGTGAATGAGATTTGTACAGCCCTTCACTCAATTCATTGACGATAAGCATTTGTTTGTGTATGTGATTGGATCAGT
Organism: Salix arbutifolia; assembly: GCA_025169955.1. Lineage (NCBI taxonomy): Eukaryota > Viridiplantae > Streptophyta > Magnoliopsida > Malpighiales > Salicaceae > Salix > Salix arbutifolia. The sequence continues at coordinate 11,339,225 of CM045910.1, read as the reverse complement.
TTTTTCTTTACTTGTGATTCTAGTTGTCAGCGGGTTCGAGCCATATAGAGAAGTAGGCTAGCTTTCTGGATCGATAATACATCTGTGGCTTGTATAAGCTGGATAGGATATGATGTTAATGTATCTGTAGGTCATGGACCATGCTATTGCTATAAATGTCAAAGAAAAGGAAAAAACATGGCTAAAAAACTAAAAATAAACCGACTTTTTATCATAACCAATCAGCATTTTAGCTATTTTGTATGCACCAATGACAAATTTTCTTCTAGTCATTAAAGATCATGTCTGTATTTGGACTAGAGAACTTGGATGTGACTGGGCCATGAGCCGAACTCTTTCGTTTATTTATTATATTTCTATGATTTTTAAATGTTAAGCTAATATTCGTACGCTGATTCAGTAGTGATAGAAGATTCATTTAGAACAGACCGAGATATTGTGGGGCTTGGATTCTTCTATCCCTCATGATGATCTTGTGCTGTCATTCTCGCAAAAGTGCAGCAACTAGTCAATGCTGATGTCTCGAGTATCCTTTGATGCTATGCCACCAGCATTACACTTTATGAGTCAGATTGGTGTTCTTCAGCATTTGAGATTTTCTTCCTGTCAGGAAAAACGTTGCCCTTTCACCCATTTATCTACTCATGTTTGCAGTGGGAGAATTATTAGACTCTAGTAATATTTTTTCCAGGTTACTGTCATTTCAACTTTTGTTTTCCTTTCTTGAAAGTAGACAGGTCTATCATGATCAATTCTAAATCATATACTGCATGCCATTTAACTGATATTTGCCGAGGTTGGTGAAACATGCAATCATGGAATCCATGCTACAGTAAGAATTCTGCCCCTGACATTAAACCAAAACAGTTTCTGTCTGAAAATATATTGTAATAATATATATTTTTATTTTTAACATTAGTACATTTAAACATAAAAAAAGTAAAAAACTTTTCATTTCTAACACAGACATTTCGGCCAAGGAAAACGCTAAACAATTCCTTTCGGAGTTCGGACAGTTGTTGTTCCTTAATAACATGTTTGGAACCGTTTTCTCTGTAAAATTGATTTCATTTCTACAAATAAACTTAAGCGATTGAATTCATATTACCCTCGGAGCAATCTTCTCAGCAAACATTCCATTTTAAGACCAAAAGAGATGCCTCGGCCTGGTCTCCTTTGCCATCCTCCCAACTGCGGGGATGATATCAGAGTTTCTCCATGTCCATGAAGCTCTCATAATCCACCCACTGTAACAGGCCATTACCGGCCAAGGAAGAAGAACAAGCATCCCGGAGAGAAAAAGGAGATAGCCAAATGTTTGAAATGAGTAGAGAATGGTCAAACGGCTTCCTTAGCAAGCCAACCTGTACGAGAAACAAGAATAAGTCACTGTGTAGGGTCGAGACGCCTTACGTGGACGGCCAAGTTGAAAGGCATATGGCATCAACAGATGAGCAACACTTGGCAGTTAAGATAAGTCCAACAGAAGCGGCGTCGTATGGTCATTAAAAAGGGGAACAACTGGCAGCACAAACATGAGCAATACGTGTACAACCATAATACTAAGATCAAAACAGAAACGTATACAAACAAAAAGCTAGCATCCTGAAGAAGAAGGTTATATAAAGGAAGGGAGGGATAGATACAAGGATCCGACTGAAATTGCTTTGAAGCAAATCATTTGTCCAAGAAGATCCAGACTACCTCGAATCTGTCTAGAATATTAGCTTATAATTTGAGTTTGAATTTTCTTACTTTTAAGTATTTTTTTTTCTATTGATAAACCCTAAAAAACACAAAAACATCGTTATTATCTTTTCTTAATAAAAAAAACTCCCGAGAGAAAATTCTCTCACAAAAAGATTTAATTTAGTCCACGATTGTTATTGTAATATCCCACATCGGCGGGTGAGGGAATGGTAGATGGCCTTATTAAGAGTGCTGGTTGCTAACTTGTCATACGCGTTTTGGGGCGTTAGGCTCAGAAGTGGGCTCGCGTCACCAGGAACAAAACCGTGAGGGCGGTAAGGCCCAAAGCGGACAATATATGGCAAGTTGGGCCGGGCTGTTACATTTGGTATCAGAGCCGACCTCACTGGCTGTCCGGTTGTGCCGACGGGGTCGTCGGGCTCCTTAAGGGGGGTGGATTGTAATATCCCACATCGACGGGTGAGGGAATGGTAGATGGCCTTATTAAGAGTGCTGGTTGCTAACTTGTCATACGCGTTTTGGGGCGTCAGGCTCAGAAGTGGGCTCGCGTCACCAGGAACAAAACCGTGAGGGCGGTAAGGCCCAAAGCGGACAATATATGGCAAGTTGGGCCGGGCTGTTACAGTTATACCCAAGGTTGTCAAAATCGTGATTTTGACACGACACGGAAAGGGCTTCGAAAACTCGGATCGTAAGATCGGATCGTAAAATCGTACCTGAATTTTTCTGTACAAAAATCATAAAATCACAGCTAAAATCGTGTAGGTAGAAAAATCATAAAATCGTAAGTAAAATATTTTCGAATACAATATAACATAATCATGGCCATAAAACTTCATTAGTTAAGGTTTTTTTGTTGAATAGTGTATATATGGTTTTTAAAATAGCTCCTTAAATAGTGTATATATAGTTTTTTTGTTGATGTGTTCTCCAATGGTAAAAGCTATTTTGGAGAACTATTTTTATCTTATTTTAAATAAAGTTCAATTATTTTATATATATTTTAATTATGCAATTAATTATATAATTAATAGGAGTAAGTTATATAATTAAATAATTGATTTTGAAAAACCCTCCAACAATAAAATTATTTTTTAAGATTATATTTAAATTAAAAAATGAATTTATATATAATTAAAAGACACAATATTTGAGATTTGAAATTTAAGCTACTTATTGTATATTTTTCAAGTAATTGTATGTTTTTTTATGGTAGTTGTAATTGAAGTTAATTAATGTTATTTATTATCTTAAATTAATAGGATTTTAAAAAATATATTTTTTTATGCTAAATATTTTTTTATGCTAATTAATAATAATAATAATAATTATTATTATTATTATTATTATTATCATCATCCCCCCCCCGAAACCTATTATTATTATTATTATTATTATTATTATTATTATTATTATAAAAGCCCCCCAACCCCAATTCCCTTACCTTGCCCCCACACACATTTTTTCCTTGTGCCACCGCTGCTCATCTCCCTTTCTTGTGCCTTTGCTTATACTGCTGAACTGAGAACTGGCGATTTAGGGGATTTTGTGCTGAGAAGAGAAGAGAAGATTTTGAGGGTGAGAGCTGATGATTTGGGGGTGAGAAGAGCAGAGAAGATTTTGATTTTGAGCTTCGAATGTAATTGACAGAATGAAAAATTGAAAATGAAAGCTGATGTCCGAACACCATAAACTCGTAAAATCAGACCGATCCGGTCCGATTTTACGAGTCGAACCGATTTTAAACGGGTTTGACCGAGTTTGACCGAATTCGAGTTTATGAATGATTTGACTCGCAACCTGTTTTCATGAGTTGACTCGCAAAATCGGATGATTTTGCGAGTCAACTCGCGTTTTTAATTACCATGGTTACACCCACCCACCCCACAAGTTTCGTTTCCCTTTCCCGTCCTCTCTGTCAACCGCCTCGGAGACATTGGATTTCAAACTGTGCGGGTATTTTCAAAGTAATGGAGTCTAAAAATCAATTCTTCAATCAGTTTACTGTTTCTAAATGGGAGAGTTGAATTGACTGAATGAAATCAAATCAAATCAATTAGTCAAGTCCTCAACAGGCTGTTAAGGGAAATGGGCCTTTTCATTCTAACTTCTCCATTTGGTCGGCCCATCTTCAAATGTGACCTCAGCCGACAAGCCGAAACCTGCCCCGTGACCCAAATGAATGCTTGCCTGCCCAGAGCCTATCAGCAACCAGCACTCTCCCACGCCGTCACGCACAACTCACCATGACACAATCACTTGGTTACAAAAGCTCTGCTGAAGGTCAATCCAAGCTCTGTGTGTAAATATCTGTTTTGAAAAATATTTTTTAAATAATCTATTCAGGTTATAAAATGCAGGAATGACTTTTTCTAATTAAAAATTTATTTTGTCTTTTCATTTGACTTTCTCGCAATAAGGAAATAAAAACTACAAATTATTTTTAACTCTTCCATTACGTATGCACATACATGGTACCTATGCCAACACACCAAAACTTTTTCTTATATAAAATGAGTAACATTTTATAAATATCATAATCCAATAAAAATAATATAAGATTAAAATATATATATATATATTAATTGAAAAAATATTATTCTAATAAATAGTAAGTTAGCGTATAACACCTCCTCTTTTATTTTTTTTGGTCAATATCAATTAAAGTTAACATTTAAAATAGAGGTAATGTTGAACAGAATAATGGGTAAAGTAGCTAAGTAGATCTAGGACTCACACAAGATGGGTAAATGTCTAGGTAGGTCCAATAAGATGATAGCCGAAAACATATTATATGCGCCAAATTATAATTTGTGTACATGTGGAATAGGGTAATTATTATTTTTTTACCTTCCAGCTAAAGATATGTTAAATTACTCTTAGGGTAATTTAATTATTTTCAAATGATCATCGAATTATTATCCAGGGATAATTTGTGTTTTTCAACCTTGGATTAGCACATCAAAAGATTACATCAATCTAAAGAGTAAAATTTGCTCAAAGGAAAGACGGGTTAATTTAGTCTTTTTATATTTTTAAGCATAGTAAAGGCTTTTATGCCCTTGAAAAAAACTAACAAATAGGGGTATTTGTGTATTTTTACATGTTTTTTTATTAAAAAATAATAGGTTGTTTGGGGTCGGTATAATCTTTAATAATGTTTATAAGCACTATAAATGTATTCATACCATTTGAAGCAAAAGAAAAAAACATGCAACCAAGGGTATTAGTTTTTTTAAAATTTTATTTTTAATTAACATGTTTTGTTTTTTAACTAAGAGAACCTTGGTTTGGTTTTTTTTTTTTCTCAAAAAAATCAAAGCTTAAATCAAAACAATTTAAATCTTGATCCGGCTCAACCTTAAATTGGTTATTAATGTGGAAATTGATTCAATTAAATTTAATGAAAAACAACATTATCTAAGATTTACATCAAAAATAAAAATAAAATCTTCTTATATATATTTTTTCTGAACCATTGATTATATTATAGAGGGGGAATCAAAACTCAAAAATTGAAAACTGTGATGATCATGTTTTAACTGTAAAAACATAGGATTGCTTTTCCATGAAAATTTTCAGCTATCAAGCTTTTTGTTTTTTTGACGAATGAAAATTTGCATCATGGGCAATGCTCAATTCTAGTTTTTGATACAGAAAAGGCCTTATAGCCTCTAAACAAACTTCAACTGCTACTAAAAATAGATCAAAGCCTTGGATTCACAATAGCATCCTGGAAATTTCTTGTTCCAGAAACCTTGAACCTGACACATTGAGCGAACCATCTAGCCAACAAATGAAGAGAGGAGCTATAATTACCATGAACTCTCTTTTACGTTTACGTTGTTTTTAAATGTCAAACATTTGTATTCTAACACGGTCTCAGGATACGAAACAATTTTTCGCAACTTGCATTTAGCCCAGGCAAGCTCCCAGCTCCACAGTCCAACACAAACCACACTTCCGCAAAATAGTAAGCCACGCCCTCTTAGAGAGACCACAAAAGAAAAATAGATGATCTCTACTTTCATCATTCAGGTTGCACAACACAAAGGCAAGATCAATCGCTCTTTACCATGTTTCAGTTGCTGGTTTCTTGTCAACCCATGAAATGAAACTGCGATGTGAAGAGCCCGCCAATTTGCACGAATCCACTCCGCCACCTTAAATAAGGAATTTCCAACACTTTTTGTTGAATACTTAGCATCTGGGGTTAGCCAACAGCATTTTGAACTCCACCAAGTTATCAATCCTAGCGCTTGGCCAAACCACTCATTTCTTTTAATAACTTCAGCCACCGAAGCATCAACTGAAAGCCCAGATTGGTGAATGATTTGCAGACCATCTCTCTTCACCAAGGATATCCGATCCATGTGGATGCCAAGGTCCCTCTAAAGGGGTGTTTCCTCCCATGGCTGCTAACATGCTCTATTTGGCTCCATATGTGATTTCCCTGGATCTTAGCAGCTTTCTCCAATTCCATGAACAATCAGCCGGAACCTTCAACCTCCATATACCCTTTTTTCAACCTACAAAGAATCAGATCGTAAGACTCCGTGGATTTTTTTTAGAACAAAAGCGGCATTCCACACACTCATTTTTCTCAGCCCCAATCCACTTCTTGCCTTGGCAAGGAAACACAAACTCCAAGCGACTTCAACGCCAGTTGCTGGCTACTCCCCTTCCATTCCACACAGCTTTTCATTAGCTTTAGTTACTTTAGAAGGCAGCATAAAATTAGAGCACAAGTAATTGTGGATACTAGATGACTAAAGAAATCAACCGAAGCCTTTCTGCAAAAGATGAGAACTCTTAGAAGCTCAAAGCTACATTCTTGCTAAAATTTTATCCAGTGGGCTTGCACTAGACCAGTATTGAACTTCCCGTAATCGAAGGCATCCCGAGATATTTGACTGGGAAGGAACCCAGCTTAAACCACTCTACTCCTGAACACTTTAATAGAGACCAGGGATAATACCGGTACAATACATCTCACTTTCGGTAAGGTTTACATTCAAGGGTAGATAGCTGATATAACATTTGCAGATCCTAATTACACTCCGCACATAACTACATTCCCACCCCTAAGGGTAGCCTTTTGCACACCTGAGGTTAACTTGCAGCAGCCATTATAAGTAGGCAGGAAAAAGCATCGAAGTTTCTCCGTTACCAGCTCCAACAGATGGGAGAATCTATTGACCTTCGTTTAACAAATAACCGCAACGAATTCAGAGACAGATTTCATCAAAGCCAAATTTCAAAGTGTTGGAAGTTCAGTTTTGAATTAGTTCAACATTGTACAATCAGACTAACTTGGTTCAACATTTTACTTTTAAACACCACTTCATATAACTTGGTTCTGATTATCATGCCTTTTAACCGTACACGTTAAATATTCTAGATATACTTGGAAGTTGGAAAATATCTGTGGGGACGAAGCATAGTAGCTTACCAAAATACTCTAATGGTCTCCCGAGGATTGAGCTCGGGCACAGTGAATTTGTTTGTTTCTCAGAAATAAAAATATAGTTGTAACTACAGTGAAATTGGATAATGATCTGATTGACAACGAGATAAAAAAAATCAACATCACACGACTATATTTGCGAACGAAGGGCTGTACTTCAATTCATTTCTTTCATTTTTTTCAACAAAACACCAAAGTAACCATCTGTGAAGGTCAAAAAAGCAACAAGGATACATCATAAGCATAACGAGGGTACCGGGAACCAAACACAACCTTAACTAAAAACTAGATTCTTAACATCATAAACGCATAGCCAACAACCAACCAAATAAACCTAACTCCTCCAGCTACCGCCATCAGATCCACCCCTGGAAGAGTACCTAGATTCTCCGTCACCATAACCACGGTCACGGCCACCGCCATAGCCGCCGCCACCGCCACTTCCGTAACCACCTCCACCACCACTTCCGTAACCACCACGATTGTAGCCACCGCCACCTTCACGGCGTCCACCTCCTCCATAACCACCGCCACCGCTTCCTCGGTTATAACCACCGCCTCCGCCTCCACCACCGCTTCCGCGGGATTGAGCTTCGTTCACAGTGATGTTACGGCCATCGAGATCTTGCCCGTTCATCCCTTCAATAGCATCTCTCATTGCCTTCTCATTGCCGAAAGTCACGAATCCAAAACCTCGAGATCTCCCGGTTTCCCGATCATTTATAATCTGTAGAAAGTAAAATAGTATCAGACATGGAGGCTTTAGAGATAAAAGTAAATAAATTGAACAAATCGATCGATCTTCGAGCCAGAGAGACACTGAAGATGAACGTACCGATTGTTGGTTAGTGACAGTAACATAAAAGAGAACAGTGAACAGTAACAAATAGTAACAAACAGATCAAACAGATTATGGATCGCCAGAACCGAATCGGATCGGGCTAGGTCAGATCCGTCTCTGCGAAGGCAAACGGACCTTCGAATCGACGATTTCACCGAACTGGCTAAAAGCCTCTTGGAGGACCTGGTCAGTGGTGGCCCAAGCAAGGCCGCCAACGAAGCACCTGTACTCAACCTCGGCAGACATTGCTTAACCCTAAAAAAATAAAGAAAGGAGGAGTAGTGGTTTGGGAATTGAGAAGGATGAGATCATTGGGAAGGGCTGAGTGATGGATTTATAGCTGAGAGCTAGTGCGTATTGCGCATCGGGAATTAACTAGGGTTATAAATTTTTAAGCGGTGAATGCGCGAGTGTGTTTGGCTACGAGGGATTCGTCGGTTCTGATCTGAATAGATGTGGATGGGGGCGTTTGGTCAGGGGGGCAAGTTGACAACTTGTGGGCGTGAGTTAAAAATTTAATAGTGATGAGATGAATAAAAATTTACTTGTAAAAAATCAAATTAAAACGATTCATATCACTATTGTTTCCAACTTTCCACCTTCTTTCAAAATTTATAATCTAGTAGGATATATACATGTTGTCTTTTTTATTTGAGAAATACAAATAAGTTTAAGGATAAATTTATATTTATAAAAATAAAAATTTAATATAATTAAAAAATATTCTTTAAAACTTTATTTTGATATATCAAACCACACAAAGTATTGATATCTTTTTTAAGTTCTAATAAAAAAATTGATAACAAGTTATCAATAAAAAATAAATTAATTGGTGAATAAAAAAGTCATTTTAATTATTTTTTAATATTTAAACTACAAACCTTCTCGTAAGGAAAATTAAATACGAATGATTAATTTCGTACATGATAATTTAAGAATTATTTTATCATTTTCATATTTGTTTCATGAAAAATGAGCTCCTCATCTTGTTTGCATTAGAGATACTAAATTTATTGCTTTTCTTTGTTTTTCTTGGCGTAAAAAACTGTATTTCTTGACCTCCACGTCTCAATTCATTGCAGGCTTGTTAATTCTGTTCTGAAATAGTTGGGATATTCCGTGTCATTAAAAAATCAAGATGAAATGGCGTTGTTTTCATCTCGGTTTTAATTTCGGTCCATTCCGATTAAATTCCAGCCGGAACGTCTCGGTACCATTCCGGCTCAAAATCATAATATTTTTTTTATTTTAGAAAATTTTACTATTATAATATTTTGGAATTTTAGAGATGTTTCTAATTTTAAGATTATGTTTGTTTAACTTTGTGTTTGTATTGTCTAATTTAAAGTTAATTTATCTTGAATTTAAATTATACTTGTTAAATTAATATTTTTTTTTCATATATATATATATATATAATTATATATGAACAGTACAATCCCGAAACGGCACGTCAAAACACTCCAAAACCAAAATATTCTGTTTCAATAGAAAAACCGGAATGACGACCAGAACAATATTGACAACCTTAATTCATTGTATTCAACATTTCAAATTTCTCATACATAATAAATAAATAAATCGCGCTGGGCAGGATTATAGAAATAGCCGAGATGGGTGCCGCAAACAGGATGTAGCTATTCTATCCAGGTTTTGATTACTCTAACCTAGACGCAAGCGTATTCAAATAAATAAATATATACCCTAATCATTTGCCTTATTTGGCACGTTAAACCATGGTTGGCAATTTACTTGAGTTAAGACACGCAGAAAGTGTGGTCAAGCGGGTCCATAGTCACGTGTCCATGAGGATGTTAGATAGATAAACACAAAAATTTGACTGACTTCTGCAGGCTTCAAATATTTTAAATATCTAGAGTACAATTTCATTTATGTCCCTAAACTTTATCAGCCTGACATTTATGTTTTTATAGTCCTTAAAAGTTTCTCATTTTCTTACCTTAACCTCTACGAACCATATTCTGTTTCTCGTGCTTCTATGTTTTGCATTAATAATATTTATTCTTACGATTCGATGGTATAATTTTCAAATGTTCCATCGGATCTTAGAGAGGAACTGATGTAAAAACATGAGAACGAAAGAAAGATGAAGGAAAATCGGGCGTCTTTTATCAATTTCAAGATTCTGAAATTATATGATAATATTATAAAATCTCAAACTAAGAGATCGACATTAGGCAGTTCTATATTTATAAGGACTGATATGTAGTTTACCTAAATATCTAACACAGCATAAGTACAACTGTGCCCCTCTAAGCTTGCCATAATTTCTTCCTTCACCAGAATGTGTATGGGATGATAATTTAACGTGGCCTCCTTGTCGTTTGTATTGTTTTGATGTGGTCCCTGTCTGATGATGAAAGAGAAATATGGTCGATATAAATCATTGTGTTGGAGTTGTGTTTTTTCCACTTTATTTAGAGTTTGTTGGTAAATATTTTTGTTATTATTTTATAAAATGTTTTTATTTATAAGTATATCAAAAAATATATTTTTTTAAATATTTTTAATATTAATATTGATTTAAAAAAAAATTGTGCTAAATAAATTCATTTTTTTTTGAAAAAAAACTTTTAAAATGCTTCTTAAACACCCTTTATGTGTTGCACGTGTATAGTGCTGTGATAAATTTTGCGTTAAAAAAATATTTTTTATATATATAATTAAGATTTATAAAAATAGTTTTATGTAGAATCCATGGAAAATCATAGTATATATTATTTAATTATTTTTTTTAAAAAATATAATTAATATATAATATAATATAATTTTAACCATGCATCACCACATTATTGAAAATAATCTTCATTTTCAAACATAGCTTACTGAATATAATGATATTACAAAAGGTTTTCGTTCTTGAGTTTTTCTATTTTTCCAAAATATATTAACATTTTCTGACAATAAAAATAATAGTAATATATTCAAATGCGCATTTGAATGATCTAAAAAATATATAATTATGCTTTATATTTTGCTTGTATAAAAAAAAACCAAAATCTCGTGGGGCAACCCAAAATGCCTTTGAAAAAATTAATCATGATTTTTGTAGTTGCTGTACCCAAAGGCAAGATGCTGATCATTTGGGCTGACCATTAAACTTGGACAACTAATGGACTGCTAGAACATTTGTTAGTATCAAGGGCCAAGTTGACTATATGAGGGAAAACACCCATAAGCTTTTGGGGTAATAAGCTACTAGCTGGTCAACGGAGGCCACTGCCAATCATAGCCCACTTAGGTTGACAGGATTTGGGCTCATGGGCTATTCGCCGTAAACATAAGGCTTTTTTAAGTGATCGTCGAGATGTATCTAACCTTAATCTATACCGTGGATCATAACTGGTAATCCAAGATGTTCAGTATGATTCATGGTGTGTTTTTTGTTCAACTGTATAGTTCGGGGGTAATTATCTTTTTCTTTAAAGTTTAATCACATATACCATGATATCTCGTATCCTGGATTAAATCAACATTAAATTTAAGAATACAGTTTCTGGGTGCGAATTCAAAAGTCTGCCCTGTATATTGCAACCATGTTTTGCCCTCGGGTAACTCTCTAGCTGTCGATTTGAGTGTATTTTAGTACTTGTTTGGAATTGTGTTTTTAATTGTTTATGACAATATTTTTTATTCAAAAATATATGAAAATAATATTTTTTTATTTTTTTTAAAATTATTTTTGACATCAACATATGAAATGATATAAAAACACTGTTTTTTATTTTAAAATAAAATAAAAATTAAAATAATTTTGAAACACAATGTCAAATACTTTTTTAGTAGTGGATGCTCGTCGAGGGTGACATCGAAATTCGAAGTCTCGGGTTATTGATCTATCTTCGCTACTGAAATCTGGAATGGCTGGAAGTGAACATCTTGCAAACTTTTTGATAATCAAATGGTTTTACCAGCTGTGATGAAAACACTAACGCGAGTATTGTTTTGGGCAGCTCAATGTTCTTAAAAATGGTGGTGTCGCCATTTTCTTCTTTCATTGTCAGCGAAATTCGTATAATCATCATTTTCTTGCTCTTAAATTTGGGTGTATTTGGATATATAGCATGATTACAAGTTTGCCTTGCAAGCAATCTCTGTAGTGGATCAAGGTAGCGTAAGTTCTCAATGACTCAGCAAGGAATTGTTTGGCTATACACTGTAGGAGAACAAGTGGTAAATTTATTTAAAGTTGGAAGGTTGATTTTATTGATGAAAAATTGAACAACTAGGCTCTCCCACGGCAACCGCCATAACCACGGCCACCGCCACATGGGTCAACGAGAACATGAGCAGGAACCTAATAAAAAAGCAATTGTATATGGGAGAACCCCTCTGTTGCTCCTGTCAAACTCAGTGGGGCACCCATGTTGATTAAGCGCAAAGCACTGGTGATAACCATCACCCGTAGATCAGAGCCTGATTAGTTTAATGTACCACTTAAATATTTTAATAAATAAATACAACTGCTAACTCTTAGGAGAGATTATTACCTTATTGGTTGCAAAAAAAGGTGGCGTTGGAATTTTAAAAAGAAGGGCATCTAGATAAAATATTCTGAACCACTTGGATTGATACAGGCTACATGGCGTGTTGAATATTTATTTATTTTTCAGATCCAAGATTAGAAAAAAGAAAGAAAATAATCAATCATGTAGCAAATTTTAATACGTGGGTCTCATCTGGTGGTGTAAAAAAAAAGGTATGATCATCAATCATTGATCTATATTTAGATTGCCAAAGAATCATGTACTGTACAGCCTGGGATCCCATTTTAAAAGCGCAAGGATATTCAAGACCTACCCTATCAGTCGCGGTCACACACCCAGACCCATCATAATCATATCCTAATCAACGAAGTACCTTCTTTTATTAAAAAGAAGAGGACCGAGCATCAAAATATACATTAAAGTCCACAGTTTGATAATATTAAATTAAATATGGGGGCTAAATAAATTTTCTAGTTCATGGAGTGCCCAGCGAGGCACATCAGTGAACGGTCAACGGTCATCCATCGAATAGATAGTTGCCCATTGAATCTTACTGTCTCGACTAGTTGTTGATTTAAGTGATTAGTGCTGGCCTGACCTCCTGGCGTGTTCATAAACAGCTCTTGTGATATAATTAAATGTCTGCTTTACTTGGAAGACAAAGTGTGGATTTGGGATTCCTTTCAAGGGAGGAAACGAGTAGTATTTATTATTGCTTGTTAAACTTTTCTTTCATGGACAAATGGGGGATCATTTAAATAATGACATGGCAGCCGTATTGAGATGTAAGTCTTGTTTGACATTGCGTTTCAAAAATATTTTTTTTAAAAAATAAATTTTATTTTATTGGTGTTTTTATATTATTTTCATGTGATAATATTAAAAATATTTTTTTAAAAATATATCATTTTGATACATTTCTGAACGAAAAATACTTTAAAAAACAGTTAAATTATACTCTCAAACAAACACAAAGTTTAGAAGTGTGGTTAAAATTGATTTTTAAAGTATTTTTTATATAGGAATATATTAAAATAATATTTTTTATTTTTTAAAAAATATTTATAATATAAAATATTAAAATGATTTGAAGATATCAGAAAAATAAAATAAATTTAATTTTTATTTTTTAAAATACATTGCCGATCAGGGAATATAACGCAAGTGGTGTAGCCTAAAGACCAAGTCGTGGTTGACTGACTCGATGATTTGAAGTAAGTATGCCAATACGGAAGGTGTCTATCAACATCAATAGGCGATGGTTCCCTGCTTCTTTGGTTAAGGTGACGAGACTTTTGTTTTGGGATATTTCTAATTAGTTTCAGTTACCACATCTAGTTCATTGAGATGTAAAATTAGTTTGCGTTTAGTACGGTGTGGATTTTTTTTAATTTAGAATCTATTAAAATATTAGTCTTTTAAATTATTTTTTATTTTTAATATCACTATATTTAAAATATTATTTTAATATTTTTATACAAAAATAAGTTTCAACTACAAATAAAAGCGTTCGTGTCAATTTTGAATTAATTAATAAACAAATTTCTCTAATCGTGGAGGGTATATCCTATTTCTTAAGAAGAGGTTTTACCTTTAGTGGTCCATGACTTCTTATTTATCAAAAAAGAGAAGGGGGGACTTGAATATATAATTTTCCCGTAATATTCTGAAGCTAAACCTGTCCTTTTCGCTTGCCTCACATCGCGGGTTGATGCCACGACTCGATGCAGAAGGCTGCATCGTGTTCGTGGTGTGAATCTTCAGAACTTTAATTTGCAAAATGGGCTCCATTCCTTTTCCTCCTGATCAAGTATTGCTTGCCCTATTACAATTCACCTTTTTTTTTCTCAACTGCTCGATTATGTTTGATGAAGAAGATAGATTGATGAACAGTTGAAAGATCAAAACTCCCGCTAATAATTTCCTGAAAATTTATGTCACAAGCTTTTATTTCATCCTGTCGCTGTTTTAAACAGTAGCTGTAGTTACATGCCAGTATTCTGTATGCGACTAGTGTTGACGTGTTTTTAAAGTGTGTGACGTGATGATAAAACTTAAGATTTACATATTAAATCTCAAATTCGAATCAGAACATGCATCTAACTGAATTTTTTTTTACTCATCTAAACCCACAAAATATATTTTTTAATAATAGAATCTACTCAAATAAAAAAAACAGTGTTGACTTGACATGCTATCAATAACCCAGAAAAGAAAAAAAAAGAGATGACCACTGAACGTGCTTGACTCTCCACCATATCTCTTTCACCTCATAGTGCACCGAGATATTTCAAGAAACTTTATCTGTAATTGCTTCTTCCATCCGCGCAGTGCCCGGCAAATATGGAGCAAGAGGTAAAAATGTCAAAATCTACCATGTATATCAATTAATCACATAGTTTTGACGTTCACGAACCCGGTTGTTGTGATCATTTCTTGGCCGGTGATATGTTGTCGTATTGCTCCACAAATCACTTATCAGAGATAAATTCAACAATTCTAATATAAAATTAAAATTGTTGTGGGGTTTTTTTTGGCATTTTTTCATGGATTTTTGTGAAATAATGATCAATTAGTGCGCAAGAAAACTTCATTTCAATGTGGGGTTCTGGGAACGTATGTAAAACATCACTGAGAAACGTTACGTGATGTTATAGGATTTGTGATCTATAAAATAAATTTTGAGTTCAATTTAGGATATTTAAAATTTTACTCATTTATCTAGACCCACAAAATATATTTTCTAAAAATAATGTTTCCTCGCATAAAAAAACATACATGAAATGTAAGGGAGTGGATGGGAAAGAGATTAGAGAAAAAAAAATGGAAAATCGTTTGTACGAAAATAGCACTAATTAAGCAAGAAATTGTGATTTTACATGGTTAGTATTTTTGCAAATAATTGCAAAACACTTTAGCTTTGCTTAGTGTTTTGGATTAGAAAACAGCTATGATGTAAAAAATGACACCCTCCCATATCTCTCTATCCTAAATTAACAAAATAAATAGATAAGATCGCCTAACAAAATATATATATATATGCAATCAAATCAAATACATTTTATTTTATTTTATTCTATTCTATATGTACGTGTAGTTACTTTGTCATATAACATTAACAAAATATGACCTTTTATTTTGATTTTCTCTACAGAGAGGATATAGACTTATTTGACATTGCATTACATTTGGTTTTAAAAAAATATTTATTATTTATTTTAAATTAATTTTTATGTATATTTTTATATACTGTTATCAAAAATAATTTTAATATATTTATAAATAAAAATATTTTAAAAAATAATCTCGACTAGATTGCTTAAATTCTCTTGCTCTACCGATGTAATTTTGAGTTTTTTTTTTATTATTATTATCAAATGCACAATAAAAAATGAATGGACATAGAATAAACACGTATTATAAAGTAAGCAACAGTAAAAAAAAATTAAACGATGCTTGGAGAAGAATTAATAATATTTTATTATTTATTCTCCATGAATTGAATAAAAAAACAGAGAAAAGAGAAAGGAATTTCAGGTTGATAAATTTGAATTATTTTTGTTGAATTATGAGTAATTAACAGGGTGTTTAATAATTTATTTCACGGCCACCGGGAAAACTTTCTCAGTCATATATACCTTCAAGATATTTAAATATCTCGATGTTTAAAAGAATGCACAAATAAAAATAAATATCTATAAATAGAACATAATGAAATGTTATATGAATTTCTTGACGACAAACTCATTATGATGTTGACCGAGGTAAGAAAGGAATTTTGCAATCATAATCTCAAACTCCCATTTTCTTTTTCTCAAAAAACCTACGGTGGAACTTTAGCAGTTGTTTTTTTTGTTTAGAAATATATTAAATAATATATTTTTAAAAAATTATTTTTTATATCAAAATAATCTAAAATTATATAAAAACTTAATTTAAAATAAAAATATATTTTAAACACTTTTTAAATATGATGCAAACAGTTGCTACAACGCTCACACACCAACCCCGCTTCTGCAACAATTGCTGCCATGCCAACATAGTTACTTCAACTATCACCTAATTAAATTGGAAATTAAAAATCAGGGGGGATAAAGAGAATCTAAGTTTTGTTTAATAATTTGGTAGAAATTATTTTTTTGAATAATTATTTTTAATATAATCATATGAAAATGATCTAAAAATATATAAAAAAATTAATTTAATATAATTTTTTTATATAAAAATATTTTTAAAACACTATAGATCAAAACTATAGAAGAAAGGAGGAACGGCATATCGCTGCCTAAAATCCACCAAATCCCTTAACATTAACAAGTCAAGATAATTTCTTTTTTCTTCACTTTGTTATCTCCGTGCAAAATACATTAACCTATTAAAATTATTTTAAAAAAATATTTATTATTTTTCTAAAAAATAAATAAAAAATAAAAAATACGGATGCATCAAGATATTTTTTTATTCTTTTAAAAATATTTTTAATATCACTATATTAAAATAATTTTAAAATACTAATAAAATTTAATGTAAAATAATATAAAAAGAAAATTTATTTTTAAAAAAAAACACAATATAAAAAAAACACTCAATTAAAACTGTCTACTTGTGTCCAGGTGAGCAGCATCAACGTCGTGTCGTTATTATTATATACCCACTGACACTATAATACCATCCATCCGCTCATCCCAAGAAATAGTTTTGATTTGACTATTGCTGTATCATTGACCAAATACTATATTGTACTTTCTTCATATCTTTCCCTTATATTAATTGAGACAATACACTCGTATCCAAATCATTGAATAAATATTTTTTTCCAGTACAACAAATAATAAGTTGGTGAAAATTAGAAATATTTGTAAGAACGGACACCGTCTTAATTTTGAATTAAAACGTGTATTTTTTTTATTTTTATAAAAAATTAGAATAATTATAGTTTTATTCATTTATTTATATTAATAAATTATTAATTAATTTTATCAAATAATTTCATTAATTAAAAAATCTCATATATTGAATAAATAAATCAGAACAATAAATCATTGAAATTGTTTGAAAAAAAAGTTTGTGTGTCTCAACCCATAAGTTTTATTTCCTTGTTTTTAATCTTGAAAAAAATATGCTAGTTAAAACCATGTTTCATATTTCATTTCAAAAATATTTTTAAAATATGAATTTTTATGTTAAATTAAATTATTTTAGTGTTATTAGATATTTTCATATACTGATATAAAAAAAATTTTAAAAAATATTATATTATTTTATTTATAAATAAAAAATATTTTTTAAAATAACATCAACAACCATCTAAACAATAACTGAATGTCACATATACCCGAGCTTTCCACCACCAACTACACCAAGTTTCTCTAATAAACTTTCCCTTAAACAGGCGAGTGACATAAATTCATCGTCTATTTTCTCACCTAAATTAGAAAAAAAGAGTAAATAAATAATTACACGCACCTAGATTCTTAAAGAGAGAGAAAATCTAGACAGAGAAAATGAAACATATTACTTGTACTGTATCAGTGTACTTGTGGTCTAAATAACAGGGGGGGTGCCAGGAAGAGTAGTTTGAACTTAGCTGGCAAGTGCATGATTACCGGAGGTCAAGCACAACACCACCAACCCAACATAAACCTCGGCACCACCGGACCATTTACCTGAACCACCGGTCCATAATTCCTGACCCATGAGCTCAGCCCTGGCTCATGCTTCTTTTTCACAAAGCTCAAGCCACTATCAACTCAAAACCCTATCAATCTTTTGCTTTATGAATTGTCAAAGCTTACAAGCTCAAAACACCTGAAGCCTTTTTAAGCCCTCTCTTTTTATATTCTCTTCTCCACTGCTCCTACATGGAGTGTATTGAGAGAGAGATACTGTGATAGTCCCAGAACCGTATCTTTTTGACCAGCCATTTTTAATTTTCTAATTGTTTTTTTAAAGAAATATTATATCCACATGATTTTCTTTTCTTTTTTTAATCTTTTGTCTCTCTTTTCAACTGAAGAAGCTGGAATTTAGAAAGAGAAAGAGAGAGAAGGTAGAGAGATAGCGTGATTCAGATTGGTTACCAACAAATTTTGAATCACAACCTTGTGATTGAGGTAAGAGTCTGTGTCTCCAGTCTAGTCACCTTTTGATGTTTCTTTTTAGTGAGGAAAAAACTAAAAAGAAACAAACTTTACATTGAGAGAAAGCCAAATAAAAAACCCACATTTTTGTTTGTACCGATTTATGCTTATTACATGTAAAGTCCGCATCTTTGATATGAAGAAGAGAGTATTTGTGTTAGAGATTCAATCCCCATAAGCCATGGTGGATCAAAGGATTGTATTAGCATTAAAGTTTTTGCTTTTGGTGTTGTTTTTTGAGTCTACATTCGAGCAACAACAACAAGAGAGGCTTACTTCACCAATAGAGAGAGCAGCTTTACTTGGACTAAGATCTTCTCTGGGGTTAAGAAGCAGGGACTGGCCAAGAAAGGTAGATCCCTGTTCAGTTTGGAATGGTATCAAATGTGAGAATGGTAGTGTCAGTGAAATTAACATCTCAGGGTTTAAAAGGACTAGAATTGGTTCTCAAAACCCACAATTTAGAGTTGATTCCCTTGTTAATTTAACAAGACTTAAATCTTTTAATGCTTCTGGTTTTTATCTTCATGGTTCAATTCCTGGTTGGTTTGGTCAAAGACTTGTTTCCCTTCAAGTTCTTGATCTTTCTTCTTGCTTGATAAGTAATGCTATTCCGGCGAGTTTAGGGAATTTGACCGGTTTGACTGGTCTTTATTTGCATGACAATAACTTCACGGGTATGATTCCGTCGAGTTTGGGACAATTGGTGGGACTTTCAGTACTTGATCTTTCCTCAAATATGTTTAATGGATCTATTCCTGTATCATTTGGCTCGCTTCAGAATTTGACAACGCTTGATATTTCTATGAATTTCTTGTTCGGTCCGGTTCCACCTGGTATTGGGATGCTTTCAAAGCTTCAGTATTTGAATCTTTCCAGCAATGACTTAACGTCCTCGATACCTGCTCAGCTTGGTGACCTTAGTAACTTGGTTGACCTTGATCTGAGCTTTAATTCACTGTCTGGGTCATTGCCAGCAGAGTTGAGAGGCTTGAGGAATTTGCAGAGAATGCTGATTGGGGTCAATTTGTTCGGTGGTTCTTTGCCAGTCAATTTGTTTCCTGTTCCAAGTCAGTTGCAGACTGTGGTGTTGAAGAGCAATGGTTTTAGTGGCGCGGTCCCTGATGTGCTGTGGTCAATGCCTCGATTACGCTTGCTTGATATCTCCGGCAACAATTTCACTGGTATGCTGTCAAATGCTAGTTTGAATACTAACACTACTACTGCAGAATTGAATGTATCCCAGAATTTGTTTTATGGAGACCTTACACCTTTGCTGAGAAGGTTCAGCTTTGTAGACTTGTCAGGTAATTATTTTAAAGGCAGGGTTCCAGATTATGTGAGTGACAATGCTTCTCTTGGCAGCAACTGTCTCCGAAATTACTCAAATCAGAGGAGTTTGCTTGACTGTACATCTTTCTATACTGAAAAGGGCTTGATTTTGGATGATTTTGGACTCCCGAACTCGACACAGCCTCCTGCAAGGGAATATTCAGGGAAGAGCAACAGAAAGGTCATCATATTGGCAAGTGTTTCTGGAGGATTTGGACTTATACTGCTTTTGGTGATATTGATTGTGCTGCTGCTCTTTTGCATCCGTAAGACAGGGAATGCAACTCAAAGAGGGGTTGGGGTTGATCCAGCAACTCCAGTTCCTTCTGGGAGCAGTCTACCACCTCCTGGTGTATCATTTGACTTTTCAAGTTTAGGGGACATATACACATATCAGCAGCTTCTCCTAGCAACCAGTGACTTTAGCGATGTGAACCTCATCAAATATGGCCATTCAGGGGATCTCTACAAGGGAATCTCAGAAAGTGGGATCCCTGTGGTTATAAAAAAGATCGATCTGCAGTCCCATAGGAAGGAAGCGTACTTATTGGAATTGGATTTTTTTAGTAAAGTTTCAAATCCCAGATTAGTTCCCCTTTTGGGACATTGCCTAGAGAAAGAAAATGAGAAATTCCTGATATACAAACATATGCCAAATGGAGACTTGTCAAGTTCCTTGTACAGGAAAACCAATTCAGAAGATGGTTTGAAGTCATTAGATTGGATAACAAGACTGAAAATTGCAATAGGAGCTGCTGAGGGTTTATCATATCTTCATCATGAATGCACTCCGCCCATTGTGCACAGGTATTCTGAAGACACGCTTCTTGTTGTTGATTGTTCACTTTCCTTTTTGTGATTTCATTTTGTTGTCAATCACAGTAAGTTCACACTTAACTTCCTCTTTGTTCCAGTGAGTGAGTTTCCATGCATTATGTAGGAAGACACCTAGTTATGTGTCCAATATAGTCGTTGAAGTTCAATAAAGTATGGACAAATCGTAGCACATTTCAAATCCTATTAAATGAATGTCATGAGATAGCTGTATGTTCAATGCCAAGGTTAATTATGTGGCACAATTGATTGGTAAACTATAAATCTGCTTTTATGTCAATCCTGAGTTCAGTGCTGTAAAGCTAATGCCCTGGCCCTTTGTGACAGTTTAGGTGCTTAAAAGTAGGATCTGATTTGGTGTGATGGGGGGGTATTGCAAGTGCATCTCCTACTTTTTGGTTGTGCTTGCATCACAGGAAATTATCTTATTACTGCAATTACTGAACTGTCTTCTTTTGGTTTCTTGAAGAGATGTTCAAGCAAGCAGTATACTCCTTGATGATAAATTTGAAGTACGGTTAGGGAGCCTGAGTGAAGTCTGTACTCAAGAAGGAGATACACAGCATAGCAGGATTACCAGGTTGCTGCGTTTGCCTCAGTAAGTATTGTATTAAAAGTTCACTGTACATGGTCCGGACATTTTGAATCTGCAACCTTACCTGGATAAGTATCATGTCTTGTTATTACTTGCTATCTTCACTTGCATGTAACATGTTAACTTTTGGCTATCTACATGAAAGTTTCTTGTGATGGGTTTGGTTGTCTCATTCTGTGGTCCTTGTCTGTGTTTTTTATTTTCCCACCTAACTGTTAACCATAATTGGCCTTGTTGAATTACTTCTAATTTTATTTTTTCAAGAGTAACTATTGCATGTGACATTCCATGCTTTAATGGCATTAATTTTGGTTGTTTATAGTCTTAAAAGTTGCAGTGATGTTACTATTCTGCCAATAATAACTTCCTTAGTTCTCGCTTTTATTTGATATATGCAGCTGGAAAATCCTTAGTTGTGACTATTTGATGTAATAAATTTTCCTGCCACTATTATTGATCTTTTTTCTTTCTTGATGGAAAAGTTTCAGAAACTGCTGCTATTTTTTTCTGCAGCATCCCCTTTAATTGGCCCGGGTTTCATGAACTATATAAGATGTTCTACAAGATGCTCCATAGTTATGATCTAATTATTTTGAAACTTAGGACATTGGATCTTGTGAGTTTTTCTGTCCTTTTAGGAAGCTCTTCAATTTGTAGACTAGGGGATAATTGCAAAGTTTAGAAGTAAATACTCGAGAGTTCTTTCTTTGTTTTCACCTTGTATAGTCAAGAACAAGAGTGTAAAGTGTGAAAACACTAGCATAGTGTGGTTTACTACATACGTGGTCTTGAACATAACATGGTTATATGGTTCAAGTTCAACTACTGTCTTGGTATCCAATGAATGAAAAACACAAGCAAGATTATACATGATACAGCACTTTTGAAATTCACAATGATGCACTAATAGCATATAATCTTATTTCGTTATTTGTGGTTACCTGGTAATGCCTAACTGTTGCCTCAATAAGCTGTAACGAGGGATTATATTGTAATTTGTATGCATGTTTTTGCATAATCAAGGTAGTGATTTCAGTGTTTCTTTATCATGTGCAGGTCGTTGGAGCAAGGTACTTCCGGTATGTAAAGATTTAGTTGTAAAACATCACCAAAATTTGATGATCTTACCTGGCTTCTCTATGTTATCTAGCTAGAAGAAACTATGTGCTCTAGGGTTTGTCATACACCAAAATTAAATATCTTTTTATGGTGTTATAGTACATATGGTTACTAAAAACTTTAGGTTGAGGTGTAGATAACATGAAATATTAAATCCATTCTTTAGACAACACAAGTCTTCCATCTTGAACCTTTTTAACCATGCTGAATTAGTATTTCAGTTGTTCATGTAGCTCATTGTTAACTCTGGTTAACAAGGTGTTGCCTTGCCTTGCCTTGGAACAGGGAATAAAATAATCAGCGATATCATTTTTTACCCAATTCGCTCATGCAGAATTGCTGTTCATATAGCAATGCTCCTAAACTGGTTGATGGTATTTGGCCCTAGAAAAAACATTAGTTAGTTTTAGAATCGTAATGTACAATCTTTGCAAGGAGGATTGAGATATTTTTTCTTGATTCTGACTATCTATAATATTATATAATTTAAAGTTGACTAATGTCTCTGAACTCTATTTTTTTCTTGAATATGGCCAGGTTCATTGACAACCACGTGTGCCTATGATGTTTATTGCTTTGGGAAGGTATTACTCGAGTTAGTTACAGGAAAGCTGGGCATCAGTGCATCTAGTGATGCCCAGCTGAAGGTATTTTCAGAACAGATTCTACCCTACATTAGTATCTACGACAAGGGACTTGTAATGAAAATTGTGGATCCATCCCTGATCATTGATGAAGATCTGTTGGAGGAAGTTTGGGCAATGGCTATTGTTGCGAGGTCTTGCCTCAATCCAAAGCCTTCAAGGCGCCCTCTTATGAGATACATCCTTATGGCTTTGGAAAATCCTTTGAAGGTAGTAAGGGAAGAAAATTACGGCTCTGCAAGGCTTAGAGCAGCATCTTCTAGATCTTGGAATGCTTCTCTATTTGGGAGTTGGCGTCACAGCTCATCTGATGCAGCAGTCGTTCCAGCAGCCTCCAGTGCCAGGCCAGGAGGAAGTAGTTTAAAAAAGTCAGGAACTTTTAACTCACAGGGTAGTGGCCAAAATAATGGTGGTGACCATTCATCGTCACATAGATGGCATTCTAGAGAGATTTTCCCTGAACCATCTGATGAGCCGGATGTAGAGAAACAGGATTAAAATTAGCAGAAATGTTAATTTTTCTTAAATTCTTTGTCAATAATACAGCAGGCTTCCTATTTGAATACCTGTTTGTTGATGCCCCCAGTGCGCTGTCCATGGTTTATGGAGTTGATTGAGGTCTCAAGCCCATTTTGGTATATTTGGGGGGTGTTAGAGGTGCCCATTTTGAGGTCTCAAGCAAGGCTTCCATAATGATTGTTGGATTGAGAAGATTGAAAAGAGTCGGGGGGGTTACTGGGGATTGTGGTCATTCATTGTTTTGACAGCTTGTTTGTAGCTGTAACAAGCTCCCATTTTATCTGTAATTGATCTTTTGTTCATGGTCTTTTTTTGTGCAATGTAAAGTGTAATTGCCAAGAATTTCATCATTCTTAACCGTTTTCAAAAAGAAAAGACAGGCAAGGTAAAACCCAATTGTTCTGTGTCTCATGTTGAGATTTGTTCAACCTCTTTAGTTTGGCTGTGTAAAAGAAGTCCACTGATGCCTGAATGTTAGAACAAACAAACGAAGCATCCAAATACCACTGCCAACCAGCCCCCTGTTAGGCTGCTAATCACCATTACTGTCAATACGGTCTCAAGGCGCAACCTTGCAAAGCTCGAAGAAAAGGTAAAAAAAAGAGGTCCTGCCGAGTTCTGAATTCGGGTTGCTGGATTCACTGTCCGGACCCCAAGGACCGTAAGTGGAAGATATTTCGCTTTATTAGTACTTGAGAAAAAAACTAGCCACCTCGTCATTATATTTTTGCCACCCTATCCATTACACACTCCAATTCAACACCCCAAAGCATGCTCTCTTGTCCACATCACCACCACCCCCTCCACTTCCACCACCATAGAAACCGCAATTCTACCACCATTCTCCAACTCTCCTCTTCCCCCCACCATCACGACCGAACCCCTCAAAACCCTGCCACCACCACAACAATAACGACCAATGACAAACCGATCCTCAGGACCCATAACTCCAAATCCATCTCTCTCTTCACCCATCTCCTAAAATCTCCAAACCAGACCCAAAACAAGATTGAAACTTCACAGGATGTAATTACACCAGAAGAGAGAGTTAAACTTCAAGAACTAACTCTCGCAACTAAAAGAAGAATCCCACGATTCCCAGGCTCAATTTTTCCAACAAAAGCAGAATCTTTAGACTCTCCCTTACAAACCCTTTTCAGAAACCAAAGTGAAGGTGAATATAACAGTGAAAACGATGATGATTTTGATGAGGAAATGGTGGTGAAAGCTATTGAGATACGTAGGAAGGTGACAGCTGAGATTTTCAAACAAGCAATGAGGAAGAAAGGGAAGTTTGGGATTACGTATTCGACGAATTTGGTTAATAGATTGGATGATTTTGTTGATTTTATCATGATAAAGGCTGCTGCAATGAAGAGAATGGATGAATTTAAATTTTCGAGTTTTAATGATAGAGCTAGAAGGGTTATTGAGGAGTTGAATGTCGTACCGCATATAAGGTATATTGAGAATTCAATGGTTGTGAAGCATTGCTTTTATTGAGTTTAGAGTCAGTTACTATTTATTTGATGAATTTTTTTTTGTGAATTACTTGGTTTTTATCTATCGGTTTATGAGAAAGTTTGCTTTTTTATTAAATGTTAAAGTTAATGAAACTTGGATTTATATGCATGTTATAATAACTCGAATTTATTTCTATAGATTGAGATAATGTTCTTTTCCCTTCATTATCGTGGATTTCAGTAATTTGCATCTCACTTTTTGCTTGGATAATTTTCCCAGTTCATTTTTTTTTAAATTTGTGGTCTTTGTTCGATGTGGTTTTGAATGTGTTAATTGTGATTGATGAATTCTATAGGTGGTTGAAACACAATGCAGTGTCATATCCTAGGATTGCTAAGCTTATTTGCATGTCAAGAGGAAATGTTGAGTCCATTAGACGTGTTACTGAGTGGTTGAAATCAATTCATGTGAAGGGGGATTTTCTTGGTTCTGTGCTCACAAAGGCAGGAGAAAATATTTTGGAACGGCCTATTGAAGAATTGGATGAAACTGTTTGGTATTTAGAGAGCAATGGAGTGAGAATGGATTGGATGGGTTATGTAATGAGTCGATGTCCTCAATTGTTGTGTTGTAGCATGGAAGAAGTGAAAACTCGAGTGGGGTTCTTTTTGGATATGGGTATGAATGAGAAGGATTTCGGCACAATGGTCTTTGATTATCCCAGGGTACTTGGATACTTTACCTTGGAAGAGATGAACCAAAAGGTAACTGAATTATTATGCAATTTACAATATTGCAGGATTTTAGGATCTCATTTCGCTTCTTGGGATAGCTCAAGTTGATTGCCAATGAGTTAACTACTAAGATGCAGCAAGCACTGCCTCAATGATGTATTTTTTGAAAAATCCTTCTAGCAATAAATATTATGATAAAGTGGATGATGTTGTTCATTCAGGTTAATTATCTGAAGGAGTTTGGCCTCAGCCATGAAGATGTTGGGAGATTACTAGCATTTAAGCCACAGTTGATGGGTTGTTCCATTGAAGAAAGATGGAAGCCTCTTGTTAAGTATTTATACTACCTTGGGATTTCACGTGACGGTATGAAGAGAATGCTTGTCATTAAACCAATGGTTTTCTGTGTTGATTTGGAGCAAACCATAGTGCCAAAGGTACACAACTACCCATTCTTTCATGGTCATTTAATCCAGTTGAACTCCTTTGATTTGGATTTCATCCTGCTAATCTCATTTTTTCTCATCGTGCTAATGTGTAGTAATTGTTTCTGGATTGCCAGAACGATAAACTTCTGAACATGAGTGAGATATTGATGAAATTATGCTAGTCTTGCTGCTGCTGTGTCTAATGAATTGAAATGATTTTGCTGTTTGTTGTGAAGGTACAATTTTTTCAGGATATAGGCATTCGAGATGATGCTATTGGCAACATGCTTGTAAAGTTTCCTCCGTTGTTAACATACAGCCTTTACAAGAAAATCCGGCCAGTGGTTTGTTCTATTTCTTATCATATCCTGCATGAAGTGTTTCATTATTTAAGAACCCTGCCCTTTTCCCCTTAAGGAGATACTGTTTTTTCATTGTACAAATGTATATACATTTCTTTTTGTCTAGTTATCATCTCACTTTTCAATGCAAGTAAAGCTGGACGTTTTTCTACTGAAAGTTGGAGTAACATGCAGGTCATATTCTTGATGACAAAAGCTGGCGTTAGTGAGAGAAATATCGCAAAGACTATAGCTCTGGGACCTGAGCTCTTGGGATGCAACATAGTGAATAAGCTTGAGATCAATCTGAAATACCTCCTCTCACTTGGCATACGCCATCGACAATTGGGTGAGATGATTGCTGATTTTCCCATGCTACTGCGGTACAATATAGATCTCTTCCGTCCAAAGTACAAGTACTTGAGGCGAACTATGGTGCGGCCTTTGCAGGATCTCATTGAGTTTCCAAGGTAAATACCTCTACCACAACTAACTAGTTTCATTTAGAGGCTTGTTGTAAGTCAAGATCAATTACTCAGGTTAGGTTCTCAACTCTAAAAGGCTTCGAAAATATCCCAACCAGTCCAAGTTATTGCTGGATTATCTAGAGAAGTTTTTCACCGAATAAAAACATGCTGGTCCTTTATTTCACCCCCCTTCCCTTGAACCTTTGGTGATGATCGCTAGTGATATGATCTTCAGGTTCTTCAGCTATTCTCTCGATGAACGAATAATTCCAAGGCACAAGGTTCTGGTAGAGAATCGAATTAATTTTAAACTGCGGTACATGCTAGCTTCCACAGACGAAGAGTTTCAGAAGAAGGTCGAGTCTGCTGTGGAAAGGCGTCGAAAATTTGAGTCTGGTTTGATGGGTGATAATTCTCAAGCATCTGATGCCGACTCATCAGAAGAGGAGACAGCTGTTCTGTTTCCTGAAACTGAGAATGTTGTTTCCAGTTCTCCAAAAACGCAGTTTAATTTCAATTCTCTTGCAAGTGGGGATTCAGAAAACTTAGATTAACTTCAGTTGCTCATTACATGTATGTATACCCCATTTGCTTTCTGATATGTATATGCATGTGCGTTGCTTGAATCGCTAATTAATACCGCCATTTGCTTCAATCTTCCTGTTGCGTTGTGGGTTTTAAAGGGGCTTGGATTTTTTTTATTATACCACTACACATTCCATTTCCACCTCGTTTTTTTTTTATATATTGGGGGAACGAGTAAGGATGGAGCCGATATGCTATGGTAAGGAGACCGGGCTTTGTAAGTTTTTATAATATTTATATTCATTGGGTTTTGAGTATTTATTATATACTATTATTTATTGAGCAAAAACTAAAATATTTAATATATATATATATATATATATATATATTGAAGTATGTATATGTATAATAGATGATAAATAATAATTATTATTTATACATGTATTTTATATCAATAATAAACTATGTATAAAAAATATAAATATTATAAAAATATGTTAATATATTTTAACTATATATTTCAGAGCGAGTTTTAAGTCATGTTTGATAATAATCATTCTCTACCTATTATTCATCGAATCTAAAAATATTCTACCTAATCAAATTGGGTTGAGTTGATATCTAACGAGATCAAGTTAAATTGTCATCCCGAGTTCTTGCTCCTGCTTTTTCATTAATTTATTTAATTTTGACAGAAAAATAAAAAATAATAGGTATCCATAAGTTTCGACATGTATTGTCATAAATGACATATGAATGATGTTTTCTATACTTCTAAGTAATGGTTTAGATGTTATTTTTATAAGAAAAAAAAATGTATGATAATAAAAATTAGTTAAAAAAATTTCATGAAAAATGATCTAATATTGTTTTTATGAAGAGTGAGGATGATATGAGTTAAAACTAAATGTTAAAATAGTAATTCCAAGGGATAGGAGGTTTCCTTTTCTCGAGTTTTGTTTATTTACTGAGTTTGAACATTGTTTTATCTCGAGTATCCATAGGTTTCCTTTCCTAAAAATTATTTTGAGAATATCTCTAGTTTTTGTTTTTATTATATATATATATATATATATATAAACTCATGATAAAAGAGCCTCTAGGCTCTTTGAGATAACTACCTCATGATTCAACCCAATTATTTGCTTCTCTATACACATGAATGACATGCACAACTCAATCGCTATGGACAAGTCAAGTGATATGTTTAATTAAACTTCCCAGATCCCCCTTTTATCCAAGAGGGGAGAAGCAACAAATCGAGAGTCCACCTCCACTTGCACTGCCCCTGTGAGTCACAGACAGAAAGCAGTCGACTAGAAAGTGAGTACACGAACCACTAATATGGCAATGGCATGGCCTGGGATAAGGGGAATATGCGCATGTGGTGAACCAGAATGAGTCATATCCCGTCCCGGGGGCCGAAATTAAAGCTATTCAGCTAGCGAAAGAAGTCCAATGCTCTGGATTCTTGGACAATTCTGTTTTAGCTTTGCATAAATGAAGACGTACCAATTTCTGGGGATTGTTTTGTTCTATGAGCGGAGAAGAGGGGCAACTTAAGAGTCGTTGCTTCTGTTCACCCATACATTAATGATAAAGCAACCACGCAGCAACTCTTCATCTCCTGCAAACTAATTTTCCAACTCTGAACACCATGGTTCAAAAAACGAAATAAAAATGAAGTTCAAATAGATTGCCATGTTTTCCGCGCATTCCATAAAACCAAATGTTCTACAAACATGGAAAAGTTGAAGCTGCATCTCGAGTCCCTTGCCTGTCATGTTACATTTTAACATGTTGCAGAAGAAGAGAATATGATAAGAAACATTTACCAAATGACAAAACTTGGAATACAAATATCTTCTAGACCCATATACAGGTCTCTTTATTTTTTTTCAGGCGTGTTCCATCCAGTGAAAAAACATTTTAACGGTAAAGGCTCTCGGATCTGAGGTTCTCTGCAATCTCAGTCTCCCAGCGGTCTCCATTCTCAAGTAGCTTTTCTTTGTCGTACAAGAGTTCCTGCAGCAATAATGAATTTTAGGAATAAATTCTTTTATCAGTCAAAGTAGGCTCATGTTGAAAGGGATATAACCTCATGAGTCTCTGTTGAAAATTCAAAGTTGGGTCCTTCAACAATGGCATCAACAGGGCATGCCTCTTGGCAAAATCCACAATAGATGCATTTCGTCATGTCTATATCATACCTGTCAAACCCAGAGTTGTGAGAAAGGACAAGACAGGGGCACAGAAGGAGAAAACAGTGAGGAGCAAAGAAACAATGATGAACCTCTTACCTAGTAGTCCTACGGCTTCCATCTTCTCGCTCCTCAGCCTCTATGGTGATTGCTTGTGCAGGACAAATCTGGCAACCAACCAGACATTGTGAGAAAAGCACTATATGCAAATAACACGACCATATGAACTGAGAGATGTTAGCAGCACGTAGAGATTAAGAGGGTATAGATAGAAATGACTGGCGCTGCTACTTTCTCAGATAAAAGCAGAAATCAGGATCTCAAAAAATATTACCCAGGACAAAAATGCATACACCCAGGGGAAAAAAATAAAGGTAAGCGGCAAACAGTAATACAAATTGAGAAACTACCAGCCAGTTTTCCCGCTAGTAATGGTAATCTCTTATAATGAGTGTTTATCATAGGACGCAGTCAACTTGGAATTTCACAACTAGAGAATCAAATCATTAAATTACAGAGAATATAAACCTAGAAATACAGAAAGGACAGCCGAAAAAACAGTACAGGCATACATATAAAAGTTGTCTCAGCTTATATACTGTAGTACCATTTCTGATAAAATTAAGTGGAGTGGCAAATATGTGACAACCATTTCCAAGTTCTCCATAGGCCCGATGGGATCACACAATAACAATAACAATAACAATAATAATAAAAAGAACAATTTTATCCAAGTATTGAGGTGATTCAGCACCATGGTCTCCAACTTGAGAGTGATTTAACTAGGGGCTGAATGTAATATGAGAATTTGAAACTAACAATGTAAATTCCTTCTTTTTTAAAAAAAAAAATCCACACAACAAACAAAATTGTTCAAGGGGATACGATGAATCTTGAAGCCTTACAGCTTCACAGAGTTTGCAGGCAATACAACGCTCCTCCCCTGTAGGATATCGCCGGAGTGCATGCTCACCACGAAAACGAGGGCTCAAAGGACCTTTCTCAAATGGATAATTGATCTGCACAAGAGAAGATATTTCTGCTATCATCACTCACCATTGTCACATTATATGAGCATCTCCAATTGCAAAAATCATTTAGAAGAGCCAAATTATTGATATAACTTTTTAAATAGTGTAAATATGATTATTTTGCTTATATGCACTCCAATGAAAAAAAATCATTTTAACAACCTGTTTGTCTTTTAATATATTTATTATTAATAGTTTTGGTTCTTTTGAGAAAAATCATTGAGAGAAGTTGTGGAGACAAAAGAAAGAATTTTTAATTAATTTATTTTATGCTTTTTTAATAAAAATGTAGGAATGGCTCTTCTTTCGACTCTCCTATTGGAGATGCTCTAATATCTGATTGTGTATGGGGAGACACTTACAGTAACTTTTGGCTCAAAGAAGTACTTGAGAGTCAACGACAAACCACGAACCATTTCAGTAAGGAAGAGAGTGTTAATGCTTCGCTCAAATACTGTAATTAGTCAGAACATTAGGACCTCTTGTTGTATCAGAAAAAAAAATGAAGTTAAACAGAATTCAAAACACAAACTCCAAGGATGTATATATTACCAGAACTCCAGTCCTTTGAAATCTCCTTTGAAAGCTCGTTTCTTTCTTCATCTTCTACAGTAACATATAAGAAAAATTACATAAAAGTACAATAACTTAAACAAAGTATAAACACACTGTAAAAGTAAGAAAGGTCCCATTAAATATGTAGGCAGTTACTTTTGGACTAGAATCTCTACATGTTCTTTGAAGAAGAAATAATTGTTTGTCATCCTCCAGAGGAATTCTAAAACATTAATCCAAAACACTCTCCTCTCAAATAAATTCAGTTTATCATGTAATAAATTTTAACACAAATGATTTACAGTCTTAGATTTGTGAGTATCACTATATAAAACTCAATAACATTTTTTTGCTAGTTCACCCACTCACACAGATAGTATATCTGAAAACAAATAAAACAGAGAAAAGAGAGCAAACCTATTTTGGTGGAAAAAAAGTGGGCACTGGGTCTCAGTACATGTTGGTTTGAACCATGCAATGCTTGTCTTGGTACAGCCTACAGACCCAGAAAGAACAGCAAGGTAATATTACTACAGCCCAACTACCAACTTCAGATTCATAAATCAAACGTGGAAAATATACACTGTCAAGGCCAACACCAAGAGCATTAGCCAAATACAAACAACTATTTTAGAAATACAACCAAAATCTCATCACCTGTCAGTCAGTGATTCAAAGTATATTGAAAAACATCCTAAACTTTTCACTACAAGATGCTATTCCATGCCCTCACGAATGCCTTAAAAAGCTCATGTTCTCTCTTAAATTTCAATGCATACACAAGTTCAAGTAAACAAAAAATCACAAACTGAAATTTCAGCATATTACAACAAAAACACAAACTGAAAATTGAAAAAAATAAGTTGATTTCTACCGCTGTTACAAAGTGTCATCTTGCCATCTTAATAGCAATTCCACTATAAAATACCATGTCTGCTTCTGCAATTTTTCAGCAATGACTGAAACAACCACGAAAATTATTTAACCTAAATCAATTCGTTTAACTCTATTTATATATGGGAGAGGAATTGAATTATATAATTCATTAAAATTCCTAAATCAGTTCGTCAAATAACCTAAATCATCGCGTTTCAGCTCATATTATCCATCTTTGAGAAAACAAAAATAAGGAGAAATAAAGATTAGATTCAAGTCACGGGTATTTAGAAGTTTAAGAATCAAATATGCAATTCAGATTCCACTATTTCCTTCATTTTCTAGGCAACCAAACAGAAAGAGGTAGCTAGGGCAACAAGATTCTTACAAGCTGACGAGCGTGAAGAGCAGAAAGAGACTTGCGAGCTAAGATCGCAGCCATTGATAAAAGCGAAGACGATTAATTTCGAGGTCGTCTTCTTCCCTTCGGGTGCGATTTGTGAAGTTAGCAGTGAAGGGATACCAAACAAAACCACCTGATAAATTGGAGAATACGATTCAAGTCAAGTCACGTTATTCAGAATAGTTTTATTGGACCCGTTACTGCGGGCGGGTTGAACCATTTTTGTTAAATAAATAAATAAATACACACACATATAAATATATAAACACAGGAGATTCTTTTGTATTATTTAAAATGTCAATATTAAAAAAATTCACTTGTATTTATTTTGAATTTTGAATTAAATTATATAAAAATAATTTGATGTAATTTATTTATTTAACGAGCTCAAATATATTTTGAATAATAAGTAAAAACTAATTTCGTGTAATTTTTTAAAATAATATTTTTTTAATATTAAAATAATAATAATAATAATAAATTGCATCCACCCGAATTTTAGATTTAATTTATCAAACAATTTGAATCGTGAGTTTATTAATAATATATATTTTTTAAATACTTATAATAATAAAAATAAACATTCACGAAGTTAAAAATTAATTAAATAACAAAAGTATTTGTTTGAAATTATAATAATTATTGATGTCAATTCCAAAATAACCATAAGGATAAAAAAAAAAACCCTGCATTGCTGTTTATTTTCCACCCAAAACGCTGCGTTTCTATGAATGATAAAAAAACAAAGTTTTTTTTTTTCTCGCCGGAATTAAAGGTTTTGCTCCACAAAACTAGTTGATGAGCATAGCTTTTAGAGATATTTGGCATTAAATTTTAGCTTGTTTTATATTAAATTTGAAATTTTATTTATTTCACTATTTTTTTTATCTATACATCAATCAAAAATAAATTTTTAAAACTTAAAAAAAATGTCATTTTAATAAAATTTTAGAAGAAAAAACATTTTAAAAAGCAATATTTGAAGAAACTCCAGAACAATTACTTCATATTTTTATTTTTGTGGTTAAATTATTTTTATATATATATTTCTAGATTACTTTAATATAATAATATTAGAAATAAATTTGAAAAAATAAAAATGATTTTTTTAATTTGTTTTAAAATAAAAAAGATTTCAAACAAATATAACAGTACCTTAAGCCACCCATAACTCTTTCATTTCTGGATTTTGAATCAGATACTTCAAAGTTCAAACTCACTCTCTGCTTCTCTAAACCAGAAATGGCATCGTTTTGCAGATCGGCAATAACGGCAACCTCAAGGTCCCTTGCATCTCGATCCAAAACGGTAACTCAGAAAACACTAAACACAAAATCCATGTCTTCTCCTTTCACTTCAAAACCAACACGAACTATCCTTGCCTCTTCAAGGTAAAAAAGAAAAAAAAAATTAATTCCTCTTTTCAATTCAAATTTGGATTTTGTTTTAATAATTTTAATATAATGTTTTGTAATTGCCTTTGAATTGTAGGGCTGTTCAGTTCCAGGGAGTGTGGAGTCACTGATGCCACTTCACAATGCAATTGCAAATGCTAGACTCAAATCTATCATCGCTGTTGATTCTTCTTGCTGGAGCTGGCTCTCTCAAGGTCAGTTGTTTTATTTTCTCAAGTTTCTATCTTCATTTTTTTTTTCATTTTAGTTTATTGTTGTTTTTATCATTTTGAGAATTACTAAGTATAGTCAGTAGTGTCATTTGTCAAATATATGTTGAGGCCCAACATTTTTGTGCACTGCGAGGGTTCTATAGTTGTTATTAGGTGCCTTCTTCAGAGACAACGAGAAGGCACCAGGATGGCGTTGAACTGGACTTTTCGATGTCTTTGGAAGAATTTACTTTATTATTAACTTCTTTTTAGAAAAATTAACAAACAGTGGTGTTTGTTTACTTGGATGTGTTGTAGGAAATGGAAGTTTATAGAAAATGATGTGGGTTATTTGTGTGTGCAATACTTGCTTGTTCTTGCAAGCATGTAGTAGAATTTCCTTCTTCTCTTATTATATTTATACAACCAGCTTAAATTATGATAATTCTACAATCCATTCTAACCCTGAAAACAAAACTACCACAATATTTGATCATTGTATCTGTACTTGTCAGAAATATAAGTACAGACAACATTGATTATCATCTTAATTACTCTATCACTAACACTTAATTATATAGAAAAACTCCATAGTGACATATCAGCGTCAATATCTTCCATGTTACCCCAACCATCCCCTCCACCACCACAATGAGGTGGTGGCAATAACATCCCTTCAGCCATGTTAGCCAGCAAGCCTGGCATTCCAAAAACAGCCTCATCATCCATATAAAACACCTCCTCCTCGGCCTCTGCAGCAGTCTTCGCCACCTTCTTCCCCTCATCAACTCACCTCCCACACAGCCCTCCGGCCGAAAAGCCTCAGCTGCCTCCGCTGCAACCTTCTGAATATCCTTAGCTTCACTAGAAGCCGGGACCGGCAACCTCCAAGCAGAACCCGCAAAATTCAAGCAAACAGACCTACCCCTCAATGCCAAAGCAGCAACATCATGTGCCCTTGCACAGCCATTTCAGCGATAGGGAAAGTCCAGCTTCATATGCTGTGGTCTCTGCTGTGGGGGCTGCAGCATGCAACTTATGCTTGTGTGTAGGAAGTGTTAGTCCTTAAGTTCTCATCACCAAAAATATAAATCAAGTCATTAGATGAATAATGAAATTGGGGCAGTACGGATGATTATATTTTTTATCCTCATTGACTCCTGTGTTGAATTCTTATTGTCATGTTCCTCTTTGTTGCCCAATTAACTTGTAGTATTCTATGTTCCACATTTGTTTTCTCGACATGTTTTAAGTTTCCTGTTGCTGAACAAAAATATTTTGTTTTTACATTTATCCAGCTACTGAGTTTCTTCCTCTTTTTTTCACTGGCATTTCCTAGATTTTGCAGTTCCTCGGTGACAAGACTTGGGTCATTCCAAACCAAATTGAGTTGCATTTGGGCAGTTTTTCTTCCCCTAATGTTGGTTGTTCTTTTTGACATCTCATTTCCATTCGTGGCTATTGCTTGATGTAAGTCATCTCTTGACCAGGATCATTTACTTCTGTGGGGTTGATGTAATACTGGTGGTGCTATCATCTTTCACAAAACAGAGGTTTGGTTTTCGAATTTCCAAGTAGCACCTGTTCACCTCATTATGTGCTTGAGCTGGCTTGATTGGAGCGATTCATGTTCTGAACCTAGTGCATGCTCACCCTCCCGTGTTTTCTGTTCACACAAGCATGTGCATGACCCTCCCGTGTAAAAACATAGTTTTAACCCATATCATGTGTTGATGTCTGGATGAATTGAAGAGGATGATGGGTGTTAAAATACTTGGCATTTGTCTCTCTCCACTTTTTCCCGTTTTCGTTTGTGTGAAAATGTGAATTGTGTTGTTGACCAAAAATAACACGGAAATCAAATGCTTTGAATCGTGGACAAAACACTAGATCAGTTGGCGTACGCATGTTTCCTCAAAAAATCAAGACATGACAGATCATCAGCATCATTGTCCATCAAAACGTGCTGGTTGACTATTGTGGAGAAACCGCTATTTTCGTTGGAATTCTTAGGATTGTGATTCGATTTATATAACCTAGCATCCATCCAAAAGCTGTATTGATTTATCGTTTTATGCTGTGTTGGCCTTTTACTCTGAACGGAAGGATGACTTGCATACAGTTATCACACCGATAGACGTAATTTGTTACAATATCGTTTATATGTCTGACATCTCTCTCGCAGTAGTTGATGTTCAAGAGTTTATTTCATATGCACTACATTTTCATGCATCTTTTGGTCTAGGATGCATGAATTTGTCAATCTCAAGAGTTTATTACTTGATAACTTAACTGGATGGAAAAACATCTGCTTTGAAATGGATAGTCTTGGAAATTATAACTTGTTTTCTACGTGTACACCCTACTGCCATTGAAATAATTGGACAATATTTCTCAATCAGCAGGCATTGCACAGTAGGTTTAGGAAACATGTTGTCCTTTTCCAATACATTATCAAATTGTGAATGAAATGAGGAGTTCTTTTTTAAAACTTGTGATCCCAGTTGGTTGATTGTGACCCCTGTTGAGAAATAAGTAATACTACAAGAAATTACAAGTTTCTCTTAAAACGTTGAGATGTTTGCTATGGTAATGAGTTCGTGTAGCATGTTATCTCCTCAATTTCGGATTTTGAGTCCTTGTTTGACACTGTTTCAAAAATGTTTTAAAAAAGTTTTGAATTTTTATTTTATTTTTTATTTAAATTATATATTTTTTTAGTGTTTTTAGATTATTTTTATATGTTGATGTTAAAAATGATTAAAAAAAAGTATTTTAATATATTTTTGAATAAAAAACACTTTAAAAAATAACATCATAGCTACTTACTGGTTCATATTATGTTGGTGAGTTCGTTTGGGGTATTGAGTTTGTATGAGGTGTATGGAGAACCAAGTTCATGAGCAATGGTTAAGTTACCATTCATTCCAACCAACGTGTTGCCATGCCATCTCTCTCTTGCAAGGGAACGGGAATGCTTGCTATGATAAAGATGGATATGAAGTAGGAGATACGGAATTGTTTTCGCAAGCTAGCAAGTACGGTCTCCCCATGTGTCTTCACGTGAAATGCCAAGGCAGTGGATTATCAAACTGTTTTTATTTATTTATTACCTATTACCTAAAGAGCTAAAACAGCTCGGACTGGTACTGTTCACGTAGACTGAAAAGCACTGGTCATTTGTCTCCCTGCTTCGCGCGAGTTTGTGCTTTTTTTTTTTTACTTACATAAGGATTAGTTTTGTATTTGTTATAGTGGAATTGACAGATGAGGGGCTTTGGCCGAGCGGTTGTCCGCGCGCTGCCAACACCGGCGCGCGCGGGTTCGATCCGCTCGGCCACCGAAATGTGATTTCGTTTTATTATTTTCGTTTTCTTTGTAGCATATTTTATGGTCCTTTGTGATTAGTGCACAGATATAGTAGATTCTATGACAAAATTTGTTTTCAACCCTGTTCCTTCGTGATTAGTGCATTTAATTATCGGTAATCTTCATTTTATTAATCTGGCCACCTTCTTTCCAGAGAATATAATATTTTTTTGTTATTTTTTTTTTAATGGCTGGTTTTTTATTTTTTCAGATCTTATTTTTTATTTATTTTTTTAAAAAGGGTTTCTTTGTTAATTTGTTTTTTAATAACTGGTTGTTATTTTTTTTTCCAATTTTTTTTTTGATAACTTAAGTGTCCAGACCAACTTACGTGCACCACAACTAATCTCCGGATCCACTTTTTTTTATATGTTTTTTTCCTATTTTGTTTTGCCACTTATACATTTTTTTTTAACCGATGTGTCCGGGTCAACTTACACGCACCACGATTGTTTCTTCCCAAATATATTTTTTTTTCCTGGCCAACTGAGCGTGCCGCGAATAATCCTTGAGCTCATTTTTTTGTTATATTTTTTCCTATTTGTTTTTCCTACTTATACATTTTTTTTATAATCAAGGTGTCTGGATCAGCTTACACGCACCACCACTATTATTATTTTATAGAATATCTAAAGAAAATCGCAATTCCAAAAAGTGATGAATATATATATATTTTAAGGTTTTCATATGAAATAAATAGCAAAATATATAATTAGTCTAACATATTTATCAGAGAAAAAATCACAAATAGTTATTATCATTGTTTTAAATGCGCTAATATTAAATGAATAGCAAAATCTATAATTAGTCTAACATATTTACAAAGAATAAAACTTACGAATAATTATTGTCATTATTTTCAATGCCTTATCTACAATAATTAGAAATTTCAACATCTAATAAAAAAAATTAAAAAATTAAAATTAAAATAAATGAAAAAAGAACAATAAATATTTTTAGATTTTAAAAAATTATTTAACTTGAAAAATAAATAAAAAACAAAAAAATAATAATGAGTCGAACCATTGCGAAACACCCAACTGCCAACGAATGCCCAATTGACTACAAAAAATAAAGTTATTCATCTCTATTTGATATCATCGGTTGTATTTTTTCCATCAACCGATTATATAATTGTCAAAATAATTAAGACACACCAACGCGCGGCTATATCTACTATCTAAATAATTCTTTGTAGGCTAAATCATTAATCAGTTTTCTACATCAAAAAAGCCTAGCGTAACGCGCGGCTATATTCTGATATTTGTTGGGTATCAACGTCTCAAAATATCTTTAAAAAAATGAACTAAGTTTTCTTAAAATCTCAAATTAATTTAATCTAAGTGTTCTGAAATACTTCTCATATAATAATATAAAGACTAAATCTTAAAAAAAAATAGAATAAAAAACACTTTAAACTCAAAATATATCATGTCACATATATATAAAATAAATGAAAAAAAGAAGATAAATATTATATGTATGCTGCGATTAACGCTGACAGTGCGGTGGCTTATAAAAAATCAACTTTTGCGCTGCCAATTTAAAATCGGTTTGCAATGTGGCTTTGAGGTTGCGTGGAATACACTGTCAAATGACAGCCAATTTAATGCTGCGTTTTTAACAATGTAAGGCAGTGCGATGCTTTATCAAAAATTAACCTTTGCGCTGCCTAAACATTTCACACGGAAATGTGCACTTCTGTTTCTGTCAACCGAGATTCAGGCTACGTGCAATGCACTGTAAAAAGGAGAGAAAAAAGCAGCTGCGTGATATGCAATTTTGTCCCATGCAATGCGTTTTGAAATTTCCACTTTGTTTGCTGTGATGTTTGTGCAATTGAGGAGCTGCAGTTCTGATTTACGAAAATGTGCACTTCTGTTTCTCTCAACCGAGATTCAGGCTGCGTGCAATGCACTTTAAAAAGGAGAGAAAAAAGCAGTGCGTCATATGCAATTCTGTCAACCGAGATTCAGGCTGCGTGCAATGCACTTTAAAAAGGAGAGAAAAAAACAGCTGCGTGATATGCAATTTTGTCCCATGCAATGCGTTTTGAAATTTCCACTTTGATTGCTGTGATGTTTGTGTAATTGTGGAGCTGCACTTCTGATTTCATAGAGGCGGTGTTGATTGAAACAGAGTGAGCCGCGTGCATGCACTGTTGTTTCTGCACATTAAACACCTCAGAAAGAGATTCAGGCTGCGCGAGTTTCACTGTAAAAAAGAGAGAAAAACAGCTGCGTGATATACAATTTCGGCCATGCACTATGTTTTTAGATTTCCACATTTAAAGCATATATGCAGTGTTGTTTCTGCAATTTAACAGCTACACGCGAGTCTTCACGCGGGACTTCACGCCCAGAATTGACAGAGGCACTGCGTTCATTGAGACAGAGTGAAACGCTTCTCAATTTGCACACACGCGACGACATGCGCGGCTTCTTCAATTTAATTGCAAAGTTTACACTGGTTACAAATTTCAAATAAACATTAACTTCGCCACAGGAATATTTAATGCATCTCATTATTAATTGTGGATTCGAGCAAACAAAAGAACAGCTCATCCTGCAAACTAATTAATATGTTTTGTCACTAACTACATTCGACGGCGCCTAAAATCCTTCACAACTGACACTTGAAGCCATCACATACATTTTCATGCCACCTTTTGCAGAACCGTTTCTAAAATCAACGTTAGCTTCTGTATCCATGCAATTAATTCTTCTGTTTTTGCTCTGAATTCCCATTCATCAC
Source organism: Salix arbutifolia (assembly GCA_025169955.1). NCBI lineage: Eukaryota > Viridiplantae > Streptophyta > Magnoliopsida > Malpighiales > Salicaceae > Salix > Salix arbutifolia. Next base: position 11,298,762 of record CM045910.1, on the reverse strand, counting down.
ATTTCTCCTTTTGCTTCGGTCTACTTTTTGTTTTCCATTTCTTTGGTTATTTCTTTCTTTCTCTGTGTGCCTGGAGCATCTTTCGTCGCAGTCCTCAGCTTTGATTCCTCCATTAACAGTAAGTTCTTTCTTTGTCCTCTGTTGTTGCATTTTCAGCTTACATAGTTTGTTTGGCTTCGATGGCTCAATATGTTTGGCCATAATTTCATTAACAATGTCATTGTCCGTGTTCAACTTGCATTGTTATGTGATGGGATAAAGTCCTTAGCCTTTGATTCCTCCATTGACGGTAAGTTCTTTCTTTGCCCTCTATTGCTGCATGTTGAGCTTAGATGGTTTGTTTGCCTTCCATGACTCAATATACTTGGCCATAATTCTGTTGGCAGTTTCATTGTCCATGTTCACCTTGCATTGTTGTGTGATGGGATGAACAAGTTTTGCTACTCCAATACAATTACTTACTCTGTCTTGCCCTATTCTGTGTTTACTTCCATTTTTCTTTCCATTTATGTTCTGATTGGTCATCCTGTTGCAATTGTTACTGTTCTGTTGATGCCTTTTAATTCGTTTCGTTATTTTTTGTATGGCAAATTATTTTATCGTTAGCACTCTTGAAATATTATATATCAGTTTTATGTTGCTGCTTTCAGTTTCTAATTTTTATTGTCAATTTAATTGCTGTTTCGCTGTTGATACGTTTGAGGTTGAAGTTTATTTTCAATTTCTTATTTCGATTACTTATTTGATAGCTGCTTTGTTAAGCTGGAAATCAATTACGCTTAAAGTGTTCTGAAATTTTTTCCCCGCTAATTGTTCTTTCGATTTATGTTGCTGCTTTAGTTTCTAATTTTAATAATATATTTAATTGTTGTTTTTCTCTTGATACCTTTGAACTTGAGGTTTATTTTCAATTTCTTATTTCAATTACTTATTTGATAGCTGGTTTGTTACATTGAAGATCAATTTCGGTTAAAGTGTTCTTAAATTTTTTCTAATTGTTCTTTTGATTTATTTTGCTGCTTCAGTTTCTAATTTTAATTGTTGATTTAATTGTTGTTTTGCTCTTGATACCTTTCAGGTTGAATTTTATTTTCACAATTACTTATTTGATAGCTGGTTTGTTACGTTGAAAATCAATTTCCGTTAAAGAGTTCTGAAATTTTTTCCTGCTCATTGTTCTTTTGGTTTATGTTGCTACTTCAATTTCTAATCTTAATTGCCAATTTAATTGCTGTTTTGCTCTTGATACTTTTGAGGTTGAAGTTTATTTTCTATTTCTTCTTTCAATTACTTATTTAATAGCTGATTTATTAGTCTACAAATCAATTTCAGTTAAAGTGTTCTGAAATTTATTCCCGCTAATTGTTCTTTCGATTTCTATTGCTGCTTCAGTTTCTAATTTTAATTGTCGATTTAATTGCTATTTTACTCTTGATACCTTTGAAGTTGAGGTTTATTTTCAATTTCTTATTTCAGTTGCTTATTTGATATCTGGTTTGTTACACTGGAGATCAATTTCGGTTAAAGTATTTTGCATTTTTTTTGCCGCTGATTGTTCTTTGGATTTGTGTTGCTGGTTCAGTTCCTAATTTTAATTATCGATTTAATTGTTGTTTTGCTCTTCATACCTTTGAAGTTGAAGTTTATTTCCAATTTCTTATTTGAATGCATACATTGTCATGTCACTGTAATTGTTAATAAGGCATGGGCGTCAACAAGTGACCTGTTAAAAGAATGGTTTCTTATTATCATGTGAATGCCAGTAATTGTGTCTGAAATTTGTTATATCCAGAAACTATTTTCACCGCAAACTATCTTCACCAGCTATCAGAGCAAAAAATTAAATCTAATTAAAACTACTGAACTTGATCATTATTTTTTTCTTTATGACCAGACACAGGCTGTCATAAAGTTTTTTTTGTTGAATTATTTCATGTCAAGGTGCCCAGGCTGTGTAACATTTGTTATTCAAGATTCTAAAAAGAGCACAAAAGCGAGCTTAACGCACACGAACTCATCCATTATTATATACATCCAGTGACTAAATTTTCTACACTCCCTGCATACCTGTTCAATGACCTGTATGAATTTTTGTTTCATGTGTTTTTTAGCTTTTCCCTTTAACCCAGCAGCATGGCCATCACAGACCCGTGAATACCACACAAATAACAATTACACACAACATATCTCCCCTGTCAAAATTTAAAGATACATAATCGAGCACACCTTTCTTTTCATGCTTTCCCGAAACGTCTGCCACCGACACCGAATACATGCAAAATTTGGTTAAACTGTTGCTATTTCTTATTGTTTTGCCTGTGTTTATTTTATTGAAAAGCAGAGCAAAACACTCTATTTTGTTACGAACAATCATGGTGCACTTCATTCCATTTTTTGCCTGTCAATTCATGACAGCAATGATATATAACGAGAGAGTGACACAGTAATGCAGACATTGCCGGAGTTACAAAAATTCAAGAACTGTGAGTGAATTAATAAAATTTAATCGTTGCTCGCGAAAAAATATTGAATTTATGCTAAATACGTGTGCCATTGTTGACAAAAAAAAATTCATTACATTGTTTGAACGCTGCCTCATAATTTTATGTGTTGTATTTTGTTATTTTAATATTTAATCAGTAAAATTATAATTGATAAAATCTGTTATAAACAGGTTTTTTACCCATAAAAAAGTTATAGAATTTTTCTATTGCCAAAACTCTCTTAATAAAATCTGTTAGAAATTTTGTTTTTTTTCTATGTAAAAAACTGATTATAAAATTCATTGCTCATATTATTATATAAAAAAATTATGATAATAAATAGGTCATTTATATATATACAATTCCATTCAGAAAAAATCACTTTAGAATAGCAAGTGTCATATTTATATAACAATCAATTGACAAAAACTCGGAATAGAAACAGCAGCAATAAAACAATTAGCAAATCAAAAATATCAAAATAATTAACACAATCTTACGAAAACAACACCATCACAAAATAAAATGAAAATATCTATAATTTAATACGCGATATATATATATATATATATAAATTAATTTCTAGAAACTCGCAACAACAGTAATAACAATTAAACAATCAACGCATCAACAATCACAAAACAATTAAGGCAATCTTGCTAAAATAATATAACATTAAAATAAAATAACAAATTTTTGGAATTTCAAGACTCAAATATATATACAATTATCATTTTGTTTTATACAGTAACAACTAAACAATTAACGCAATGTTCCTACAACAATATAACGACAAGAGAAACAAAATGCTTAAAATCTTAAGCGTCATATATATATATATATATATATATATATCATTTTATAAAACTCGCGATGGCATTAAAACAATAAAACAATTAATACAACAGCAATAACAAAACAATAAACATAATGTTAGCATAATAACATTACAGTTAAATAAAAGTTGATTGTTTGGAAATTAAAGCATCATATATGTTTATATCAATCAATTAAGAAAAAATCACACGATTAAAAAATATACAAACCACTTCCCATCTCGATTAAATTATTCCTTTTAGTCTGGAAAAAAATATTTTATAACATATTTTATCTATTATAATGTTACTAATTAAATATTTACACAACCAATTACAGCATGTAAAAAATAAATTACTTTTCAACATAAAAAAAAAAACCTTCGCCAATGCGCAGCCAAACATACTAATTATAACATGCAAAAAAAATATTTCTAACATGTTTTATCTATTACAATTTCACTAATTAAACATCAAAATAGCTAATTATAGAATGCAAAAAAAATTTAGTTTATTTCTCAAAAAAAAATATTTATAATATGTCAAATCTAATATTACTAAGAAAAAAACCAACTCATAGAAAAAAATTTATTACCTGTCTTTTCTACAATTAAAAAATATACAAACCACTTCCCATTTTAATTATACTATCCCTTTTATGCGGAAAAAATATATTTCTAAGATATTTTTTATATTATAATTTTACTAATTAAATATTAAAATTAAAACATTACAACATATAAAAAAATAATGAATTTTATAAAAACCCTACACAACGCGCGGGCATATGGCTCGTGTTATCTAGATGGCAGAGTAGCTCGAGAATGCTGTTATCAGAAAAGCTAAAGGGTGTATTAACTTAACGTGAACTACAATAATAATGTATTTTTCTTGGATTTTTTTTTCAAAAAAAATGTTTGTCTATTTTATCTATTTCAATAGTAGTGATTGAAAATTATATTTTGTAATAAATATATATTTGTTTGTATACAGGACTAAAGTAATTTGCGAGTAATTCAAGCTGTCTCGATTTACAAATTTAGTAGAATGTTTTTGTTATTTTTTAATTGAAATTGATTTGGTTATCAACTATTATTTTTTTATATATAGTTAAAAAACATATTTGAAAAAAAATCATGGTATTAAACTTTATAAAGTTGATGGACTAGTTCATGGGTTTAGTTGGTTTGCAAGTCTAATGAATTTTTTTTTTATCTATAGATATTGAGTTAAACGATAATTTAGATTTATAATTAGTTTTGTTTCATTTTATATAAATATAATTGGAATTGACTTTGTTATCATCTATTTTTTCTCATATAGCTAAAAAATTAGTTTTGAAAAAAAATCATAGTGTTAAACTTTATAAAATTCATGTACTTGTTAAATGGGTTTAGTAGGTTGACATGGTTTGCAAGTCTAGTTAGTTTAAGAGTGTGTTTGACATTGCTTTTGCTTTTGCGATTGCGGTTGAAAAAAAGTAGTTTAAAAAAAAGCGCTTTTAGTGTGTTGCAAAATAAGCAGTTAAGTGTTTGGTTAAAACTGTGGTTGAGTTGGAGGTTGAAAAAAAAGCAGTTTTTGGTGTTTGGTTACCAAACTTTTCATATTGCTTTTAACTTGTGAAATTACTTTAAAGGGTATATTATTATTATTATTATTATTATTATTATTATTATTATAGTAATGGCTGATTTTTAATTTTTTTTTAAAAAATATATTTTGACATTGATATATCAAAATAATTAATTTAAAGATTTATTTTTTTGATTTTTTTAAAAGCAAATTTAAAAACACGAAAAATAATTGTGTTTAATTATTATTATTTTAATTATATTAAAAAAATTAAAATAATTACATAATTATAGAATATAATTATATTTTTTTAACCCTCACCCACCCGATTCCCTTAATATAAATCCCTACCCATTCCCATTCCAATTCTATTTCTACCTGCGCCGCCCACCCCCCCAAAACTAAAAATACACCAGACCCCATTTTCTACTTCCCTCTCCCCCACCGTCCTCTTCCCTCTTCCCTCTTCTTCCACCACCACCACCACCACCACCACCACTCAAACTCTTCCCCGTCCTCCCGGCCATGCACTCTGCTATAGACCCTTTGTCGCAGATTGATGATCTGGTGGATGGTGAGCGAATCATCATCAGGATTCTTGAGGTGGTTTCTCGTGCTTTCTTCTCTCTCTATGGAGGCTGTGGGTGATGATGGTGCTGCGGGGTGGTGGTGTATTTGTTTATGTGTGTGCATGTTTGGCTGTGGTTTGTGCAGACGGAGAAGAAAGATAAGGCTCGGATGAGAAGATAAGGTCAGAAGGGTAAAGATTTTTCAACGGATATATTGTAGGCAGATGGTTTATAATCGCAGATCGTGACTCCCCAAATCGGCAAAAAATAAGTCCCTCATTCCTGCTTTTTACGGAACGCCGTTTACGCTTAAAAATGTGTGTGGGACCCATCTCTATAACCGGTGTTTGGTTTTTACCAAACAACAAAATTGTGGTGCGATCTGGCAATCGCAGATCGCACCACAACGCCAAACGAGTTCTAACTCTTTTCTTATTTATTTATATATATTGGTTTAATTAATAATTTAATTTTATAATTAGTTTTATTTCATTTTCTATAAAGTTATCATAATCTTAGAAAGATATCTTGCTATTAGCTTGGTTTTTGATTTTGTGATCGTTTATTTTTGTCATCATACATTTAAATAAAAAATAATTTTAAAAAATAGATTATAATATGGTGGAGTTCATAACCAAATTCACAAGTTTGACTTGTTAATCTAAATTATTTAATTCATAGGTTTAACTATGAAAAATCTCTCTAATATGTTTTTTAAATTCATTAATAATTTGAAAAATTAAAACTAGTTTTGCATTTTGCTAAACTAAACAAACATTTGAACATCAAGTTCCAGGGTTTTTTTGACAAACTTCATTTAAAAAAATAATAATAATGCTATGGAACGCTTAATTATGATTTTATCAAACTGTGATTTAAAGATGAGTCTCATTAATCAAGTAATCCATGCATCTCGTGGGATAAAAAAAATATATGTGAAGATAGAAGCAGAAGGTGTCACAGACAGGATCCGTAAGATTCACAAATCTCAAATATGGAGTAACTAAAGTACAAAAGAAGGCAAATCCCTTTCACTGAGTGCTGCCTTGTGAACCGACCCGCTTTCTCTCTTTCTTGGATAAGATCTGAAAAATATCAGATACAGAGTGACCCCACTCTTCCTCTTACAGTATAACGATAACCTTAAAAAAGATTAATAATAAAAAAAGGACTCGACTGCAACCACCCAGAATTTGCCACTCTGCTGCTTGTGCAGCGCTTTGCTTCTTCAATCAGATCAACTGACAGTGATAATCTAATAATCAAATCGAAGAACAACCCTTTTTTGTTCGTTGAATTTGATTATCAGGGTTGTTCTTTGTTTTTTTTATTCTACCCATAAAAACGTTCTTAACCATACAATATTTGAAAGTTTTCTTTTTGATCAGCTGCTCTTTACTTTTCAATTTCATCAACAATCAACTAAAATTCAAGTCAAAGGCAGCCTATTTTTGTTTGTTGAATTTGATGAATTGGGTCGTTCTTTATTTTTCGTTCCATTAATTGTAGATCAAGTAAATTAAAAGAAATTCCAGGTTGTTTGTGGAGTTTTGTGCTCTGTTTTTTTTTTTGGAAAGTTTAGCTTTTACATGGCTAGGAGGATTGTTGTTCTCTAGCAAATCAGAAGCCGTGTTTCTGCTATATTGGAGGAGAGAAAAGTGTTCTCAGAGGCCTTGAATTCGATATCATTGGATTGTGGAGGCCCCCGAGAGAGAAACAAAAGACTTGAGTCTTGGAGATACTAGGGCGGTGAGTATTTTTTGCTATTAAACAATTCTTTAAACAAATTATAATATTTCTTTTATTTTTGATTGGATGCAAAGAGAGAGAGGGAGAGGGATTTGTCTGCTTGTAAGACTTGCATAATTTGTCTTCTATGCCGTCCAGTTTCTTGGAATCTGCTGTGATTTATTTCCGTTCCTGTTACAATCTTAAAAAGGTTTAATCTTCTTCAGTGTCAGTTTTCCGTTTTATTTCTCTGGTATACCTGGTATGGTTTCTCTGTGATTAGTTTTTAGGTGAGTTTTATTGTGTGTGCTTTGTACTTTACATTAGGTCTTGATCGGCTTGGAGAAAGAACCGTTAGTTCAGCTTTAGCATTCAGTAGTATTTTTCTTTCTTTCCTGGTGGAGTTATGCAATTTAGTGTGTTTCAGCATCTAGTCTTTTGGACTTTTCTCTTGCTTATTTTCCATTCTTCTTATCTCTTTATCCTTTTGTTTCTTCAGCTTATTTAAGGTATCCTTATTTGGGATTTACTTTTTATTAAATTGCCTTAATTTCTTGCAGGAAGTAGAAAGGATTGGTGTATGGTTCAGGCTGGTCCGTTAAAGCCTTCTTTCTCAATTCTCAATTCTCAATTCTCAATTCTCAAGAGGTTTCATTTACTGTTTGGTCGGGCTTCTTCTCTCCGGTTACTTTTAAGGTGTTCTGTCTCTCTTTGAATTTCTCGATTTTTAAATGGACTTTTATTCTTAGGCTATGTCCAAACTCCAACTTATGTTGATTGAATTGCTATGGATTCACTTTTTGGTCATGTCCACAGGTCATTTGTTTATTCCTCCTAAATGAAATTGGCGTTAGCAACAGAGTCAAGGTGGAAGATTTTTATTTAGGAGGAAGATTGATTTCTTTATGTTCATGGAAAATTCTTATGAAACATCTAATGGGAACGGGCTCCGAGAAAATGGCCATACAGTTGTTAGGCAAACTCCTTATCAACACAGATCATTACCTTGGCTTGATTTAAGAGTATTCTATATCCGAATCAGCAAATGTGAGATTGATGACTCGACTCCAGAGCACCTTTCTGTGAACCATATTCCATTATATCCTGATACCCTTCTTGAACTAAATGGTGTTAGAACTTCTATCAATTCTGATGGTGCATCAACCACTCTTCGGAGGGATAGACTGGATAAGAGATCTGAAGAGGCAACATTTGTCAGCACCGATAGTATAAGGATGACTGGGAGTGTGAGGTTTGAAGTTTTTGATAAGGATGTCCTCATGTTGTCTGGTGCTCTAGAATTGTGTTGTAGCAATGGTTCTGTAGGGGAATCAAGGAACCATGACCAGAGGTGGAGCATGAATTGTGAATCAGACATAACAATAGGCAACGGCTTCCTGAAGGCTAAACAATTTACGGGTCCAGATTCAGAGATGCCTACAATTGAGGTCTATGTTACAGGATCTTTCTCAGGCACTCCAATTATCTTAACAAAGACATTGCAGCTTGGTTTTTGTAAGAAGCAAATGAGAAAGGGGATGCTAGATTCCATACCAGAATACGAGGCAACTGAAAGCCAGGACAAAGCCCCTTTCAGGCTTCCTTTACAGGTACTAGTTTCATCTTGGATTCCTTGGAATACTGTGTTTTGCTTTCTGAATGTTTAGTTCTGTTTTGTTTTTGACCTGTTTCCATCTTTGCAAGTTCTTAGTCCTTTTTGTTGGAGAACAACATAAATCATGTCTAGAAACAACATCTAACAACTTAAGTTTTTAAATTGAAATGGTTATTTAATATGGTATTAGAGTTTTAATGACGAAACAACCATGGGTTTGCTTTTTCTCGATATATTAAAATAATGATATAAATCAAATCTTAGGATGTCAGCTAACAACTTGAAACTTGAACTTTTGGGTTGAGATAGTTCTTTTGACACTTTTCACTCTATTCAAGCCATTCTACTGACATGCAAAGATATGATTCTAGCATGTGTTTTGCAAGCTAGAGAATAGTACAATACAACCCCGTTTTGTTTTCTATGTTTTTGCTTAAATGATCTGCTACAACAACATGAAAAATCCTAAACTATTGGTTCAAGTTAATCTGTTTGAAGAGTTTGCAGTTTTCTTCGGGGATGTCATTAGTGCAATATCTCTCCCTCGAATAGCATTGAGGTTTCTTCATAAGCTTCAAATGCTATCTTAAGATGATAATTATGCATAAAGATCTGCTGGTTTCTTAGAAAATTTAATGGATGTTAAGAACAAAATGGTTGTTTAAAGTTTTATAGCTTCCTCTGATGACAGTATCCAGTTCAATTCTCAATCCAGAAATAGTCAGGGTTAACCAGGCCATTGGTAGCTTCATTTACCCTGCACTTTCTGGGCGGTCCTGTGCATGTGCGATTGTTGGCATGCTAGAACCAGTACTGCGTTGTAGCTGCACTTGTGATATGAATTCCTTTGTTTCAGTCTGCTTTTAATTTACCCTGTAAATTCTGCAGTTATCTGAATACTCGGGTTACAGGCCGGAGAATGAAGCCTACCGCCTTTACCCAGGAACAGAATATATGGACGGTGAAGATGGTGAGATGTCATGGTTCAATGCCGGTGTTAGAGTGGGTGTTGGGATTGGCCTAAGCGTTTGCGTTGGAATTGGGATAGGTGTGGGCTTGCTGGTACGAACCTACCAAGGCACCACCCGCAACTTTAGAAGGCGATTACCATAACAAACAGTTTTGCTAATCGGAAATTTTACCTTCCATTCTTCTACCCGCAACCCAAACGCAGCTAACTCTGGGCGTTTCTGACATGCCCTGAATCCTGATTGTGAATAAGGATTTTTCACCATTGCAACTAGATGCAGGTCGTCGCTGGTCTTCTGGGGCTAGGCCTTGCATCGAAAATAAAAGGGCAATTATTACATACTGCAACATCGGAAACCCCATGAGATTTTCTCAACTGGATCGCGTTTTGAGTCGGTCTGTTCATGTATTTAATGCAGGGTGTGTGTGCCTCTTGTGAGTTTGGAATTTGTTTGATCTTTCCTTTTCCTTCCTGTAAGACTGTTTCGCTATTGTGAAATTTTGGCAATGGACAGAGATTTATCTTTTGATCTTGCTGCGTGATTATGACTCGACTTTCTTCATGTCTTGGCACTGGTCTTGCTTGTCTTCTGCTGTTTTGCTAGACTAGTTAAATCATCTGCGGCTTACAATTACAGCTCTCTGTGCTGTCTAGCGTCATGATACGCGATCCTCGACTTTTATCATCTCCTTACATTTACATGTTAGAACTTAGAAGAGGACTGCTAGGGTTCTTCGCGCCTTTCCCTTCGCTTTAAATTAGTGACACGTGTTGTCCTTTTTTATCAGTGTTGTTGAAACTTGAAACTTAACCGGTAAATACAAGTTGAACGGCGATTTCTAAGTCAATTTCTGATATATTTGAATATATGGGAGTAAATAATAATAACAGTATGTTAAAATTTAAAATTGTTTTTTAAACATATAATAGTTATAAGAAAATATCGAAAATATCTATTTTTTATTTATTTAGTTTTAACTTTTTACATTAAAAAGTAGTATTAAATAGGAAAAATAAAATTAGAAAATTAATCATATTAACTAAAAAAAACTAGAAAAAAACTAATAATACTAAAAAGAAATAGGATAAAATAAATTAATAATTTAAATAAAAACAAATAAGATATTTATTTTAAAAAAAATCTCAAATGTTTTTTAGGGAAAAACCTTCATAACTGGGCAATATCTATTATAAACATGTCCAACATAACATTTGTTTTATTATTATTAATATGGGTGTCCATATCAACTTGCGTGTGCCTCAACTAATCTTACAGATCTTAAAATTAATAATCATATAAGTTTTCAATGACCATCATATTAACAGCCATAAATTTTTTTATTTTAAATTGTTATCACTGGGACATCTATTAAATGGTTCTAATGTAACATTCTTTGAACAATACCTTCGCGCGCGGTAAAAAATCATGAACAAGACCCCTGCAACTTCCAGTCATTGAAATCAAATAGCTTAGTTCTTAAATGTAAGGTTCTTGAGGCACAACCTCCTTGCCCTTGAATTTAGTTCCTAGTAAGAAACGTATATGGGCAGCAGCCATAGTAATACACGGGATTCCAAATCCCAGACCCCGATTAAGGTTGTCTTAGATGTAGTTTAAGGTCAGCAGGATTACTATTACGCCACTGCTCGCACAAAAATACATACAAAAAACCAGAAAATCATGACCCTTGAAATATACAAATAAAAAATTTGTAATGTGGATGGGTGTGATTGAATTAATAATTGATTTTCTTGATCATGATTAATCTCTTTTTCGAATTTTACACCTGATTGTAATTGAGATTAGATGGTATTGTTGAAAATAATCAAGAAGCTGCAATAAAAGTGAACGTGTGAACTTAGAGCTCTTGAGATTATAATGGACCATGAAAATTAATGGTAGTTGAGATTCCTCCTCCCGTGGAAAAGGAATTAAATTAAGCACGCGCTTCTCTTCCTCTTCACTCCACGCGCAGCCTCAAGATATTTAACACAATAATCCACACATTCATTAAAAAAACTTTAACGCCACCGGCAAAATATATCTAGCGGCTAGCGCCGCTGCTTCCGGGTTAATAACATTAATAAAATCGGTAGTGACGTTAAATGGTTTTTTTTTTAAAAAAAAAATCTAAATTAAAAACGATTCAAACCAACCGTTCACTTTCTAAGAACAGAAAATTTATTTTTTTATGTTTTAAAATTATTTTGATGTGTTATTGTTAAAAATAAATTTTAAAAAATAAAAATACAGCTGTATTTTTATCAACCCGGTTCTGTTTGGTTTGAACCAGTCTGGTCAATTGATATTAGACTCTTAAAATTAAAAATCGAGGCAAACTAAACTGATTTTCTTTTAAAAAATATAAATGAATAATTCAATTTTTTTTATATGTATAATTTTCTAGGTTTAATAGAATTTTTCATGTTTTTCTCTCACCAATATGACTGCACGGGTGTACACTTCATTTTTATCATGGTCCGTAAAATGAATTCCGTAAGAATTCCAATCCTTGTCGTCAGGCTGGCCTCTATACCCGAGTGGGTCATTAACCCTTCTTTCAATCCAATAAGATTTGAAGAGGGCCCAAATGGTCCTGGGTCTATTAGTGGGCTCGAGTTTGTCCAATCCAACAGTACATGTTGGACCACCGACCACAATAGTAAGTCTAAAGTTCTGTTTCGCGTGAAGGTAAGGTAGTTGAAATTATTTTTAAAAATATTTTTTATTTAAAAATATATTAAAATGATATTTTTTTATTTTTAAAAATTATTTTTAATACTAATATATAAAATAATCTAAAAAAAATCAATTTAAAATCAATTTTTAATTTTCTTCAAAAACTATTTTGAAATGCATTGCTACGCACTAAATCTGGAGAAGCAATCCAACAACCTGTGACAGAGATCTTTTTCTCCTTTAATCTGATGAAGTTCCACCTAAAAACATCAATTTCCTTTTCCTACCTTTAAGACTGTTTAGCTATTGTCAAATTTTGGTAATGGGCAGAGATTGTCCCTTGCTGCGTGATTTTAATTGAGTGTGATTGATGTTGTTTTTTTAAAAAAAAAATTGTTTAAAAATATATTAAAATGATATTTTTGTTATAAATTTATATTTTTGTGTATTGAATGTCCATGACTCTTGAGTTTAGTCTATTGAATTTCTTGCATAAATAGTATTAAATAGGAAAAATAAAATTAGAAAATTAATCGTTTTAAATAAAAAAAAGTAGAAAAAACTAATAATACTAAAAAAAGTAGGATAATATAAATTAATAATCTAGATAAAAAGAAATAAAAACAAATAAGATATTTATTTTCAAAAAAAACTCCCGCATCAATTTCTAAATGATTAAATATTTTTTTCAATTATTTTTTATACATAAAGTTTTCAAGGTTTAATCGAATTTTTCATGTTTTTTCTCACCGAGATGGCTGCATGGGTGTATACTTACACGTCGTGATACAGCATTTTTATCATGGTGCGTAAAATAAATTCCGTAAGAATTCCAATTGTCGGCAGTCTATTCCCGAGTGGGTTACGAACCCTTCTTTAAATCCAAGAAGATTTGAAGAGGGTCCAAATGGTCCTGGGTCCATTAATGGGCTCGAGTCTGTCCAATCCAACAGTAAATGTTGGGCCACCTAGGTAAATGTTGGGCCACCTAGAACTGGCAAATTTAACCTGTTTAATATTGTGTTTATGTTTTTCAAAATATTAAAAAAATATATTTTATTTTTTATTTTATGTATTAATATTACAAATAATATATTTTTTAAAAATATATTATTTTAATGTATATCTAAATAAAAAACACTTTTAAAATCTATATCGACAATCCAACCTGCGCAACAGATTTTTTCTCTTTAATAAATCTGATGAAGTTCCACCTAAAAACATCAATTTGACCAAATGAATAATACCATAGTTTGTTGGAGGAGGCCAGGCAGTGAATATAGGACGTTAGTTGAGCCATATAAAGAAAAAACACAAGTACTGGCAGATGAAATAAAGAACGTAATCATGGCATACCTAATGCAAGCTCGTTCAGTGGTCACTGTTAAGCTGTAATTATGGTGAAACGCTAAGGCGGTGGGATCCTTCGCCATTTAAATCAAGCAAAGGGAAGTATCTTCTTTACATGTCATGATACCTACTGATTGAGCAGAAAACCAGAAACGACGCCATGATTCAAGGGCAGGAAGGACTCTAAAATCATCATTTACTGGCCACGTTTTGTTGAAACATGAAATCAAAGGTGGTCGCGTGTTAAACTTTTTTCTGGGTCCGCTCGGAAACAGATTCAAGTTATTGAATAATGTGGACCTAGAAACCTAATACACAGTAGAGAAACTACCAATGGGTCCGTACACTGCTGACGGGTTCTCCAATGTCTACCATGTCGAAGCCCTGCGTGGCTGCATCATGTGCTGTGGGTAATGAGCTTGGTCCTGTGATCAATGGCCTCGGGTCCCGACGTCAAATTAAAGATTCTGGTCCCTGGCTCGTAGCTCTATTGCAGGGGGGAACCGGTGGGTGTTTAGCCTGAAAGTTGCATCGTACCGCTGTTAATGTTTGTTTTTCATGAAAACATGTTTTAAATTTTATTTTCTTCATATCAAACATTTTAAAAGTATCTTAACCTATCCCATTTTTTATTTGTTATGTTGTGCCTGTTTTATGTCCAAATAATAGAAATTGATTTTCAAAAAGTAACTGAAACAGATATATCGATGATTTTAAAATAGAATTTTGCGTTTTCGCTGTTGTCCCCTCAGTATTTTGATATAAAAACACACGGTTTTGCAGGTTATGACCGAATGTTTCTAGTCATCGCCGAATGTGACCACATCCAACCACTTTACAAGATTTATTGTAATTATTTTTGAAAATATTTTTTTGTTTAAAAATATATTAAAATTATATTTTTTATTTTTATAAAAATAATTTTAAAATACTAAATTTTTTTATATAAAATAAAAATTAAAAAATATTTAAAAAAAAAAACACTTTTAAAATATAATTACAATCATATACCTAGTCATGCCATGACCGAAAGTCACGAGCAAATGCCCTTTAGCTAGTTTAAAATTTTGAATTCGAAAAGGGAGGCCGATCCCATAAAGGGTGGTTTGGCCCTGTCATTACTGTGGCGCTCCATCCTTAAATTGAATCAACAAACCAGACCTCGTATAGCTCCATTGACTTGTAAGGTTCACGATTTTTGTCATGTGAACATTAATGTTTATTTACCACATGGCCCCCACTCTTCTTTGTCCACTATTTCTTCTGCCGAGTCATGCCCCTGGGTATCGGACTATATAGTGTTTCAAAATCAACTCCATGGCCTCAAAATATAGAAGAAGCCGACGAATTAATTCCTGGCAGCGGCTTTTGCAGAAAATGCAGCTTCTCGTATTGGACCTTCACGAGCTACTCACAGCGGGCATTGACATTTTTCTCGGGAAAGACGGCCCGAAAAGGGAGCAAAAAACAGGTCAGCCGCGGGGAAATTATGTTAAATCTGATGGAAATAAGAAGAACATATCTGAACCAATAAGAAAAACATTCAGGCTACTTGGCATTCAAGAGGATCTTTTTCTCATGAATTTTCTTTAGATGATGACATGAGCCAGCAAGATCGCAAATAAGAAAAAATGAATTTTTTTTCTACCCTGCAATAAGATGACTACCTTGGAATTCAATACTATTTATATAGCATTAAACTTGCATGGGTGTGCATGCACGAGTAGGGTGTTTTTCATTTATAATTTTGAAATACATGAGAATAAAGGCTTAGAATGACAATTCGCCATTGCAAAATTTGTCCTGGTTCTGGGTTTTCTAGGGCATGTAGCATTGATGAGATAACAAGGCTAATCTTTATAGAAGACACGATCAAGAGTACACTTTCATTCAATACATGAACTTTTTTTTTATAATGACAAATGATGATTTGACCAGGTTTAACTAGAGAGTGGTGCGTTTAAGTGTAACAATTGACCCAAATATATCAACCTCGTTTATGTTTTGTTTGTTCATGGGATCTCAATGACTTCATATCCGAGGTGTTGCCATGCAGGTTTGATGAACACCCTGTTGGAACCTTAAGAACAATTAATAAAGCTCACAAGATTGATGAAAAATGCTTGATGTTTATTTGAGAAATCAATGCTGCTTAAATACAGCTTCTTACAAACTGAAATTGAGAAACACTAGCTACTATTAATACATGGATTACATCACACATATTGTGGCTGAAGAAGTGGTCTTCTTTGACTGCCACAATCCCTAACAAATAGGGATAACATTTATTTCTGCAAGACTTCTTCAAACATTTCCTAAAATATCCTCCCTAAACTGAGCATGCTGTGTGTATGCTCAGTTTAAATCCTTCTTCTCTTGTACTCCTAAGAGTATTCGAAGTTTTACAAAATCTTTGAGTTTGAGTGGTTTTGTCATGATGTCTGCTAGCTGCTCCTTAGTTCCACAGTAAATGAGCTCTACATCTCCCTTCTTGATAAGATCGCGAATGAAATGAAATTTTACATTGATATGCTTTGTCTTCCCGTGAAATACTGGATTCTTGGATAATTTGATGGATGAACTATTATCGCAGAACACCGTAACACATTTGCAACGATCTTCTTCAATGCTGTTTAAGACTTCCTTCATCCAGATACTTTGGCATGCACAAGCTGTGGCTACTACATATTCTGCCTCAGTAGTTGATAGAGTAACTATCGGTTGCTTTTTAGAGCTCCATGCCACCGCACCATCTCCCATCATGAATACATATCTGGATGTACTTTTTCCTCCATCTAGGTCACCCGCAAAGTCACTGTCCGTATATCCTTTAAGAGTGTAATCCGAGCTTCTTTTGTAGAAAATACCGAAATTCATTGTCCCCTTCAAATACCTGAGTATTCTTTTTGCGGCTAGTAAGTGACCTTCCTTCGGTGCAGCCATGAATCTGCTTAAAAAACTTACTGAATACATTATATCAGGTCGAGTTGTTGTGATGTATATAAGGCTGCCAATCAATTGTTTGTATTCGGTGCTGTCAATTTCTTCTCCTTTCTCTTGAGATGATAGCTTAGTTCCTGGAACCATTGGATTATTAACTGCATTGCAGCTGCCCATTCCGAACCTTGCAAGTATTTCACTTGCATATTTCCCTTGACATAAGAAAATCCCAGCCTCTGTTTGATGTATTTCAACGCCCAAAAAATACTTCATTCTCCCTAGATCAGTCATATCAAATTCTGATTGCATGGAAGCCTTAAATTCTGCACACAACTTCAAGTCATTACCGGTAAATATTAAATCATCCACATAAAGGCTTACCACCAAAAATCTTCCTCCTTCCTTTTTCATGAACAAAGTGTGTTCATGGCTACATTTTTCGAAACCTTCACCAGCAAAGTAGTCCTCTAGCCGGCTGTACCAAGCTCTATGAGCTTGTTTCAGCCCATATAATGCCTTCTTCAGCTGATATACCTTCTGCTCTTTCCTCTTTCGAATGTATCCTTCAGGTTGTTCAATATAAACAACCTCCTTCAGTTCTCCGTGAAGAAATGCGCTCTTTACATCCAGTTGGAATACTTCCCAACCTCGCAGCGCAGCAAGAGATAGTAGCATTCTGATGGTGTCCCATCTAGCGACTGGCGAAAATACTTCGCTGTAGTCTATTCCTTGTCTTTGTGCATAGCCCTTCACAACTAGTCTCGCCTTGTGTTTGTCGACTTCGCCTTTTTCATTCAACTTAGTTTTAAAAATCCACTTCACTCCGATCTTCTTCATCCCTTTAGGCAGCGCTACTAACTCCCATGTATTATTTTTTTTGATAGCTTGTATTTCGGCATCCATGGCTTTTCTCCATTTGATGTCCTTCACCGCGTCATCATACTTCACTGGATCTTCTTCAGCAGCATAGAGCACCAAGTATTGCTCTTCTTCTTCTTGCTCTGCAAGATCTTCACCAGTTACATAATCCTGTAGGTGTCTTGGAGGTATGCTGATTCTCCTTATCTGCTCCCTTCGATTTTCTTGAGAGGATGGGATAAAAGTTGGTCTCCTTGTTTCCTCGGTTTGTGCAGCAGTCTGTTCTCTTGGTATTTCCTCTTCATCTCTATCTATTGTAATGCCAACTCCTTCTTCTTTGTTCGTTTCATTGAAAGAATCTGAATCATCCCATGTTAATTCTTCATCATTTGTCCTCCCCCAGTTCCATGTCTCCTCCTCAGCAAAAATTACATCTCTACTGGTGACAATCTTCTTGCTTTCGGGATCATAAAGCCTATAGGCTTTGGATTCTTCACTGACTCCCAAGAATACACATTTATAGCTTTTATCTTCTAGCTTGATCCTCTTCTCATTTGGTACATGCACGTATGTAACACATCCAAAAATCCTGAAATGTGCTACATTTGGTTTGTTTCCAGTCCAACATTCTTCTGGGGTTTTATTTGTAACTGCTGCAGTAGGGCTTCGGTTGATGATGTGCACAGACCAAGTTGCTGCTTCTGCCCAGAAACTCCTTGGCATTCTTCCTTCCACAAGCAAACAACGAACCATGTTCATGAGAGTTCGGTCCTTACGTTCAGCAACTCCGTTTTGCTGAGGAGTGTATGATGTGCTGAGCTGCCTTTTTATTCCCTGAGTGCTGCAAAAATCCAGAAAAATTTGGGAAGTGTATTCCCCTCCTCGATCGCTCCTGAGACACTTGATGCTCATTCCTGTCTCTTTTTCAACTTTGTTTTTAAAGTGCCTGAACTTCTCAAAAGTTTCTCCTTTTTCGGCAAGCAGATAAATCCATGTTTTCCTGCTGAAGTCATTGATGAAAGTCAGAATATACCTCTTGTTACTCATGGTGGTTGGAATGATTGGTCCACAAAGATCACTATGAATGAGCTGCAATTTTTCTGATGCTCTCCAGTTAGCTTTCTTAGGCATTTCGTCGCTGTGCTGCTTCCCTTTACTGCTTCCCTTTACTGCATACTTCACATACTTTGTTTATCTCTTTAATATTCGGCATCCCTTCAACCATTTGCTTGTGTTCCAAGCATTGGAGTCCCTTCTGGTGTAGGTGACCAAAACATCTATGCCACAGTCCTGTGAGGTCCTCTTGTGTCACTTGCAGACAGGCATCGTTGTGTTGTTCAATAAGCATGACAAACATTCGGTTTGTAGTCATGTGAGTGTGCACAATCAGCCCCTTCATTAGATGAAAAATCTTGCAGGTCCCCTTCTGCATTACCACTTTTAATCCTTTCTCTAGTAGCTGCCCAACACTTAACAGATTATTTGTTAAGTCTGGCACATAGAAGACATTACTTACAATCTGTGTTCTTCCTTGGACTCTCAGCTTCACGCTTCCTTGTCCCATAACTTGCATCCGGGCATTATTTCCCAGCTTCACAGCGTGTGAAAAATTCTCATCCAAGCTAATGAACCACTTCTTGTTGCCTGTCATGTGATTGGAACATCCTGAGTTGATGAACTAAATGTCTTCTCTGCTGGATCCCCCTATCTGCACATGAGCCATGAGGAGAAGCTCTTCTTCATCATCCAGTTCCAGATCAACATGAGCCATGAGGAGAAGCTCTTCTTCATCATCCAGTTCCAGATCAACATGAGCCATGAGGAGAAGCTCTTCTTCATCATCCAGTTCCACGTAATGTACATGCCTTTCCCAGGTAGGGCATTCAAACTGAAGATGCCCTGGTTTATGGCATTTGTAACATGTTGCCGTAGTTCTGCCAAATGTTTGCCTTCCTCTCCCTCTGCCTGGTCCTCTGAAATGGACACCTCCTCTGCCCTTGTTGATTCTGCCTTCTCCAATTGAGGCATGCAGTGCTTGCTCCTTTTCTCGAGTTTTATCCAGCCTCTTGAACTTGGCTTCATGCACGACAAGAGAACTTTGCAATTCATCAATTGTCATTGTGCTCACATCTTTGGATTCTTCTATCGAAACCACCACATAAGTAAACCTTTCTGTCAAGGTTCTAAGTACTTTTTCGACTACCTTTGTGTCTGACATAATCTCCCTGTTACTCCTCATTTGGTTAGCCACTGAGGTCACTTTAGCAAAGTATTCGGTGATGGACTCACTTTGCTTCATCTACAAAATCTCAAAGTCTCTTCTCAGTGTGTTGAGAAGAGATTTCTTCACTTTTGCATTTCCTCCAAATTTGCTCTTCAAGGAATCCCACACGATTTTTGAAGTGCGCCTGTCTAAGATCTGTTCAAATGTAACCCTATCTATTGCTTGATATAGATAGTGTTTCACTTGATGATCTTTCATCTTTGCATCATCATGTTGTGCCTGCTGCGTGGTGCTCAATGCACTCCCAATAATCGGCTCCTGAATACCGATTTCCACAAGACTCCATAGTCCTTTTGCTCGCAACAAATTTTCCATCAACTCACTCCAATGACCATAATATTGACCATCGAAATGAGGGATCTTCGTCAGGCTCTTATCCTCACTCATTTTCTTCACTCCTTGTTATCGAGCTGCACCCTTTGATTGTGCTTAAGTCTCTTACAGTCAGGTAACCCAGCAGGGGCTCTGATACCACTGTTGGAACCTTAAGAACAATTAATAAAGCTCACAAGATTGATGAAAAATGCTTGATGTTTATTTGGGAAATCAATGCTGCTTAAATACAGCTTCTTACAAACTGAAATTGAGAAACACTAGCTACTGTTAATACATGGATTACATCACACATATTGTGGCTGAAGAAGTGGTCTTCTTTGACTGCCACAATCCCTAACAAATAGGGATAACATTTATTTCTGCAAGACTTCTTCAAACATTTCCTAACACACCCTCTATCCAATTTAATGGTGAATGTTTTTGACTTACTGGGCCATCAGGGTTTCTAGGATTTCAGATCAATAATCCTTGTTTTAATGGAGCAACAAACCAAATCACATGCTAAAAACTAAATGAGAAATCAAATGAATGTAAACTTTATTCAGACTTTAGATTTTTTTGAGATGTTAAGCTTACATTTTATCTAAAAACTTAAGTTTCTAAGTGAGGTCCTGTAATATGATTTATATTATTCTTTAACATCTCCCTCAAGTGAAAACCTTTTGGGCTTAAAACTTGTACACAAACTCACTATACCTTGTGCTTGATTTTTATCAAATAGAATGAGAGTATTGAGATTTAAACTCGTGACCGGTGGGTAAATAAGATTCTGATACCATGTTAAGGAACCATCTCACCTAAAAACTTAAATTTTTAGACGAGGCTCCAGAATACAATTTATATTATTCTCAAACACAAGATTCATAATTTATTGTAATTCTGTATCATTACCCCTTGCTTAATTTCAAGTACTGAGACATGAGATATATCTAGAGAATATAAACTCGAACTCATCAAATAGAGATCGATTATAGCTCCATTTACCTTGGTAACGTGAACAATCTGCCTGCTTGAATAGGGTTCAACATTTAAAAGGTGTTCGGGGTAGTTACATGAGATGTGTATTAAAAAAAATTGAAAATACATCAAAATAATTTAAATTCACATAAAAAATAATTAAAAAAATTGAAAACTGAGATATGGCTACCCTCACTAATAAGACCCTGTTTAACATTGTATTTCAAAAATATTTTTTTTATTTTAAATTAAATATTTTGATATTTTTAAATTATTTCTATATGTTGATGTCAAAAATATTTTTTTTTAAATATTATTTTAATATATTTCTAAATAAAAATCACTTTTAAAAAACAAACACAAAACAGTCATAAAAAGGCACTAACAAATCTTGCAAGATAGTTGGAGTGGAGGTATGGATAACTAAATTCCGAGACTGACAGGTGGAAATAGCTTCAGTTTCTGGCAAGAAACACCTGCTATTTTTGGTGCATCCCGTGGTATTGCAAGTTTTCTCGTTACAAAGCAATAAAAGTTCCCGGCAATCCAATCTCTAGGGATAGATTCCACTTAATTATTTTTTTCTAGTTTGAGCACTATTCACCTACCCGGATCAAACGTGTAATTCCAAATATTCTATTGAGAGAGTTGTGATAAAATATTGGTGGTCACATTAAATGTTATTCATACGAGCCTTTTATGGGCATTGATTTGAGAATGTATTAGGTGGCAAGTTACACTGACACCCACGTTCGACCTGGCTAAGACAAATGACATGTGGGATTCGGTTGAAATGCAGTAACTTTTTTTCTTTTTTTTTTAATCTGATTTGTGCTCTACGTAAAGGCGTTATTGGCCATGGTGAACCAAGAGTTTGTTGAAACTTGTGACCAACCCCAGATGGCGTTCCCAAGCTGTCTCGACTAAGCTCGACAACACCATTCTGAATCTTTGCTCCGAATCAAGGAACTTGAAAACAAAGATATTCATTATTTTTCTAATCCTAATGATCTTTCTCGAGACGGGGACTCGGGGTTGGAAAGGGTTGTTTATACAGCTGTAATCATTCTTCACAATACAAGCACCCACTGCCCAGCCCTGGTCTTGAATGATTAATTGCTGATTAGAATGGCTCGTTGACTTCCACGTCCGAATTCAAAGCTTCCCGTTTCATTGCACGGTGCATGGTCGAGTAATTATTTCCACCACCTAGCTAGCCAGAACACTTACTTACTGCCAATTAATCGATTAACAGGCAAACTTTGACCAGAGGCGTTGCATTATTTACCGATTTTAGAAATCAATTTTCCTCGGTGATCCTATTCATTATAGACACCAACCGTGTGCGAAGATTTTATTAAAAATTACTTTCTGCTAACTCTCACGAGTTTCATCTGAAGGGAGGGAGGATAATTCCAAAGTATACCTAAATCTATGTCCCCTGTTCGACAGCCACAACACATGATGCTTCACTCAACCTATCCCTTGCTGTGACGAAACGACACTGGTCAAACATGTATACATGCATTATTGCAGGCATCCAAGCTTGTTCTACAAGGAGAAAAAGGCAGGCCAGGATCAAGTTAGACGAAATAACCAGCAAACAAATACGTTGCAATCATACGATCATCTACATCTTTGGATTCTTATACCACGATGATTCTCTCCTAATTCCACATCAAAGTATGAATCATCCTTTAACACAAAAGCAAGAAAATTAAATCACGTCCTTTTCAACTCCGCCACGTGTAGGATGCAATGGATTGGATGGAGTTGTGCTTTGTCTTCCCGTTTACATGATTCCAACCGGTTTGGATTGGACTGGATTCCAATCAAATACTATATAACCCCACATAATTTGATTTACAGTGAAATTGGTAACCAGGCCAAATTTCTAATTCTTTCTAGCCCTTTTTTTTATATATATTCAATATGAATTATCTTATGTAATGAATTATTACAATGTAATAAAATTTAATGATGTATATATGAAAATAAAATTGTATGGTATTATTTTTTGTCGCGTCAGGGTATATAGAAGGACGGGACGGTTATGAATGGGGTCTCCCAAACCACCTCCATCCATTACCCGGCATATGGTGAGATTCGGGCGGGCGTTTCGGTCCGGGTATTTTCCGGGTCAGCAAACTTGCGATCCTGACAAATTAGTAATCACAACGCAGTGGCATAAGCGTAATAATTCCCTACACCGAACCCAAGAGTTAACGACTAATCACTTAACGTCTCCTTTCACTTTTTCTAGCTTGTATCCGTTGAAAAAACACACTGTGTTCTCGTCACATCCTCTCTCTCTCACCTTTCTCTTATTGCACCAAGTATTGAACTCCCAAAATTTCCTCTGTTTTCTCAGCAACGAACACTAATTTTTTTCCCCTTAACATTCCCGAGAGAGCTCAAATCCATGTCGGACTCAGATACTGAAACAAACATCACCTCCAACCACAACAACTCTCTCCCTCACAAACTAGCCTCGAAAACGCCATTTTTGAATCTTAAACTCTATGTCTTAATCGCAATTCTCTCACTTTGTATCCTCCTGTCTTGTTTTTCAATATTCCTCTGTGTTCGTTTACGCCGCGCCGCTAGAAAACGCAATAAAATGAGAGTGAAGCACAGTTCGGGTTCGATCCCATTAGTGTCTAAAGAAATTGTGGAGATTAAAGATTTGGTTTTGGAGGTAAACAAAGAGAAAGATGAGGGCAAAATGGGAAATGTGCGTTATGTAAAGATGGAGAATAATGGTGGTGGTGGTGGTGGTGGTGATGTGGAGATGGGAAAAAAGAGCGGAGAGAGTGGTAGTAGCACTGGCGACGCTTCGTCGGTGGATGAAAACATCGGATGGGGTCGGTGGTATAGTTTGAAAGAGCTTGAGATCGCTACACGTGGATTTGCTGAAGAAAATGTGGTTGGTGAAGGAGGGTACGGTGTTGTTTATAGAGGTGTTTTGCAAGATGGGTCCGTGGTTGCTGTCAAGAATTTACTTAATAATAAGTGAGTATTCAGTTTTTGTTTCAATTATTTTTTAGATTTTGTATATTTTGTTATAATTGTTATAGTTTCTGTTTTCCTTTTTGTTTTTTACTGCTTTGTTTATGATGGCAAAGTATTGGTCTTTTGATGATGAAGGAGTGGTAGTTGTCTAGCAGGGAATTAAAGTAGAGGGGGCTGCTTTGTTCTTTAGTTTTTTCTCCTTTTCATTTTTATTATCCAATGGGTTGCTCTTCCTTGACATTATCTTCTAATACCTTTGAGCTTAGGAGGCTTTTTTTTTTTTTTAACCTTTCTCTGTTTGTCCTTTTAATTTATGAATGACAGCTTTATTTTCTTTTTGAAATGACACGAGATTGATCTCATTAAACTATTTTTAGTCTTTTCCTTTTCTTTTTCTTATTTTGAGCTGGATTGGCTTTGGAATTTAGAGTGAAGAAGCGAAGGTTATTTTATCGCTGTTGGGGAGAAATTGGAATATAAGAACTCCTGGAAATGTTACATGATTTTGTAATGAAACCAATGTTAACTGAACACTCTCGCTCTGATTCGTTACAGGAGTTTTTTTTCTCCTAACTATTGTTACAGAATGCTCTGACTGGGCTATGAAAAATCTCATCAAAAGCTCAAGTCTTGTAATATCTGTGCAATGATCTGGTCGGAACTTCATATCCTGTGAACTTTCTATTTCCAGGGGTCAGGCGGAGAAGGAGTTTAAGGTGGAAGTTGAAGCCATTGGAAAAGTAAGACATAAGAACTTAGTGCGCCTAATTGGGTACTGTGCGGAAGGTGCTCGCAGGTATTTATCACATCCAAGTCCTACCCGTCTATTTTAAGCTCAACGAAATGAAATTTATCCTGTTCATTTGCTATTTGTTCATGGGAACTGTTACTGGCCTTGCAGGATGCTTGTTTATGAATATGTCGACAATGGAAATTTGGAGCAATGGTTACATGGTGATGTAGGTCCTGTTAGTCCTCTGACCTGGTTTATTCGAATGAAGATTGCAATTGGGACAGCAAAAGGGTGCGGTATTCTATGCTCTAGTTTTCATGTAGTAGGTGTCCTCCCGGTGATTGATCAGTAATAGATGGGCTAATTACTATTTGCTTTTCATGTCATGTTGATTTTAATTAGTTTATCTGATATATCTTTACACATGAGAACCTAAAAAGTTCAGTATACAGAATTGCCATCAATTTTCTCGTTGCAGAAGTTTAGTGGGTAGTTTTAGTTTGTGTCGGTTGTGCATCCATTCAGATCCACTCTTTCCTTGAGGATTGGTTTTTTATTCTTCCTCGGCAAAGATTCAAGAACTTTAGTCATTGTGAATAGACAATAACATCGAAGATCAGATTTAAATTCCCCCCCTTCTTTTTCGTAATCTTTCCCATTGAAATTCCTCTACTCTTTTTGTTCCTTTACTTTTATGTTTCCCATCTCTGATGCAGGCTAGCCTATTTACATGAAGGTTTAGAACCTAAAGTTGTTCACCGGGATGTAAAATCCAGCAACATACTTCTTGATAGAAAATGGAACCCCAAGGTCTCAGATTTTGGATTGGCCAAGCTCTTGGGTTCTGAAGCTAGCTATGTGACTACACGTGTTATGGGGACATTTGGGTGTGTATCTTTTCAAATTTGTAAATGAGCTGGTCGAATTTAAATTTGGATGACATTTCTATCTTTACTCTACACTGACACTCTATCACCATTTGCTCCAGATATGTATCTCCTGATTATGCAAGCACGGGTATGCTCAATGAGGGAAGTGATGTATACAGTTTTGGAATTCTTCTTATGGAGATGATTACTGGAAGGAGTCCTATTGATTACTCCAGACCAGCTGGAGAGGTGAAAACAAGTTTCCACTTATAAGCATGTGTATTGAAAATTGCATCTCGATCATAACACCCTTCAATTGGTTTGTCAGATGAACTTGGTTGATTGGTTCAAAGGAATGGTAGCAAGCCGTCGTGCAGAAGAGCTTGTAGATCCTCTCATTGAAGTCCAGCCTGCTCCAAGGGCTTTGAAACGAACTTTGCTGGTCTGCCTCCGATGTATAGATTTGGATTCCTGTAAGAGACCGAAAATGGGGCAAATTGTTCATATGCTCGAGGCAGATGACTTTCCTTTTCGTACTGTAAGTCCCCCCATGCTTACTATTTTTCATGCCATCGTTTTCATCAAAACTGTTTGATGTGTAAGCACTAATTCCATGATGTGATATCCAACTAATGTTACTTGTAATTGAATTCACATCGTCTTTATTGTTGTATTACATAAGCAATACACCATATTCTACATATTAGATTTTGCTTATCCTTGTGCTTGGCAAATAAACCATCAAGATTCTAGAAATTTAGAAAAAAGCATATTTTTGGACTTAAATACAAGACAATGGATTGTGGATCAGCTATTGTAATTTCAGCAACACTGTAACACTTTGCTCTTCACAAGAAACCACAAAATTCCTTCTTTTATTTCCTTTAAACTGCTTCAAGCTGCTATTTGTCTGTGCAGGAACTTAGATCAGTTCGAGAGAATGATCCTCCACCTTCCACTGATGTCATCTCCGACAATATTCGGCATCCAACCAGGCTTGCTGGCAGTGGTGCTGATGTAGAGAGATCGAGGCGAAGATGATTATTCACAATCTGAAATTTAGTTGTTGCTGAATTCAGATTATTTTGCAGTGTAATTTTCCACAAACACACGAAGTAATTACATGTCTTCAATGTGCATATATATATCATGTTTACCTCCCCCCACCTTCTTGGTTTGTCTTTCTTCGCTGATATATGGCAGCGAGTAAGTAAGTGAGCATTGTAAATATTGACATAGATTCTGAATATTTGAAAATTTGCAACCTGCTTGATATGGATGAATGGCATCGTGGAATGTTGGATGAAGGGGCCATTTGAGCTTAAAAGTCAAATATATATTTCAGCCCTTTTTAGATGCCTTCAGATTCAACTTTCTCAAATGTATTAATATCCTTAATGCAGCCATTAATCTTCGAACCTGCTTGAAGATAATTTTGACTCGAGTATCTGGGATTTTGAACTTCGTCAGGTGGGGTGGTGCCATGCTTTTAGAAGGGACAAAATGGTAATGCTTCAAAATTCAATTTGTCACCAACCTCGATGCCATGACAGTGCCAGGGGATGAAACCATCTCTGTCACCATCATCATGGCAGCAATTATGTTTTTACCGTCCTTTTATAGGACTCGCGGTGTAGCAGTTACCGTTGCCAGGTCCTATTCAGCAGCAGTAGAGACCGTGCGTCGGTGAGTGATGCGTGCATGCTCGAATGTGCACGGGAGGTGCTGGATCGGTGTAGCGGTGGTATTTAAATTTGAACCAGGCCGCGGTTGACTTCAATCTGTGAGCCCATACCAAGAAAAAAAAGGCATATCTAGCCCGCGTTGAAATTTCATTTCCTCAACCCAGAAACTGACTCCAGATTCCTTTGGTTTGGTGTGAAAATAGACACTGGATACGAATCGCATGACGAATATATAGGCTATGTTTTACATTTTATTTCAAAAATATTTTTTATTATTTTAAATTAAAAAATTTAGTATTATTGGATTATTTTCATGTACTTATATTAAAAATAATTTTTTAAAAATAAAAAATATTATTTTAATATATTTTTAAATAAAAAATATTTTCAAAAAAAATTCAGTCACATTTACAAGACTAACTGGGAGAGGAGGGTATGACAGAAAAATGTATAGGAAATGGAAAAAAAGTATGTATCATTAGCCAAACTAGTAAAAATATATTGTTACATAAATCCACCTCCATCTTTTCATGTTTGAGATTAGAGAGTAATTGAAGCTATTTTTAAAAATATTTTTTTGTTTAGAAATATATTAAAATAATATTTTTTTACTTTTTAAAAAATAATTTTAATATTAAGACATCAAAATAATTTAAAAACATGAAAAAATACTTAAAATATAAAAATATTTGTTTTTTCCCAGACACCCCTTAAATTCAAAACCTAACAATCCCTTCGTACGTCAAAGTAATATCCCTTGTCCGACCAAAAAATATTGACGTGGCAGAATTTTTGGGATATATAAACCATTAATAAATTCCTGTCCCTCCCACATGGTAAGCATATCTGAAGTGGAGTGTGAGTGGAGGAAACTATTCTAGCAACCAACCATGATGATGTTTTTTTTATTCATGCCCTGCGTTCAAGGCGTATCAGAACTCTCTTTTCATGATACCCGAGATCATGTGCCAAAGAAATTCATAGCTTTTATTTTTTTTAACTGGTAACCCTTTTTTTTTAACGATATTGATGTTTTAATATAATTATTTTTTCTTTGGGATTAACTTAATCGACCAAATTAATCTAATTTTATTAAATTAATATTGTTTAAATTTTTTTAATATCAATAAAAATATTTAAACTCTTATAGATAAAAAAATATTTTAAAAAATATTATGCCATCGTAATATCACGCATATGTTTAGGCTAACTGAAGAAGAACAATAATCAATTAGTCTATTTATTAAATAATTTTGGATTAACTATCTTTTTCTTTGGAATTAACCTAATTATATTCAGATCAAATCAATTTAATTTCATTGAATTAATTTTTTTCTATACAATTTAAAACCCGATTAAGATTAGGTCATTAATGTTTTGGTCAACCTTTTTTTTAACTCGTGTTGCAAATATAAAATAGATTTTCTACCGTGGATGGAGTCAAGAGATCTCATGAAAAAGATTGTCAATTGATTGGATATGGATCAGGTCATAGTAAATTTGAATTTGATTCGTTTAACAGGCAATCATAACTTTGAATATTTTACAGTCCGGATCATGTTTTGATATAGAGCTTGTCTGGGAGGATGGTTGTGGTTGTTTTTGAAAGTATTTTTATTTAAAAATACATCAAAATGATATTTTTTTATTTTTTAAAAATTATTTTTGGCATCATCACATCAAAATAATTTAAAAATACCAAAAAATATCATTTAAAATGAAAAAAAAATAAATTTTGAGCAAACAACAGTTATACTATCGAAACAAACAACTTCATAAAATGAGTGTCAACCGTGGCATGTATAGAACAAGTGTTATGATTATGTCTTCATTTATCCATCTTTAAAAATAAATAATTGAAATGTCTCACAACTAAAAGAGTTAAATTGAATCATTTTAATAAAAAAATTATAGCAAATCTGATTAGCCTTTAGTTCTCGAAGGATATGATGATTTAAAAAAAATATGTTTTACTTGAAAATATATTAGAATAATAATTTTATTATCATTTCTTTTTATATTATCATATCAAGATAAAAATAAAAATACAAATATATATTTTTTAAAGATGCCGCTCCGAAATATTCCCTAACAGC
The DNA here is from genome assembly GCA_025169955.1 of Salix arbutifolia. Lineage (NCBI taxonomy): Eukaryota > Viridiplantae > Streptophyta > Magnoliopsida > Malpighiales > Salicaceae > Salix > Salix arbutifolia. The sequence goes on along the minus strand of CM045910.1, from coordinate 11,269,210 downwards.
TTCTAAATATGCTGAATGTTATTCAAATAATTTTGACAGAGAGGGTTAATCGGGCGGCTATCAATAATGTTAATCACACGAATCTCCGATCCCTGACCCCCTCTTCCATGTTCTCCGCTTTTTTAATTAACCACGACCTCACCGCCGAATTTTAAATACAATACTGATTTTCACGTACATTTGTTCCTCTAATATTTAATTTTCCTCCACAGCTGGTGAGGTCATAATTCAGAAGTAGCCACCTAGCAAGTGTTCGATCTCACAACGTAAAAACTAAAATCAGCCTAGTCTCACTCTGAAACTAACACGTGTCACAGTAACAAAACCCGCCAAAAATTCCAAAATTACCATCGCCACTTTTTTTTTTCCTGGCCTTTTCGGTGCCTCACCACGAAAAGGAAAAAAAATAGAGAGAGAACATTCTCTCATTAATTACACACATAAAGCACCCACAAACTTCACCGCCAGATCTGCTATCAGAAACAAAACTACACCGTTTTACAGAGAGAAACGTCTTCTAGTTCTTAGAGAGAGAAAGGGAGGGATTGGGAGGGGGCGATGGAGGAGAAACTGATAGAGAGGCTAGAATCAGCGGTGGCGCGATTGGAAGCGCTGTCTTTGAGGAGTGGAGGTGTGGCTGTTAGCGGCGGAGATGATTCCGCGGCGACGGATCCATCGATTGTGGCGTTTGATGATTTCATTGGGACATGCTTTGGTAGGGTTTCGAGTGCCGCAGAAAAGATTGGAGGACAAGTTTTAGAAGTCACGAGGATTCTAGAACAAGCTCTTAATGTACAAAAGGAACTTCTCATTAAAATCAAGCAAACTCGGGTACTGGTTTGTTTTTTTATTTATTATGTTTTTGAGGTTTTAGTTTTAAATTAAGAAGTTGGCGCCATTAAAATGTACGTGGTTTTTTGGCTTTGATGATAGAAGGATAATATTGAATTTGAAGTGATCATGTAGCTTGAATTCGTTCGTGATTCGTTGTATTAGATAGCTTGTGAAGCGAAAGAATTAAAGTTTGATTGAGGTGGTTTTGGCTGATTCGAGTCTTTTTAACTCTCTCTAGAGTAAATTGTTAAAATTTTGCTGGGATGGTTTAATCATATATAGTTTTTGTATTTTTATCTGTTTGCATGATCCGGTACATTTTGATTTGTCATGGATGGGTGTTGAGTGAAATTTGATTTAGTGTCATAATAAAATGTAATTTGACAAATCGTTTATATTTAGTTCCCATAAATATTTTCTTTTGGAAGAAAGATTTGAAGAGAATGGCCCTTTGTAATTAGAACTTGAAATGATTCGAGAAAGTATGGATATTTAGATTGGTAAGAAATTATTTGAAAAATCAATTGTAATTTTAGATTTGTGCAAAGTGTCTTCTCTGAAATTGTGTTTCGGTGATGAACTCTAGCTTAGAATGGCTACTGTTGCGTGATACTGTGTTAGAATATTTAATAAGAAAAGTCTATCATAATTAGGGAGACAAGATCCTTATGTGATTGTACTTCTTTAGAGGCGGGACATGGACATAGAGTTCTTTATGGTACCATTGTTATCTGGTGGTTAATGTAGTTGATGTTGTAAGCATTACTTGAAGGGGGGATAAAACAATGGGTTACTATAGAAGTAGTGAAGGGTACAAGATATTGGTCAGGGGAGAGCTGTCTACTTTTGATTTCCTTGGCAGTATCATTTCCATTGTAGAAACTGTCATTTGGTAGGGTTGAATGACTTATTCTATTTGTGCAGAAACCTGATCTTGCAGGACTGGCTGAATTTCTCAAGCCATTGAATGAAGTGGTCATGAAAGCAAATGCAATGACAGAGGGAAGGAGATCTGATTTCTTTAACCACTTGAAGGCAGCTGCTGATAGTCTTGCAGCTTTATTTTGGATTGCTTACACTGGAAAAGAATGTGGTAAGTGCATGTTGTAGTCACTTCTACATTCTAGTTCCATATAGTTCCTTATCCCTTTGTGTTTTTTTCTGATACTGCTTTTTTCGTATTTGAGGTATGAGCATGCCTATAGCGCATGTGGAAGAAAGTTGGCAAATGGCTGAATTTTACTGTAACAAGGTACTTTATGATTTTCTGGATCCTTGCAACTCACTATAGGGAACTGCAACAAAGTAGAGATGCTCTTTATTCCTGCTAGCTTGAAGAGGATATTAATGGAGCAGAATTAGCCCCCAAACCTGCATTTTCTCTCTCTTTGTTTTATCTTGACTGCCACATGACTTTATCCAAGTCATTCATCTGTAGACCCTTGCTTTCTTATTCTGGTGTTTGATACCTGCATTGAACTGTCTGTACTCACATTATCTAATCGCATATGAAAACAAGTCATTTAGTGAGCAAGAAAAGTACATTGATTTTTGCTAACATTTTGCCCTGTAAAATTCAGATTCTTGTACAGTATAAAAGCAAAGACCCAAACCATGTTGAATGGGCCAAGGCTTTGAAGGACCTATATTTACCAGGTTTGAGGGACTATGTTAAGAGTCATTATCCCTTGGGCCCAGTTTGGAGCACTACTGGCAAACCAACAGCCTCTGCTCCATCAAAAGCTCCCGCACCAAGCGCTCCTGCTCCTCCACCTCCTCCACCAGCTTCTTTCTTCAGTTCTGAATCTTCTCACCCTTCATCATCAAAGCCAAAAGAAGGGATGGTTGCTGTTTTCCAAGAAATTAGTTCTGGGAAGTCTGTGACTGCAGGTAGTCTTTTTCTTCACCTTCTAAAAAAAGGGCCCTCAGCAAAGGATATCATAGTTCATCGACTTTGGTTTCTTTCTTCCCAGGTCTCAAAAAGGTCACAAATGATATGAAGACAAAGAACCGTTCTGATAGAACTGGTATTGTTGCTGTTGCTGCAAAAGAAGGCCGTGCTGGTGCACCTTCTTTCTCCAAAGCAGGGCCTCCAAAACTAGAGCTTCAAATGGGTCGTAAGTGAGTGTCTATCATTTTCAAAATGATATGATTTTAAATTAAAGCATCGGGCTAGCATGGGGTGTGATTCATATATTATCTCTTTTGTTGCATCTTCTTGCAGGTGGGCTGTTGAGAATCAAATTGGAAAAAAGAATTTAGTAATTGATGACTGTGATGCAAAACAGTCTGTATATATTTTTGGATGCAAAGATTCAGTTTTGCATATTCAAGGTGATTTTTTAATCTGTGAGAAAATATAAATGCACACCATCCATTTACAAATTTTACTCAACGTTACTTTCCTGCTTAGAAAGCCACAAGCAGCTTATTCTGGTTCTCACTATTTGCAGGCAAAGTTAACAATATAACTATTGACAAATGCACCAAGATGGGGGTTGTATTCACGGTTAGTATGAGAAAGTCTGAAAGAAACTTGCAAATACAGTTTACCGCTCTGCGGTACCATTACACCTTTTGAGTTGAATGTCTGTTTTATTGGATAAACAGGATGTGGTGGCTGCTTGTGAGATTGTGAATTGCAATGGTGTTGAGGTGCAATGCCAGGTATGTTATTTCAAATTAAATTTGGCTTTGTCATTACTGTTTTGGTAATTGGACATAGATAGGTATTTTGATGCTTTGTTTATGGAATACAAGCACGGTCTAAAGTTACATCTACCAAATTTTTCCCTGCCCTAGGGTTCTGCTCCAACAATTTCAGTGGACAACACGGGAGGCTGTCAATTATATTTAAGCAAAGATTCCTTGGGGGCATCTATTACTACAGCTAAATCTAGTGAGATCAATGTTTTGGTACCTGGTGCAGAGCCTGGTGGTGATCTGGTATGTTTCCAACTTTGCCATTGTGTGTGTTGCTTTTCTTTTCTTTCTCTTTGGGTCGGGGGAGGTCTTAATGCTCAAATCCTTCTCTCTTTAGCCAGCTCAATTCACAATCAGATCCCTTTTCTTTTAATTTTTGGTGACTTTTGCTTTCTGATTTCCTTATAAACGGCTTACCATGTCTTCATTTGTAGGTGGAGCATGCTTTGCCACAACAGTTCATTCATGCATTCAAGGATGGCCAGTTTGAAACCACTCCCGTCTCCCACTCTGGAGGGTAACTGGGTCGAGTTCCTGTTGCCGATGCTGGTTTCTACTTTTCAATTTTATTTATTTAATTTCTTGGATGACTAGGAGTCGCTTATTTGATGTCAATACATGATTGTGACACATGATAGAGTTTCTGCTGTTTTATACCCTTCTCTATCGGTGGGATTTTCTGCGTGATTTTATTTGCAGAGTTTGCTTCTTGGTGCCTGTTGTGTTGCGAAAATTCTTGTAATTGCCATTGTGTTGTAATGAGAACGAGTTGCTGCATTATTTTGCGTTGTCAAAGCCTGCCTTTTCTTCTTTTCATACTAATCCCTTGTCTATCTTCTGCTGATAAACTGAGGGCTTCACCATCCTGGAAATTGCCATTGAATTCAGAAAGTTAAAACAGCCTACTGGGAAATAAACACGTTGATTGCTTGTAATAAATGTTGCCCAGCAAGAGCTGTTAAATTCAATCAGGTGCAGGTCTCATCCAGGTTTATCTCTTAGCCTGGGCTATTTAGCTTTCATTAAACAGTTAATCCAACAACCTACTCCGGGAGGTAGAAGCTGAGGTGTATTCCGTTCGAACCGTTTTTTTTTTAGAAAAGAAAATGGTTTTGAGTATATCATTGAGCTACGATAGTGTCGATGTTGGTATTGCATTTCTAGCTCCATGTTAGTTCATTGTAAGTTAGAAATAGGGATGGCAATTTTACTTTAATCCATTCCATAATTTGTGGTTTGCAGATTAACCAGGTAAAATCCTATATGGTTTGACTAGAGTCGGGTGTTAAAGGGTGTGATTATTTTCTGACGTTTTCTATTTTTTGAATTTGACGTTTAAATTTTTATCTTATCGTATGATATGATTTTATGTTATATTTGAATTTAGGCTACTATTTTATGATTAATGTATGAGGGTTCTTGCATTTTATTTTTGTAAAATTTGTTTTTTTAAAAAAAATCAAGTGGACCATTCCCTAGCAGAGAAATTCTTTCATCTGATCATATCCAACCAGATCGGAGGTGGGTGATGGGTACGAGGGAGGCATAATTCAGCTTCAACCCCATCACAGTGCTCTCTCATAAATTTGACTCCGGCGGGTGAATTAGTGATGCCTTTGCACTAGCTGGTGTTGCAAATTCAATTCTTTTGGTGCGAGACCCATTGGACCGTTACTTTTAGAAAGGCAGTGTTACCTAAAGTTCAGCTTTCAACACACGGTGTCATTTTTTTTAGAATTAATTATTGTTGAAATTGTTTTTTAAAGTATTATTTATTTATAATTATATTAAAATCATTTTAAAAAAAATTAATTTTAATATCAATATATAAAACGATATAAAAATATGAACAATTAATTTTAAGTAAAAATAAAAAATTCTTAATTTTTTCATAAAAGTTTTCAGAAGCATTCCGAAACAGTATCGTGGTGGCTTACGTCGGCCGAAGTTGGCTACCTATTCCTATGTAACTTCTGGCCCAATCAGAACCGTTGTTTAGCTCTTCACTTCAGTACAAGTCACGGTAGGATTATTTAAATATTTTAAAAAGTCAAGGATATCCATCTTGATTATATGTTCGTCGGTGAGAACTTTGCTTTCCTCTTGTGGAAAAACTTAGTCTAAATGGTTGCCGCTTTTTTATGTGGGATCCATATAAAAAAAAGTAATGAAAAATATATAAAGCCTGTTTTTAATGGTTACTTTTTATGTATTAAATAGGTTGTATATTAAAAAATTATTATATTGACTATCCATGTTGACTCATTTGTTGCCAATGGAACTTGGATTTTTCATTCTTTGAGCCAACGCGTTTTGGATTTTTCAAACATCCTAGGGAGTGTTTGGTAGTGTTTTTTAAAAATGTTTTTGAAAAAATTTAAAAAAAAATTATTTGTATTTTTAAATTTAAATTAATAAAATTTAGTATTCTTAGATCATTTTGATGTGCTGATGTCAAAAATAATTTAAATATATATATATATATAATTTTAATATATTTTTGAACAAAAAATACTTTCAAAAACAACCGTAACCACACTCCTAAATACAAACTTAGATCCCTGGTTGCCTCTTCGAACCGAGTTACTGTTACAAGCTACGAGGTAATAAAAAAAAAAAGACAGGGTCCCATTCCACGAGGCCATCCAGCTAACTTTAGTTGAATTCCACACACAGAACAGAATTGAAACTTGTACACTTATATATATATATAACCAAAAAAAATTGCAAACTATTTTAACCGTTAAACTCCGCTCCTCCACTTCACTCTGTCATCCCTTCCATTTCTTTGTCCCTTCCTTACCCATCCGCTGAGAATAATTGATATCTCCATGACCACATATACGACACCAAACATGGCGTTTTCAATCCTCATCCTTCTCTATCTCCTTCAATCTTTCGACTTTGCTAGTAAGTTCTAATTTTTGATATTTTTGGCCTAAAAACCATAAAATTAAGAGGCTCACAGCTTGATTTTGGTTTTTGTTACAGGTTCACAGTCTTTTATTGGGGTCAATTATGGTCAAGTGGCTGATAACTTACCCCCACCATCAGCCACAGCGAAGCTCCTGCAATCTACGGCTGTACAGAAAGTTAGGCTCTATGGTGCTGATCCAGCGATTATTAAAGCACTGGCAAATACTGGAATTGGGATAGTTATTGGTGCTTCTAATGGAGACATCCCTGCTTTCGCTTCAGATCCCAATTTTGCAACTCAGTGGGTTAACTCGAATGTTTTAGCTTATTACCCTTCTAGCAAGATCATTCTCATCACCGTTGGTAACGAGGTCAGACGATATGAACACTTGTACGGTTTTTACTCGTTGATTTTTCTAAACAATGTGAATGTAATTATTAGAATTGTATAGTCCTGACATTATATTTTAAGTGAGGTGAGTAATGGAGGGTGTTGTTTTTGACAGGTATTGCTATCGAATGATCAAAACCTAATCTCTCAACTTTTACCGGCGATGCAAAATATGCAAAAAGCACTTAACTCTGCCTCCCTCGGCGGCAAGGTCAAGGTCTCCACTGTGCATGCCATGACCATATTGTCTCAGTCCGACCCGCCTTCTGCGGGTTTGTTTAACCCGGCATATCAAGACACTATGAAAGGGTTATTGCAGTTCCAAAAGGACAATGGTTCACCCATTTCCGTTAATCCGTACCCGTTTTTTGCTTACCAGAGCGACCCAAGACCAGAGACTTTGGCTTTTTGCTTGTTTCAACCCAACTCGGGACGAGTTGACTCGGGTAATGGGATCAAGTACATGAACATGTTTGATGCTCAGGTGAGGACATTCAAGCTTTTACTAATTACTTTGAACAGTTTTCTGACTTGCTGGTGTGGTGAATGGTCGTGCGTGCCTTACACGTAGTGGCTGTAGACAATCACGCGTGTACGCAATTGTAACCGACCACACGGGTCAATGGATGGTTGGTCCAGACGAGGCTGTCGCAATAGTGTTCAACAGTCCGCGATGATTAATTCGTAATTATTGGGGCGCTGAAGAGGCCCAGTGAGTAGATGACACATTGACACGTGAGAAGCAGAGGAGGACGGGTTATAAACGCTTCTGACTGTGGTGAAACTGCATTAAAAATAAATTTTAAAAAATAAAAAAAATATTTTTAATAGATTTTAAATAAATAATAATAATAAAAGTGATATCTACTGTATTTTTAAACGGTTCAAATGTATTTTTATTTAAATTATTATTTTCTATGCTTTTAAATTATTTCGATGTGTTGGTTTTTTTAGTGGAATTCTTAAAGGTGACTTAGCGTAGCGTAGATCTCTTGTTTTCTTTTGTCACAAAGGCACAACATCGACATGGGGAATTTAAGGGGAATTAGGTTCTCTGTACCCATGTCAACTTTATGCTTAGTCTTTACAGAATGTCTTCAGCAATTTCGATCGCTTGGGATAAGTTAAGGTTGTGTCTTTTTCGTCTGCGGTTACTTTAAGTGCCAAATTATTGAAGGCTTGCACATAATGGAAAGGTGAAAGTTCCTTCCATGGATTAGCCGCAGTCTGCATGGTGTTCATCATACGATTGCTGCTGAATTCCTGTTTAAATGGTAGTGCAGTGTGTTAGCTTCTAGGAGTCAAATTATAAAATGTCTGGTTAGAGAAACCTGGAAATCAAGTGCATTTGTTCAAGGAAGGCCTGACTTCATGGAAAAGTAATTGGCAAATAATTCCTCTTTCCCTGAAAGGACAGAGGGCACTGGATTGCACTGATGTGACTTATTGTGCCTAATCACAGGCTGGCCATTGCTATAATTTATGCTCAAATCCTTCCGCGATTTGAATTATTGTTGATGTAGAGATTGGACCGTAGAAAATGTTGGTTGATTTGATTGACAAGGGACCACAATGTGTGAACATCATAATCATAATCAGCCATTGTAGTTTTTGAATTTTAGGAAGGGCCATACCTGGAGTTTGCAGGTGTTTGAATTATGACTACTTAGTGCGTATGCAGTAAACTTCCTATACTGAATTACTGATACAAAGGTTCATACTTTCTATAATTCATTAGATTGAATTTATTTAATTATTGGCCTGGAAAATGAATTGCAGGTTGATGCTGTACGGTCAGCCTTGAATGCTATGGGATTCAATGACATTGAAATTTTGGTTGCTGAGACTGGGTGGCCTTACAATGGTGACGGCAATGAGGCTGGGGCAAGCGTTGAGAATGCAAGGGCTTATAATGGCAATTTGATTTCTCACCTTAGATCAATGGTGGGAACCCCGCTGATGCCTGGAAAATCTGTAGATACATATATCTTCGCCCTCTATGATGAGGATTTGAAACCGGGTCCTGCTTCTGAACGATCGTTTGGGCTTTTCAAACCTGATCTTTCAATGACATATGATATTGGTCTTTCAAAGAGTAGCTTGGTAAGGACTGTATCTTCTTTTCCTTCAACGTTTAAGAATATTTCTGCTTGGCAATCTTCTTTGTAGGCTGTGGTCATGGTGATACGAAGTAACCTGTAATAATCATACAATAGAGGAGTTTACAAATATATACTAGGATTCTCGAGATCTAACCAGGGTTAGGGCTAAAGCATGACATTTGCTGGTAATTTCCGGTTAACATGATTATAAGAAGGGAGAAGAAAGCATTTAACATAGACTTTCGCTAGAAGTGATAAGGATTGGTGGAAATGTTGAAGGGAAGTTGAGATTTGTTGGCTGTGATGTTCCATTCCATTTGTTCTTAATTGAAAATGTGGTATCAGGGTGCTGTGAAAACTTACGATCAGATTTTCACACTTTACGGCGGGAAGTTGTATGCATCTTAAATGCAAAAGACAGTTACAGGGAATACATTGCCTAAATGCAGCTACTTTGATGTTATTGATGCGCGGTTTGTAAAATCCATCATTTGGTCTTTCCTCAGACTCCAACTCCATCGACTCCAAAAACTCCGGTGACTCCATCAACAAAGCCAACAACAGCAAGCTGGTGTGTGGTGAAAGCCGGTGCTTCTGATGCTCAATTGCAGGCAAGTCTCGACTATGCCTGCAGCCAAGGCATAGATTGCGGCCCCATTCAACCAGGAGGTGCCTGTTTCGAACCAAATACCCTAGTATCACATGCTGCTTATGCCATGAATATCTACTACCAGGCTTCTGCAAAGAATCAATGGGACTGTGATTTCTCAGAAACGGCTACACTCTCATCCAAAAATCCCAGTAAAATTCTTCTCATTTTAACTCCAACTCTATTACCTTTCATGTGTAGAAAATTTATACAATTGTTGACATTATAAATTACCACATCACGGTTTCTATTCGGGCATCTTCTCACTTAAAGTTGCGTTGTGTTACAAAGCAATTCTACAACACAAATGAATAACTACTCTAGGAACCATCATGTGCCAGCTCTTGTTATCATGAGTTATGCTTTTTTAAAGAAAAGGTGAAATTCTCCTCGTTGAATTAGCTCCATAATAGCATGTGATTAGAAATGTAAAATAACAATAGCTGCTTTTTTGGGGGGGGCTAGTGATGAACTAAGAATACAGAACACTGTTAGCTTTTGAATTTTTTGCCTACTTTATGGGTTTAGGTCCCCACGTCACCCAAAATTCTAATCTTTTGTGGTTTATTGTATTTGCCTTGGAATCATTGTCATGCTTGTGAATGTGTCTCTCTCTAATTGTAGGTTACAATGGTTGCACCTACCCTGGTGGGAGTACTTGAAAAATCAAGAGCAGGTTCATTTCGGCATCAAAATAAAGAAGTAGAGAGTTGTTTAAATAGAAGTTGGCGATGAACCTTAACTGTTATAATTTGTATCTGCGATTATAAAGGCTTTCTCCTTCAATTTGGAGGCTTTGATCAAGATCTATCTCTCTTTCTGGCTGTCCATTTTCGTTTGATCAGATGCTGTTAAGGTAGAATCCCATGAAGTGCAATGATGTTTAGAGCAACTTTATTGACTTTGCCAGGTTGTTTCTGGTACCATGTTTCAAATATCCAAGTCGTGTACATCTGTTACAAATAAAGCTTAAAGTGGCAATCATGCCATGTTCTAATCTACAAGGCTCAAACTTCAGATCTATTGCAATTTGCCCTCTTTCCTCTCTCCCTGTCGTTATTTATCTGACATAATTATGAGCCCACATGGTTTTGTGAAGAAAATGTTTCTTCTTAATCCTCTTTTTATCCCAATAATCAACGCAAACTTGAAGATGATCACATGATTTCCTTAATATTCCGTAAGAGGATCTGGATTTCGTTTCCCATATAGTTTTGCGAAGACAGCTTTGTATTATGCTTATCAGTCTACACTTTTCACCATTTTTTTGTGGACCGAGTCCCATATTTTTTGAGACAGAACAGAGTCCTTCGGTTTTATATTTTCCACTCTTACTCTTGGATTTCTATATTGTATTCAAAACCACGTCATTTCTTAACATCTACCCTCCCTACCACTAGACCATGAAAACGTGATTTCTGGCACACAATTACGAGCTGCTTTCGGATACCACATGGGTTTCCCAAAAAAAAAAAAGATGACCACTTTTACATGAGAAAATTTCGAGTCAAATCAGCGTGTGAAAACGAATCCATTTTGACTCTGGGTGGGCCCTTAAGCGATCTTCTTTTCTGGGCTAGATTTCTTGATCTGGGTTCGCGCCATCTAGCTATTTGACAAGATAGTTATTTATATATGTTTGACTAGGGTGATGAACATAACATCCGTTGTCGTCCAGCGGTTAGGATATCTGGCTTTCACCCAGGAGACCCGGGTTCGATTCCCGGCAACGGAATTTTGAATCTTTAGAATAGAATTTTAGCGGGCTGTCTTCCTTGAGAATAATAACGATTTAGCTATGGAAATTATTAGTTTTTTTGTTAATTTAACTTCAAACATTTCATAAGATAATGTTTAAAAATGTGATAATAAATGTTTTCAAAATTATTTCTTATTTTAAAATACATAAAATGTTTTTAACAAAAAAATAATAATTATTTTGAAACAGTATAAAAATATTAAAAATATATTTTTATTAAAAAATAATTATAAAAAACGGCTTCGTTGTTAAATCAAATCGGCGACAAAATTAAAATCCTAAGTGAAAAAACCTCTCAGAGGTCCGTCAATATCTGACCTATTCTCTTCTCCGCTATGACCAAGTCAACCCCTCGTTGGAGTTATCTATACAGAAAAAATGGCGGCAGCCCTTTCCTACAGTACCCCATTTGAAAATAAGTGGCAGCTGCCCATTCTCTTATGATTGGATTGGATCTTCGAAGAAAGGATATGTGTTTACATGTTTTGACTTCTGGGCTCGAAACTATTTCTGTGTCCACATTGATTTTCTATCCTATGCATCGCGAGAGATTCTCCTCTCTCTCTTTTTCCCGTCATATATGCGTGAGTTGTTGTGTCGTCACCGCTTGTATTTGTCGTCATCTTATTTTCCATAACCAAACTCGTAACATTGCGCGTGCGCTTCACTTTGTCAACGAAGGAATTATTTTGCAGGTGACGTTAATTTCTTCCATCATTTAATTTGTTTTTCAATAAATTTAATTGTTTTTTTCAAATTATTTTTAATTATATTTTTTAATAAAAAAATCATTATTATCACAGTCGTGAATTATAAACTTCTTGCACGCGTTCATGGCATGTGTACATGTATTATACATCATAAGTATATTATAAATATGATATAAAGACAATTATTCATTTTAATTATCCTTGTTAAAGATAGTTTATCATGTGTCAAGTTAATCAAATACAAATCGGCATGGCAACTAGCGTATTACTACCAGCAGCCGTTGAAAAATATACATTTTCATGAAAATATATACTCGGCAAATAAATCAAATACTATATATTATAATATCCTTGTTTGAATTATTTCATCGAGTTTTTATTTTTGGATGCTGTGTAAGGTCTAATCATCTATGATTTGACTTTAATGATTTTTTTTTATTTCGTTGAATGACCCTTGTGTATTTAAAAAAATACCCATTCAATTTATTTTTTAATTTATATTTAGTTCATACTCTTTTAATTATTGTTTTATTTAAAATAATTTATAAAATCATAATTGTTTACCACTTTCATCTACTTGGTCTGTTACCTTAAAGATTTGTTTCTTTTATTTATTTATTATTTTATATTAAACTAGTTTGCTTTGTATTTACATATTAAACTCAATATTTATTTTTTATTGTTATTTTTTGATTGAGGCTCTCAGTTTCAATCTCATAATTCAATATTTTGCCTAATTAAAATTTTGTTGATTAAAAATTGACTTAATGAATTTTTAAGGTTTCTCTTCCACAAAGGATCCTGATCTTATGACTCAAACAACATTCTATAAAATAAATTTTACAACATCTGTATATATAATATTTTAAATTTAATATCTCAGATTAATAGTTTGCAAAACAATTATGTTTTTATTTTATTTATTTAAAATTGTACCACCTAACATTAGTATTTAACACAAAAAAAAATCATCTTATTTAATTTTTTGTTTTTTATTTCAACCTTTATTCTTGTAATTTTTGTTTTAGTTTTGATTCTTTTTTTTATTATCTTTATGAGATAATTCCTATTTTTTTCATATTTCTGTATCTATATTCTTATTTTTGGTTTTTAATTTTTATTATTTTCTCTTTTATTACGGTCTTAGTTTTATTTCATTTAGTTATAAAATTTTAATTTATGCTGATAATCATGTTAGATTAATATTTGTTTTAATTTTTCAAATTTTAATAAAATAGAGAAAATGCATTTTTTTAACCGACTTCAATTGAAATTGATCATATATGTTGTTTTTTAGCTAGCCCTTATTTTTTCAATCTACAAGTTTTGATCTGTTTCAATTTAGTCCTGCAATTAAAATTAATTATATTTGATATTTATCATTTTTTGCCCTTACTCTTTTGATTTTTTTTGTTTTAAATCCTTTTAATTTTTTCGGTCTCAAGGTTTTTATTTCTTGCAACTTTGCCCTCTGATTAAAATTGATTATATATATTTTTTTATTTTGATCCTTATTCATTTTAATTTTTTTTATTTAGTTTTAATACTTTGATTTTTCCGGTCCTTCTTGGACTCTCTTTATTTTTTTGTTTATACTTTAAGTTTTGGTTTTTGGCTTTTATAAAAAAAAATTGGGTTTTGTTTTTTAATCCAATTTAGTCCTGAAATTTTAATTTATGTTGATAATAATTTTAAATTCTTTTAATTTTTTCGGTCTCAAGGTTTTTATTTCTTGCAACTTTGTTCTCTGATTAAAATTGATTATATATATATATATATATATTTTTTATCCTTATTCATTTAATTTTTTTTTTGTTTAGTTTTAATACTTTGATTTTTCCGGTCCTTCTTGGACTCTCTTTATTTTTTTGTTTATACTTTAAGTTTTGGTTTTTGGCTTTTATAAAAAAAAATTGGGTTTTGTTTTTTTATCCAATTTAGTCCTGAAATTTTAATTTATGTTGATAATCATTTTAAAATTGATATTTCTTATTTTTTTATTTTTCTTTAATATTTTATTTTATTTTAATTTGTTCTTATGATCATATAATTTTTTTCTCATAATTATTTTGATTTTGATTTTTTTGTTTACTCTTTTGTTAAGGTTAAAGCAATTAAAGCTTGTTGCTCAATAATTAATCAATTTTATGCAAAAAACAAATAATTTATTTTTAGTGAATTTTATTGATTGTCTACTCGTAAATTTGAGTAGTGTTGTTATTTTTATTTATTTTATATTATTTCTATAAAATTGTATTCTTTATATTAATATTAAACACAAAAATCATTTTATAAATATTTTTTTACCATTACTATAAGAAAAACTTATGTTCTTGATATTTTTTTGTTATATTTTTAAAATTTTAGTCTTATTTACGGCGAAAAGCATGGCAAATACATCATATTTTCTAAAATTCAATAGTATAAAATGTTAAAAGCAAAGATTTGACATGCTGGCGTATTTAAAAGTGTTGTTGATTTTTTTTTTATTGATATTTTTGTATTTTTAGATTAATTTGATATGTCAAGGTAAAAAAATAAAATAAAAATATTACGTTAATATATTTTTGAATAGAAATTATTTTAAAAAAAAATATTATAAAAATACATTAGAAGCCGAATTGAAGTTAGAAGAAAAAAACATATAGCACGACACGTAAGATAAGAGAAAAGTGGAGCCCGGCGGCTTGAGTAAAAAATACCAGCCTCTAGCTCTCTTCCCCTCCCTCTCGCTGTCACTGTTCTGCAAACCTCTGCAGCAAAAAACCATGAAATGCAGTCTCCGTCCATCACCATCTCCTCTTTCTCTTAAAGCTAAACAAGACATCCCATTTATTTTTTCCAATTTTTTCTCACTCTTAGATAATTGAATCTATAAAATATCTGCTTTTCGAATCATGATTCATGATCACTACTACGACTAGGGCTTAGAAAAAGAAAAATTATATAATTTGATGGACAGTGCTTTTTAGTTATTTTTTTCCTTTTTCTTTCATTATTTCTTTTTGTGAAATTTAAGATAGTAATGTCTGTTTCGGAGCTAAAGGAACGCCACGTGGCGGCGATCGAGACGGTGGATTCTTTGAGAGAACAATTGAAGCAGAAACGCCGTCTTTTACTTGATACAGATAGTAATTATTGTTTCATTTTTCTTCCTTTGTTTTTCTCCTTGAAAAAAAGATATAAAAAAAGGTCCGTAGCTCTGGAATTGGATCTGATTGAAGTTGTTATGGTCTGCTGCAGTTGCGAGATACGCGAGGGTGCATGGGAGGAATCCGGTGAGTTTTGGGCCCACCGATCTGGTTTGTTGCAGGATTCTTCAAGGACACACAGGCAAGGTAATGACCATTTTATTTTTATAATTTGTTTCCATTGTTAATTTGTATTGCCGCTTCTTATTGACTGTAAATTTAAGTTACAAAGAATAAATCGGATAGTGGGTTTTGAATTAACTGGCAAACGAAGCCATGTTGCACTTATTAGCTGTAACTACCAGAGGAATGTTTTGCTATGTTTTTGGTGTCACTTTTTTTTTTCTTTTTCGTTTTCTTGGGGGCAAATAGGATGTGGTTTATGTAGAATTTGTTATCTGCCACTAAATCAGGTGTATGAATGTTATGGAGAGTAAAGGGTCACCATTCTTAGCTTGGCTTCCAAAAATGAAGTCAAGTGAAGATTGACTGAGTTCTTATTACTTTTAACCCTTTTCTCTTTATTTTCTGTGGCATGCTTCTGAAAGAGAGATGAAAGTTCTTCTGGATGAATCACTGTTAAATGAGAAAAGGTTATGTTTATTATGGACGGAGTACTTAAGAAACAAATAGTTTGGTTTGTTATTGAGGTTCTTAGAATAGAAGGAAATTAGAACGTCAACAAAAATGTTAATTACCATTAATTGCTTTAATGAAAACATCGATAATTAGAACAACATTGTTTTTGATATTCTGTTTGTTAGGAAGGAAAATAGAAGGGATGGATTAAGGAAGAGGGATGGGATGCTTTCTACATTTAGTTAGATGGATGGAGATCCAAGGAAGGATCCTGTGTGTCCTTCATGACATGTAATTTGCAATCTGTCCAATTTGGATAGATTGATTTCTGTCCCTCCCTCTCTTGTTATCCAAACAACTAGATAGATGGGTTGTTGTCCATCTTTCTACTCCCAATCCATCCCTTTTACATGTTCCGTCCTTCCTAACGAACAGGGCGTGAGTGAAATTATGAAGGCTCTTACCATAGGTATTTTGAAGCAGTGAAATGCAAAGATCATGCATAAGATCTGCAGACTAAAGGGTAATTATGTCATAAAAGAGATTTAATGCTTATTGCATTTGCAGGTGTATTCATTGGATTGGACCCCTGAAAAGAATAAAATAGTAAGTGCTTCTCAAGATGGGCGATTGATAGTATGGAATGCTCTAACAAGTCAGAAAACTCATGCCATAAAGCTACCTTGTGCATGGGTGATGACATGTGCTTTCTCTCCAGCTGGACAATCTGTTGCTTGTGGCGGTCTTGATAGTGTTTGCTCAATTTTTAACCTGAATTCACCAACTGATAAGGATGGAAATCTAACTGTCTCAAGAATGCTTAGTGGGCATAAGGGTTATGTTTCGTCTTGTCAGTATGTTCCAGATGAGGATACTCATCTGATAACAAGTTCTGGTGACAAGACATGTGTTTTGTGGGACATTACAACAGGCCTGAGAACTTCTGTGTTTGGAGGGGAATTTCAGTCTGGACATACCGCTGATGTGCTAAGGTAAGTAAGGCATTCACCAATTTTCCATCAAGCTAACCTTATTATCTGCCCATCTTTTGACTTCAAATTCAATGGACTATCTGCCTAGTTAACCTTTGGCTGCTCTTGTTGAGTGCCTTCTTTTACAACCCTATATTTACTCCATGGTGGCAGTTATATATGGTGCATCCTGTGACAATCAAACCTTATATGGCAGATGTTTCTTTTTCCCCATATAAATTACTATAGCAGTACATTATTATGTTCAATTTTTATGATTTTCTTCTGCCAGGGAGCAATAGCATTTTTGAAGTTTGACCTTTGTGATATCATTTTGTATCCTACAGTGTCTCGATTAGCAGATCAAACTCAAGAATGTTTGTATCTGGTTCCTGCGATTCAACTGCCCGGTTGTGGGACACCCGTGTTGCAAGTCGAGCAGTGCGCACATTTCATGGGCATGAAGGAGATGTCAATACTGTAAAGTTCTTTCCAGATGGTAATAGATTCGGAACTGGTTCGAATGATGGAACTTGCAGATTATTTGATGTCAGGACTGGGCACCAGCTCCAAGTTTTCTATCAACAGCACGGTGATGATGATATCCCACATGTAACCTCAATTGCATTTTCAATATCAGGAAGGCTTCTCTTTGCGGGATACTCAAATGGTGATTGTTATGTGTGGGACACTTTATTGGCCGAGGTACCCTTTTGAACTTTGGATTAAGTTTATTATGCTACCATCAAAACATCTTTGGAGGAATCGGATTTGCATGCATTGCTCAAGTTAACTGATATTATTTACTGGAATTTGAACTTTTTGGGCATTTCCAAGCCTAACTTTGGCCTTTGTTTCTTAAGTTGAATGCTGAACTGTTAATGTTACCTGGTTGTGTATTATTACCGCTGAGTTCTGAGGTTTCATGGGTTTTGCTTAGATACCTAATTGCACGTGCCTTAACTTGGGCACAGGTCTCAAGCCTTGCAATGCTTGTTATAGATAAGAAACTTGAAAACAAACTTGAAGAGTGGCACTGGAGTTCCCCACTTTGGTGGTGATTAGTGTAATTTCCAAGATGTGTCAAATGAAGTATCAGAACTCCTTTCATTTTAACCTATAAGAAAGAAAAGGTTGAACATTATGCTTTTGTTGCATGCAGCCTTTTTCGCTGAGCAGTTGTGTGAAGGTTTATAAGTTGTGGAAGCTTTGAGGTGGGCCATGTTATCACACCCATTGACCCCAATTACTTTTGTGTTTCATGGCAGGTTGTTTTGAACCTGGGATCTATGCAGAACTCCCATGAGGCCCGGGTCAGCTGTTTGGGTTTGTCAGCTGATGGAAGTGCCTTGTGTACAGGAAGTTGGGATAGAAACCTAAAGGTCAGTCTCCATATAAGCATGGCTTTGTAAATTTCTTTTGATACTGTCTGATTTGCTTGAGACACATCTAGGAAAAAGCTCCATATCGGATCCACAAAGAAGATATATTGAAAATCTTAGCCATCTAAGCACTTTTAATTCTTAGCTCTTGGGTCAAGAAGTCCTGCCTAATCTAAGCAACAAAGAAAGCTCCTTTCATTCAATTATTGACCGCCTTATATTTAGGATCCCATTCAGCCTGCATTGATGCTCTTTAAGTAGAACAGATATTGAAAATCCTAGCCATCCAGTTTTGTCTTTCTCAACTTCTATAGTCTGCTTTGTTGTTCCAAGTGGTTCTATTCTAGGTAATGAAGCACTTTTTATCCTTAGCTCTTGGGTCAAGAAGTCCTGCCTAAACTAAGCAACAAAGAAAGCTCCTTTCATTCAATTATTGACCGCCTTATATTTAGGATCCCATTCAGCCAGCATTGATGCTTCTTTAAGTAGAATGCAACCGGTAATCTGGTATTTTGCATGTTGGAGGTGGTGTGCTCAGTAACATCTATTGGACACAATTTTATCCAGACTCACTTTGATATTCTGTTACATAGAATTAATTACAATTCTATCAAGTTGATGAAATCTCCTCCCCCCTTCCCTCTCTAGATTTGGGCTTTTGGAGGGCATAGGAAGATAATCTGATTCGAGCAAAGGGCTTTAATCAGCTGTCTCGTTTCCTCCCAGGAGCATGCTTCTCATTGCCTTTTCAGATGCGCCGTGCTGTTGGTAGATTCCTCTGCATTCTCGTCGAGTTAATGTGGTTTGAAAACCATATCTCAGTGCTGTTCTTGTAATTCCCATTTGAAAATTGATGAGGAAACGGAAAGAAACTGCATGAGGATTGATCTTAATTGGTGCAAGTGGCGTTTCATGTTATATCTGGCTACGATATCAATGTTGCTTGTTTAATTTCTGTACCAATTGCTGTATCCTGTACCTTTATTTAATGAAAAATCTATGTTTTCTTCAAGCAAACCACCCACCCAAGATTCCTGATCACACCTCAAAACTAATGCCCAACACCACCCATTTCCTTGCTGGATAACACAAAGATGTGGTTGCATGCTGTTTATTTCTTATCTAGTTTAATCAATGGAATCTTTTCATGATCTTATGTCTCTTGCTAATGTTAATTTTCCTACATAATCTCGATGCCTGAGGGCCAAGGACCACCATTCCTACATGCCTGGATTGCCATTGCTAGCCTCTGGAGTATGAACTTCGAAGAAATTTTGCCTAGTTAGTTTCCTATATGGGGCTAGCTGGTTGATGTTGCTTCGTGATTAGTATTTTTTTCGAATAAATGTAGTAGTTCAAATTGTGTCGTCGTCGTCGTCATTTTTTTAAAAAAAATAATTAATAAACAGTTGGCACCACACCTAAACAATTGTAGTTATATCCATGGTAAAAAGTCAGTCACACCTAGATAAAATGTCTCTGACCCGTAAAATGGCTTGAAGCATATTATACTGTTCTAGATAACCCTGCTCATCGTAACGTCTAAACTCAAATAGAAATTAGTTCTGATGGTCTTGAAAATTTCAAAATGCTCGAGGACCACGTCTCTGACTCTTCGTCATTTCATCGCTGCTCGAAGAGGAAGGATCCAGCCCACTCTCTCTCGTGTGACCAAATTCACTGCTTGCATAATCGATGCCGTCTAATGCCGTCCTCCTAAACTTCCGTATATCTGTACTGTATGAGCTCTGTTCAAAATCAGAACTGGAAGCGGAGCTGAAGATAAAACCTCGGCCAGGGTTTATCCCTTCGTCCAATGAGGCTTCACCTTCAAGTGCTCGTACAATCTGTTTCATGAATACTTGTTAGCATCTATCAAGATTTTGTACAATCCCCATTATATGTGATCAGTTTGTTCGAGATCTTAGATTGTTTTTTAATCCCCTCGTTCTAGGTGGTCTGGAGTTCCACGAGGAAAACTAATCTTCCAGAAGGTCGTAAAATTGCTTAGGTTGGTCTTGAGTGGATTGCAGGAAAGGTTGGCTAAACAAACCGTGCAAATTCTGTTTCTTTGAAGAAATTACATCGATGGCAAAATTTTGGACTAAAATTTCTTGAAAAATGCTAGAGATTGCTTGGTCAAAGCTTCGAATTTTTTCTCAAACAAAAACAGAGATCAACATGATGATTAAAGAATCGTACCTGGCTCATTTTTGGCCGCCTCTTTGCTGAATAACTAACCGATGCACCGGCACATGCTATCATGCTAGCCACCTCATGGGGGTTGTAATTGCCCTCCAAAGCTGGATCAATCAACTCATCGTAGTTTCCGTCTTCTAGCGCCTTTGCACATAAAGGTGTAGCCTGGTATAATTGCATAAACCAAAATCCAAAATACAAGCATTTACTCGTGTTACAGAAGTTCGGTTAAAGGAGATTAAGGGATTAAGGTGATGTTTTACGCTACGTATTAAAAATGTTTTGAAAAAAAAAAGTTTTTTTTTAAATTAGAAAAATTTAGTATTTTTAGATCATTTTCATGTGTTGATGTAAAAAATAATCGTTAAAAATTAAAAATTAAAAATATAATTTTGATGTATTTCTAAATGAAAAATATTTTTAAAAATAACTGAATCACTCTCAAATAGTCACTACGAGGGTGCAAAATTGAGGATCCTCACCCATTCTACCAAGCTGTCATCCATGTCCCCAGATACATCCACCGGGAGACGTCCAGTTATTAGTTCCAACAGCATGACACCGAAGGAGAATACATCAGATTTCTCTGTAAGCTTGCCGCTGGAAGCATATTCTGGAGCCAAGTACCTGCATGCATGCATGCATCAATGGTAATCACAGATCAACTCGTGCCTGTCAAACTTTATTCTAATTTGGTGCCACGACTGATCATCAACGGAGCTAAAATATCTTACCCAAATGTTCCCATGACACGAGTCGATACATGAGTACAGGTGTCTGAAGATAACCTAGCCAATCCAAAATCTGCCACCTGATATGGATAGTGGTTATTGAACATAATTCATCAGCTGGAACAATTATATCTAAAAAAATAAATGCAATGTTTCCTGAATACCATAGCTTCGAAACTGTAGTCAAGCAGAATATTTTCTGCTTTAATATCTCTGTGGATAATTCGTGGGTGGCCTGCATGCATCGAACAGAGATTACCCTAAGAGACAGAAAGATAGAGAGTGAGGCTGATTGAGAAATTGTTATTGACTTACAGTCTTCATGCAAATATGCAAGTCCCTTGGCTGATCCCAGGGCAATTTTGAGCCTAGTAGGCCAGTCCATGGTCGGACGACCCTTACCTACAAATTTGACAACGATATCAAATTATCAGGACCAATCAAAGAATGCAAGGAGTGAAGGGAATGTATAAAGGAAAATGCTGGATTCTGGGAGCATACCATGAAGGTGAAATGCAAGGGTGGAATTGGGGACGAACTCATAAACCAACAACTTTTGTTCTCCCGCAACGCAGTAACCAACAAGGGACACAAGGTGACGATGATGGACACGGCTAATAATTTCAACCTCAGCCTGAAATTCACGATCCCCTTGTCCACTACCAGCTTTGAGACTCTTAACTGCAATTTCCTTTCCATTAGGCAACATCCCTTTATGGACATAGCCAAAACCTCCCTGGCCTAGCAGTTTAGCTTGAGAAAATCCCTCAGTTGCTGCTGCTAATTCTTCATAGCTGAAGCTGCTCTTGGTGAACCCAAGAGCCAATGATGGATGTGGGGGAGGCAATGCCGGACCGTGTGGGCCAGAGTAACCGGAACTCATTTCACTAGACATAATTGCACTTTGAGGTGGTGGTGTTGACCAAGTTCCATGTCCTCCTCCGGGAGGTGGAGGAAGAATTACAACTTGCTCTCCGAGTTTGCTTTCATTGTACCAATTACTAATAGGATGTTGAGGAGCTGCTACGTTGAAATAAGGGCCACCTGTGGCAGAACATTTTCATTAATATTCAATAAGAAGCACACAAAAACTCAATCTGGTAAGTATTCAATAATGCGTGTCAAGCTGAACAGGTATGTGTGTTTGTATGCGTAATATAAAATCAAATGGGTAGGAATATGGCTTGGAATTTTCTTCCATATTCAATCAATTCTAGATCTGACTTTATTTCAAATTCAAAATGTTATATAAATTATTTAGGGATTGAATATGACATGAATGTTTTGAATAATCGTCCATAGGTACTACGCATACTTGTTAGTTCATACACATGAATACCTGCTAGAATTTTTCATGTAACCGTGCTGATTAATGGATAGTTCCAGGTTCAAATTCAGTTGGAATTAGATCACTTGTTATGTGGATGTGCATGGAAAACGTTAGGCTCCAGGGGCTAGATGAAATGGAAAAAACAAATCAAATTAGAAATGGTGGGTAGAGAGTGTAATGTATACCTTTGGGTGCAAGAGAGTGATCGTTGTAGTAATCATAATGTCCCTTCTTTTTCTTTCTGCGTGCACAGAGAAATACAAGCAGGGCAAGCAGCAATAAAACCCCTACCCCAACTACGACTCCTGCTATAATTGGTACAGGGTTAGTTCCATCTCCATTGCCTGAAGATGATTGAGGGCTGTTTTTTGAAGATGAATCCCTCGATGGCCCTAGTGGTCGTGGTGGAGGTGGCGAATTGTGAAACTTGGATGATGATGATGATGAAGGTGGTGGAGGCGACCGAGAACCACCATTGTCAATTTTTTTTGGAGGGGGTGGTGGTGACTTGTTTCCATCAGAAGAGGAAGGCGGCTGTGGTGAAGAAGCTGAGTCTTCAGGTGGCGGCGGCGGGGGTGAGGTTTCATCAGAAGGCGGCGGCGGCGGGGGTGAGATTTCATCAGAAGGCGGCGGCGGCGGGGGTGAGGATGGAGGTTGGGATGCTGCTGGAGGCGGAGATGACTCCAATGGTGGTGGTGGAGAAACCGGAGATTCTTCAAGAGCGGGTGAAGACATAGTGGGAGTTCAATTTCAAATGATAGTATCGTCGAAGCTTCACGGATAGACCCCACCCTCCTCCAAATGATTATATAGCCCTGATAATCTCTCTAATGAGAAAGACGCATCAAGAAAACGAAAGCTCTTTTTGAAGAACAAAATCTAACACCTGGGATGATAGAAGCATGGATTGAAACTTAGAAGAGAATTAATTAATATACAGAGCATGCCCTGTTTATCAAGATTAGCAGCGCTTGAAAGATCAAGAATGTGGAGGTAACTAATTACTTGCGATGATCATTATTCATAAACTATCAACATGTACCTAATGAATTTACTTGTATTAGATTGATTAGATTTTGCAAAAATGGAAAAGGAGAAGGTTAGAATACCTGTGGAAGAAGGGTAGGAGAGCTCGCGAGACGGAAAGGTGTGGTTGCATGGCTAGTAGTTTCAAGGAGGAAAGGAAAAACGGTGTACTGTGGTACACAAAATCACCTCCTAGAAAGGAGGAGCCTTTCTGTCATTTGCCTATATTTTGGTGCCGCGTTTCTTTATACAAAAAGCCGAGCCTAATTTTAGTGGCAGTTTGGTTTTTGTTATTCGGAGGTAATGAAGGGGCAGTTTGGAAATTGCATTTTGAAAAGAAAAAAATGTTTGTTTTATATGATTTTTTCACTATTCTAGATTATGTTAATATCTTATGTTAAAAATAAATTTTAAAAAATAATAAAATATTATTTTAAATAAAAAATACTTTAAAAAATAAACATAATCAAAATTTTAAACAAATGTCAAAGTGGTTGATGACTTTTAGATATTTGATACTATATTTCAAAAGATATTTTAAAAAAAATTGAATTTTTTATTTTATTATTTATTTTAAATTAAAAAAATTGATATTTTTAAATTTTTTATTTTATTATTTATTTTAAATTAAAAAAATTGATATTTTTAAATTATTTATATAAAAAATAATTTTTAAAAACAATCAAAAGATTCAAAACAAACTACCAAACAGTTGCTTGTAAAGAAAGCTTACCGCTTAACCACCTTTGTGCCTATTGAGAGGGTTATAGGCACCATACAGATGCCATGTATTGGACACGTATAACAACTTTCGTTTAGCCTGAGAATCAGTCGTGACCTGGCAACTCATTAGTTTTGTTACTTTCTCCCTCCTATTGTTTGTTTCTCTTATCCTTAGAAGTTGCTCGCCAGTTCTTTGGGTTGACAAGACAAAGGCAGTAAAGGTCCTGGCTGACGTTCCATTATCCACAATGCAATCAGAGAGAGACAACGTCCCTTGCTTTCCCTGACAAAGTCTATTTTGTCAATGCCATTTCGTTTCGGCGGGCGATTTAGATTTTAATTGAAAAAACAAAAAAAAACTTCATTTATTAACTACAATTGACAGATATGTAAATTCACTTTATTTTATATTTTTAAATCATTTACCAACATCGTTCCATCCAAACAAAATGTTAGAAATAGATGTTCAGACCAATTAAAAAAAAAAAAAATAACCTAGTCTTCTAGCGAAGTTTCAATAGCAACTCACCCCTCTGATTTCTTCAACTTTATCACCATTTTTTTTATACACGTGGATAATCATAACTAGAGCAGAAATTGTAAAATACCCTGAACGTTTTGCCATGATTTCCTCAAGCGTGTCTAGGTGTTTGGCTCTGCGGTGCGACTTGCGATTGAGGCTCATCGTAGAACCAAACGTATATTTATCAAACAGGAAGGTAAAATTATATGATGCCCCCACCAATGAATTAAAATTTCGGTCACAGTTGCAAAAGCAACTGAGAGTTGCTTTTGCATTTGCGGCTGCTTTTGCATCCTAATTTCACCAGAGAGAAAGAGAAGCAAGCAAATCCATCATTGATTAACAATAGATTCATGCAACCAATAATCCAAGCTTCCATTTTCCATGTACGAGTAAATCAATAATCTGTCATTACCATGCCTACGATAACCTTGAAGAGAAACAAGGTTTTTGTGTTGAGCCCTTGAGAGAGCTTCCACTTCAGCTTGAAATTCTCGTTCCATCTGGCCACAATCGAAAGCATGAGGCTAGAGATTCGTTGGGATTATTTCACAGACCGAATCACGGAATGAAAATCATAATGGAAAAAGAGAGAACAAGGCTAGAGATTCAAGGAGTATGTGGCACACATGCTTTCGATTTTCTCACAGAATTCTGTTCATTACATTCAGAGGGAGAAGATAAGATAAGGATGGGATGGAGAAGATAAGGGATTTTTAACTTTGAGATTGAGGGGAACGGACGGGTGGGGTGGGTTTTATTATTAATTATAATAATAATTATTAATAAATAATTATTATATAATTATTATAATAATAGTTAGCATAAAAAAATAAGGGTATTAATTTGTAATTAATTTGATTGAATTATTTGTAATGGAATATATTTTAATTAATTATGTTAATTAATTAATTTAATTTGCAAAATGTTATTATTTAATTTATTAGAAGATGATCACAATGTGATATTATTTTTGTTAAATATGATCGCAATCTTAATTTTATTCCTGAAGATATTTTATCAGATGTTCCTCGATTAAATAGTCAGTAATCGCAGACGTGTTCACATATAGATTTAGTTCGTGATGGAATTGCAAGTAGTTTGATTATTTTAATTATTTTGTTATTATAATTATTAATAAATATACAAAATTATTCCAACAAAATATTTATATATGTGTACATATGTATGTGTGTGAATACATGTGTATTTTTAATTAATTTCACAAGTTGACAACAATATAAAAAACATGGTAACCAAACACATGAAACTGCTTTTCATTAAACTCAACCTCAACCATAATTTTAACCAAACACAAATTTTAGTTACGAACCGCAGCTAAAAACGCTTTTTATAAACCTGTTTTTTTTTAACCACAACAGTTGTGCCAAACAGGCCTAGATCGATACGAGACAGAATTAAAGGTGCACCTTCTCATTGACTGGTACGGAATTTTACAGCCCAACGACCATTGTTAAAATGACATGGCAAGAACAAGAGCACTGAATTCAGCACAAAGTTTTTTGGCAAAGATTCAATCATTTATTCTTGCAAATCCACAACATTGATGACAACTTACGAGCCCAAAAATTATTGTCCCGTATTACGGACAGAAGTTAATTGATACTTGATGGAACACTATACTGAAATGCCACATTATAATTTCCCGGGAGGGAAAAAAAGAATCTGTTGGATCTGATTTGCATTGTACAGGAGTGACATTGCTAGTTTAGAAAGAAGAGAGAAAAGATCGACTCAGGTTAAATGCACATGCAGTCTCCCTGCAAGCCTAACTTCCCTTCCATGACTTGCAACTCTTTGTATAGCAGCTTTTAATTGATGGCAGCAATCTGCCCCCGACCTCATCCGTGAAAAAAAAAAATAATAGCCGAAGTAGAATGAAGAACAATCACTGGACTGACAACTCAGCCGCTTGATACAATCTCGTGAATGGTATCACTGACAGCTTCATCCTCAGATCTAACAGCCAGTTTCATTGCAACATCCCTGGAACCATCGATTCCAAACTGCAACCGCACAAGAACCCTCACATTGCCTAGGAAAACACCAGATAGTAGACACGTGTGTGACCTTGAATTGGTAGCAACAACCTCTGTTCCCTGAACACCACAGAAGACAAGACAATAAATAAGAACATTAGCGAACAGAGATTATAGGTATGTATTTCAAACAAGACTTCAAATATCAAATAATGATATCATACTTTAAAAAATCTAAAAAGGACCGCTAAATGATAAAAACAGTTCAAATTGAAGGTCTCATTAGCATTATGCAGTTAATGCGGTCCTATGCAGCTCAAACATTGCAATTCTTAACATCAAGGGATAACTGCATATTTATGAAATGATATCAGAATACCAGCATTCAGTGTGATTGACTTGAAAAAGATGATCAGTGATTTTCAAGAATAGGATAAATGTGTGAAATGATATCAGAATACCAGCCTTCACACTCCAATAGAAAGGAGGAACTTTCACCTCTCCAGCCATGGCCCAATTTCTTAATTCGACCTAAGAAATCAAGTGGTTCCGGTCCATTCTCATTTTTTAGATAGTTAAATTTTCAGTACTTGACTTCATTGTGTAATCAAATAATGATTAACTAACCTCACAAGGCTGCATGCCAAGAAGGTTGATGACAGCACTAACAGCTTCAGCCAAGTTCTCCCTTGGGCCAAGGCCATATTCATCCACGTGCTCAAAATCATCTCCCATGCTTTCCCAAGCATTCCTGAAATTGGAGACTCCGACCTTCATCATGTAATCTGCTGCAACAACCTCAAGGTCCTCCAACTGGTATTCATCTTCAACGCCATCCTCCTCTGCCTCACCAGTAGTCGGATCAACCTAATAGAAAACACCCAATACAAAAGAGTTCAAAAATTATACCAAGAACTATATAGTTGTGGTGAACTGCAAAATATTCCAACATTTCAAATATCTAAATGAAATTACTTCGTTTTCTGTGAGAGCAAACAAATCAAGGCAGTTTAATACATCAAAATAGCAAATTAACCAAGTTAAATTCCAAAAAAGTTTCATGCACATTAACTTAGAAAAAGCAAATGCATGCATTGTCATGAGAATAAAGCAGGGATGTGTACCTCTTTAACAATGAACCTCAATGTGTTTGAAAACTTGCCTACAGCAGTGATTCCCTCAGGCTTCTCAAATGCCACAAAGGTTTGTCCAGGTGTATCATAAGGAAGAGATCGTACAGGCTTGGATAATACTTCTGCAAAGTCATCCGCTTCTGACAAATCCACAATAACAGAGACCTAAAGTGGACAGAACAATTTGAGAAGATAGAACCAAGTGGACAGAAAAGTAAATACAGCTCTCCAAACATGCCATTACATTTTCCAGTAATTGCTCAGGAATCGTGTTGGTGCAGTTGAACTGGAACACAACATGCCTATCAAATATGTGCTTGACAACATTAACTGCATATTCTGTTTCTGCTTCTGTAAGCTCCACAGGCGCCGAGGACTGTAGAAAGAAAGAGGTGAAAAAAGGAAAGCTCAAATTTAATCATTCACAACGCAGCAATTGAAAAACATGGCATGCAATGTGGCAAGAAAATTTTTGGATATGGAACCTTGAAAAGCTTCCCAAAGTCCAAAAACTCTGGAATAGAGGAAAGAAGCCTTTCGTAAGCATCAACGGTAGATGGAGGACCAGCCAGAGGAGCACCAAGACCGGTTGGCTTTTTGCCTGGGGCTTTCTTCTCAGCAAGTGGCTGAGACTTGACTTCTTTTGAAACAGAATCAATATCAAAAGGCTCTTCAGAAGGCTCCTGCATCAACAGAAAATATATGAGATGATTACAATAGTAGTGCAAAACAGGTAAGATAGAAGAAAAAACTCACATAATTTTTCAAACTTGTCTCCAGATTCACTAGAGGGATATCCAGGGCTCCAAAGAGAAGAGTCTTTGTTTCTTTATCAGTTTCAACCACTTCACCGTCACCCCCAAGTGTGTTGAGATAAAGTGTTGTTCTATCACGAACCTGCAGACAAGGAAACAGAGATACTTCAAAACAATAATATGTAAAAAAAAAACACAAGTTTTTGAAGAGGTAAGATTGGACATAATTAAACAAACAGTTCTCTTTCAGTAGGAGGCTCATGCATGCGCACACAAACATATTCAAGGACTTAAGACCCCAAGAGATGTATATGATCCTAAAAAAGTAATGTGTCAATTTATATAAACTTTGCAAAGTGGACTATTCTAAAGCAGCTCACCTCATCATCACTGTCAAAGACACAGCGCCTCAACAGGACAAAAATTTGTGGCTGCAACACAGCAACAGAAAATTAACCACCTCATGTACAAAAGCAGGCTGTCTACAACGAAAGTAGTCATAGCAGATATCACAGGACACAATTATGCAAAGATCATGCCCACAGTACCTTCAGTGCGTCAACCATAGCACCAAATTTTGCCAGAGTGCTCACAGCAGCAGCCCGGACAGTGGCATTCTCAAGATGCACACGGTTGTAGATATAGCGTATATATTTGCTGGGATCTGTGGTCTTTGGGCCTTCATTCCCCAGAAAATGGAGTATCTAATAAGGCGA
This sequence comes from Salix arbutifolia, assembly GCA_025169955.1. Taxonomy (NCBI): domain Eukaryota; kingdom Viridiplantae; phylum Streptophyta; class Magnoliopsida; order Malpighiales; family Salicaceae; genus Salix; species Salix arbutifolia. Next base: position 11,239,887 of record CM045910.1, on the reverse strand, counting down.
ATGAAATAACAACTAACACAGTTACAAGGGGAAAAAAGCATAACAACATCAATAAAAGCAGCAAGCTTAAAATTGATGAGAAATGATACCTGTGTGGATAGATAGGTAAATTCACAATCTTCAATAAATTCACACAACTGAAGTAAACCACTTTCCTTTGCTTCAGGGATATCTCTGATAAGGATCACAATTGAATCTACAATAGCCTTCTTGTAATCAAAACCTCCTTCCTCCCTGAGAATGTTGCTTAAGAAGTTCATCCTGAAAGTAAAAGCTGAGAACATTAGCATGAGCTATGAAACAAGGGATTATATAGAGTGATATGTCCATGAAAACATATAATTTCAAACAATAAGGTCTCAGAAATATTGCTTACAATGATCTATACTTCAAGGGAAACTTCAAACACAGTGACCTTATGGCTTCCACAACAACAATTTTGAACTCATCAGCTATATCTGACATGAAATTTGTTATCTGCTTCATCAAGCGATCCACACTTGATTCATTTCCTGTCTTAAGTAGAGTGGTGATTGCAAGGGTGGCAATGCTTCTGTTCTGGTCAGAAATTAAGCTCTCCATATCAATGTTGCAGTTTGTGACAGCCATGGGATGAGTCATGGCCACCTGCAAAATATTCAAGTCATGGTCAGCATATATGATGTGAAAATTTCCAATTCAGGCAATCAAAATCATTGAAAATTGAGCAGTTTGATATTTCACACACTCCTCTTATGAACAAAACACGGGCACTTTCACTGGGTCAAAGCACACAAGTTTCAACAACCCCATCACCAAATCTGATTCCCGGGCATTCTGGAAAACTAGAAGATCAATACAACCCACTCCCTTGGACAAGCGATGACCTTACTATATACATCACTAGTATCTGAACATCCGACCATAAAAACAGCCAGTCATAGCTTAAAGTAAAATCATAACCTTGTTCAAAGCGCGGACAGCTGCAAATCTCAGCACAGGCTTGGAGGAACTCAAGAAGAGCTGGAGAGCAGTAATTGCTGGAGTCAATTCCCTGTTTGTCACACCACTGAGCTCTGTAATTGCTCTGGCAGCCTCAAATACCACCATTTCTGCCTTATGGCGCAGACAACTCTCCAGAAAATCATAGAAAGGACGGTCCCCTGTTTGTGTGTTAGCTGATTCACGAATAACCTGCAAAGAGTAATAGAGCCATCATTGTAGCTCACATTAAATAAGTGACAAGTATCAAAATATGTCTGACTAGAATAGACTTACCTGACTAGCATAACGTATTAAGAGGCACTGAGCCAGAGGTGAGCGAGCAGTTCCCTTAGTCAAACTAATAACTAACTTGCTAACAGCAAGTCGATCATTCTGCCGTATCTGCAAGTTTGTTAACCACAAGGATTCTTTATGTCGTTGATATGTTTAATTCTACATGGGACCTCTGTAACAGTTATTTTTCCAAGAAAGCAATGAGGCAAGGCAAATTAAACAAGTTTAAAACCAGCCATTAAATTTATTTCCTGGGTCTCAACTGTTATGTGAAATACAAATTCAGACACTAGTATCATCAAGGCTGTAATGCTATGACTTCATGAAGAGCAGCACTTCAATTCTTTTAAATATAAAATTGACAGAAACTCTCAATGCCACATCATTATATCTTCACTTAAACTTCTTCTACTAAAACAACCATAGTTGTAATTTGATTTAAATCTCATAGGAGGTTCCAAATTGAGAAGAAAAAAAATCCATTCATGCTGACCAGACTGGAAAATATATGTACCTGTTGGAGCAAAGCAAGTGCATGAAATTGTACAAGGGCAGCCCTTGATTGTACAGCTTCCTGAACCTCATTACTCCACCTTTTGACAATCTCTGGGTTTGTCTGAAAAACATTAACAAATATATTAGAACTTTTGGAGAGGAAATTTGAAAAGAAAACAATTTGCTAAAAGGGAAATTAACCAGTACCTGGAGTAAATGAATCCCACTGACCAAAGCTGCACTGGCAACCACTGGATTCTTGTCAACTATAGCTTGTTTCAGATATCGCTCGATCTGGGTAAGTAGGGTTCCGTCTGTTATCCGACAAAGCACACGAATGGCATTTGCTCGGTACATGTCAGTCTTGCTATTCATGTCCTTCATTAGGGAGCTTGTGACAATAATAACCTATTGTTGAAAAAAGAACATAATTGGTCAGTGGTCAATACTTTGTACATCTGCAAAAAAATATTAGACTTGAAAACAAAGTTAAGGAATAGCATATAACCTCATCTGCTGATGGCGATAATTCCTTTATGATCAAATAAACCATTCTCCTCAAACCTAAATCTTTGGACTGGAAAAGCTTTGTCACGGAAAAGAAAACTTCTGTGGCTTCATTCTACATATATATTGAAAGAAAAATTAAGACATTTCTCTATGTTTGAAGCTTTAATATAGGAATTACAAAAGCAAATTCATCCAAACAGGGTCAATTACACCACAACAAATCTTTGAGAAAACCAAAGGATTTTACAATTCCTAAATAATTAAGATTTAAGCTCTCTAGCAGAAACATTAATACCTTAGAGAAGGAATCTCCTTGGTTCAGTAGATAAAGAAGCTTTGTGATAACCTGCAATAAAACAAACACACCAAACCCCGGAAACAAACGAACTCCTGTTATCATCTAAAATACAAGCTACAGAAAAAGATTGAGGCAACAGAAAACAAAAACCTGAGAGCATCTTCTCGGATCAAGTTGAGGATCATTAAAAACTCTAACTTCCTGTAGAACAGCGCCCTTCTCAATCCCCAAAAATGGAGAGTAGTCTTCTGTAAAAGTAAACATTACATGGTTTAAATCTTAAAAGCCAGCCAAAGTTACACTCAATTAAAAAGCAATCCTCAAAGAATCTATGATTCTGAATGAAAGTGACTAATTAACACGGGATTACACGAATTGGATCAGTAATTCAAAAGGTCACACCATGTCACATTAGAGCAAGTGATTTTAATCGGATTTAAATCGAATCAACAATCTACATTGTAATTTAGGGCTCAAAAACACCGTAGATAAAATACAGATCAGATCAATAAAATCAAATTTCACAATCTCGGATCCGATTCTTAAACAAACAAAACTTAACTAAACGCATTAAAAATTATCCAGAATGGAACAGATCCAGAACCTAGTGATTGATCTGATTCTATCACCAAATATTTGGAAATTAATCCCTAAATTGAATCAAGAAAACCTATATCGAACAAATAAAACGGTAAAAGAAACGGTGTCAGTTCGTGCAAAAATGTAACAAATTATCGAGAATCAAGAGAAACGGAATTACCTTCATCGTCGTGATCATCGTCTTTTTTCACGAGAGGTTGTGCCATCGCCAATTACGTTAATAAATTGCAGAGTCTGTGATTTATCGCTTGATTCTCTTCTCGCTTTGAAGGCACAAGTGAAGTTTTAGAAGCAGAGCTCTCTCTCTCTCTCTCTCTCTCTCTCTCTGCAATCTGTATTGTTTTCTGTCTTGTGTGTCGTGTTTCGAAGGGAACGGGTTGAATCTGATGAGAGCGAGTGATGTGGAGTCTGTTGGGAGTGATTAACAAATGAAAGAAAGCCACGTTTATCTGGAATTGTGTTTCCCCTTTTCTAACCTCGGGATTTTGGGTTAAAAAAAATGATGTTTTAATTTTTTTAATGTGCTATTTGTTTTTTAAAAGATACTATTTAATATAGTTTTAAATAAAAAGATTAAAAATAATTATTATTGTAATATAAACACACTCTATATCACTCTCAGGTTTCTTGATGTGGAAGATTAATGAACGAGACTATTAACTAGGTTTGAGGTACCGTGACTAAAATACTGATTTTTATATGGTTGCTGATGTTGTTTATCATTGTGAATTTGTGATGTAACTTTACTTTTTTTTAAATTATTTTTTTTTTCAAATTATTTTTTTATTATATGCTAATATCAAAAATAAAATAAATATTATTAATCCAATAATTCTATATTATGTGTTTTTTCAAGTCTAGGTATAGAATGGTTATCCATGATTTAAAGTCTGTATTTAGGTGCGATTTACTTGTTGGTTTCTGGGGTCATAGTTAGGACATGTAAGAAATTTTTTTTTTTTTTTATATATATATATATATAAGGGTGGATGTTCATAAAAGCATAAAATAGATTATATTGTTCTCAAGGAGTAATTAATGTTATTTTTTTAATTATTTTTTTAAAATTTATTTTGAATAAATAAATAATTAAATTATAAAAAAGAGATTATTTATAAAAATATTTTTATTATTTTCAATAAATCATGTGTTATTCTCCTCCTGTTACATGTATTTTTTAATATAATTATTGAAAACTAAATAATATGATAACTCTATTTACGACTAGTTAATTCTATGGACAACTCAATTTTCACTGTGCAAAGAGCCCAGATGGGCTATAGAAAATAGCGCCTGGTACAAAATTCGTGCACTGTCATTCGAAACTCTAACACGCGCCCTCGTGTGATGCAGATCTAAAGAAGGAATTTTATTAAGCATCAAGAATTGTATTCGGGCAGCATCCAAACAAGCATGCAAGATGCAACCACTGGATGGGCTGCTCGCCGTAGTTCTAGTTCATATTATTTTTTATTTTAAAATTTTATCTTTTATATCAACACAATTTAAAACATATTATTTTTAAATATTGTTTTTTTTATTTTTTACAAATTTATATTTGAATCACACTTTCAAACTAGATCGAGGCTAATAATGTTGATGGAGATTATCTAGTGTATAATCAGTGTTTGATATAATGAAAATAATTATTTTTTATTAAAAGTGTATCAAAAGTATTTTTTAACTTATTTTTTTTAATATTAAAACATATAACAATTTTAAAAAATATATATAAAGATAATTTAAAATATTATTTTTTTCGTGGCTAAGCTGTAAAAATAAACGGTCCTTGGAATCAGTGGCACCAACTACATTCGGTATTTAGCTCTCCAGCAGTTTTTAACACGAAAAACTCACCGAATCCATTACAAGAACTCCGAGGATAAACATGAATGGTTACGAAATAAAAAAATATATCAAAAAATAAAATACAATTGATATTAATATTTTTCCATCTTCTTAGAGCTTGAATCTCTCCTTAATTTGTAATTAAAAATTGTCCCGGGCATTTATTCACTGCTGGGAGAGGAAGGGTCGAGCTCATAATCGCTTGTCTAGCAGGATTTCCTTCTTGCATATTCATTCCCGTGGCTACTACCTTAACTTCCTCGGATCTGTGCCATATAAGCTGTTGTCGGAATCAGAATTGCCATAATTCTGGCCTTCGCGTGCTTGTAAAATCTATCTCAAATTTCCATGCTTCTCTGGCCTTCCCACGATTGTTTTATGCGAGGCAAATTGAACTGTAGCGCTACAACGGTACTGCAAAATTAACAAGTTAAAAATTCCCAATCCCCTCTTAAATTATATATGCTATAAGACAAAATAGTAGGTGTTTTTGTCTGGTGATTGTTTGAAAGTATTTTTTATTCAAAAAAATATATTAATATATTTTTTAAAATAATTTTTGATATTAGCACGTGAAAATAATTCAAAAACACTACAAAAATTAATTTAAAATAAAAAATTTATATATATTTTTTTAAAAATATTTTTAAAATATATTAACAAACAGTAATTTAGAAAATTGCTTTTTTGTACACGAGAAACACTTTGGCTTAAATGGTTTAACCGCTGGAAATTGCTTCATTCGGTAGACATTAAACTAGCTGGAACTAGCTGGGCCTCCCAGAGAAAACATGATCGTATCTTGCCGTGCACCTTGATTTTGAAATAAATATCTCTTCGATGGGAAATAGAGGGTCACGAGTGTACTTGCCCGCGTGTTGCGCTGGGCTTTTTTTTATATAGAAAACTAATTGATTTTCTATGTTGTAATTAATTATTTTAATATTTAATTAGTAAAATTATAATAGATAAAATATATTAGAAATGATTTTTTTTCCGCCTAAAAGGAACAGTATAATCAAAACGGGAAGTGATTCGTATATTTTTTAATTGTAGATAACCTAGGTAAATTTGTCTACTTTTTTTTTTTTAGTTGTCTTTTTCCCCAGTAATATTAGATCTGAAATATTATAAATAAAAATATTATAAATATTTTTTAAGAAATAAACCTGAACTAAAACTAAAATTAAAAGCCAAAATATTTTTTTATTTTATAATATTTATTCATCATATTATTATATTAAAAGTATTTCAGAATACTGATTTTTTTCTTCAAAAAATCTTAGGTCATTCTCTCTCTCTCTCTCTCTCTCTCTATATATATATATATATATTTAGGAGATAATATTAAATAAATATTAAAATATATAATTACTCTCACATATTTATAAGAAAAAAACCTAAAAATAATCATTATCATTATTTTAAATGCTTTATCTAGGCTTTTTTCTGGGTAGGAAATTGAATGATTTTATACGTGTTGTAACTGATTATTTTAATATTTAATTAATAAAATTATAATTAATGGAATATGTTAGAAATGTTTTTTTCCTGTCTAAAAGTGATTAAATATTGCTACTGTTAAAACTGTTTTGATAATTATTGTATTGGTAGATTGTACAGTTGGAATCAAATTTTTTTTGTTGAAATGAGTCATGTGCTCCATGTAACACATTGATTGATTGTTATGCATGTTTTATTTGTTTTATGAATTCTTTAATTAGCAAATAGTAAGATTACAGTTATTGAATTTTAGCACAGATGAGTGATTTATTTTATACACTAAACAATTTTTTTTAAATTAATTTGGTGATAATTTAATTGATAGATAGCAAAATCGCAATCGATGATATTGACTACATTTTTTTTCTTGAAAAAATCTAGGTCACACACACACACACACACACACACACACACACATATATATTTTAAGACGATAATATTACATAAATATATAAATATATAATTAATTTGACATACTTAGAAGAAAACAAAACTATATATATATATATATATATATATATATATATATATATATATTATCTATACAGCTAAAGGAGGACACGAAAATACTGTTCATTATCTACTGTTCATCCACTCTGTTTTCACCGTGGATTTGAACAGTGATTTTTTTTTTTTAGAAAAACTGATTTAAAAAAAAAAAACGTTTTTTTACCTTTTTTTTTAACGTTTTTTTAACTTCTTAAATTTTTTTTTCTTCTTAAACGTTTTTTCCTTTTTAAATATTTTTTCTAACCGTGGTGTCCGGGACAGCTTATGCGCACCATGATTAATTTCTCGGTCCACTTTTTATTAATATTTTTTATTGTTTCTTATCCTCCACTTATACATTTTTTTTAGTTTATTTTTTTGATAACCGGGTTGTCTATGTTGGTTTACGCACATCACTTTTTATTCCCCGAAATTAACAGTGATTTTCACCTTTTTATTAACATTTTTTATTGTTTCTTTTCCTCCACTTATATAATTTTTTTTAGTTTATTTTTTGATAACCGGGTTGTCTGTGTTGGCTTACGCACATCACTTTTTATTCCCCAGAATTAACAGTGATTTTCACAAAAGTCTCTTTAATTATGTTTTCTTAAATATATTTAATATAATAATATGATTAATAAATCTTATATAAAAAAAATTGGCTTCAAAAATTAATTTTGTGCTCTTTTATTTAAGTTTAATTCTTTACAAGGATTTCCAATGTTTTCATTTTTAATATTTTAAATATAATATTACTGCAAAAAAAAAACTCAAAAAAAAAGTTGACAAATTTACCTGCATTATCTACAAGTCAAATTAAAAAATATACAAGTCACTTCCGGTTTCCATTAGACTGTTCTTTTTAGACGGCAAATAAATAATTATAACACACACAAAAATTAAGTTTATGTTTGAAAAACAAATTATAATATTTTTATTTATAATATGTCTGATATTTATTGAATATTATCGCCTAAAAATATATTAAGAGAGAGGGAAAATAACTTTGGATTTTTTTAATGACAAAAATTCATATCAGTATTCTTAAATATAATTACACTAACTAAATATTGAAATAATAAAATACAATACATATACAAGCAATTAATTTTCTACATAGAGAAAAAAAACCCGTCGCATCGCCAATTATTTAGTTAATTATAGATAATAAGAGTTAATATTTTTTCTCAGGTTGCTGGAGTTCGAATTTCCCTGCCACCGAAAATGATTTTTGAGTAAAGAACAGTGTTTTTTATTGTTCATAAGTGTTTCACATGTTTTTTTTTGCAATCATTTCTTCGATAACTGGGGTGTCCGAGTCAGCTTATGCGCATCACAATAAATCTCTGAACTTAATTTTTTTTAACAATTTTCACTGTTTATTAATATTTGAAAATGTTTTTTCCTCTTCTTTTTTTTCAGGCTTCTTTTTTTTTTATACTCGCGGTGTCCGGGTCAGTTTACACGCACCACAATTTTTTCCTCACGTATATATATTTTTTAGAACCGGGGTAGGTTACACGTGTCACGAATAATCCTTTAACATTGTTTTTTATTTTTTTCAACTTATTAATTTTTTTTATAACTAGAATGTCCAAGCTAGCTTACGTGCACCATGACTATTATTTTGTACATAGCCAAAGGAGATGACAATGTCAAACAGTGATTTGAAATGTGGTTTTCGTTTTTCATTACTATTTAAAAAAATTAATTGAACTATGATTCTGGTAAGACATGACATGAGTGTTTGGTAATGCGTTGGAAAATCGCTTTTGAACAAATTTTAATTTTTTCCAATTTTAAATTAAAAAAATGTTTCTATATGATTTTGATATGCTAATATCAAAAATAATTTTCTAAAAATTAAAAAAAATACAACACGTTAAAAATCAATTATTTTTCTACATATAAAAAAGCTCAGCGTAACGCGCATACAAATCAGCTCGTATATATATATACACACAGAGAGATAACCTATTAATTATATCTCTCTTCCCATGAGAAGCAAGCGAAGATCAATGGCTAAAAAAACCACTTTACCCAAAGAAACCCTAACTGACATCCTTTCAAGGCTCCCCATCAAATCTCTAACCCATTTCGAATCTGTTTTTAAACCCTTTTCTGCTCTGATCAACTTCCCTGATTTCATCTCCGCCCATCTCCTTCGTTTCTCTCAACATTTCACCTTCTTTATTCGCCACTTTCATAATCCATCTGGGTCTAACTTCTCTTTTTCATTGACCAATAACCAAGCCATTGATGTTGAGATTCCTCTTTTGGGTTCCTTAATTAGGTTCCGAAAAATTGTTGGTTCCTGTAATGGTCTTGTTTGCCTTGACATCTCTTCTTGTTATACGAGGGGGTCCTGGAATATTGCCAGGAAGCAGTATTCTTGTCTTCCCAGTCCAAGAATCAGTGACTCTTGTGGACCCTTTTGGATGGTCTCAACGGGGTTTGGATTTGATCGGGAAAAGAATGATTACAAAGTTGTTAGGATTGTGGGTTTCGCCTGCGAAAAGGGTGAATCGCCTGTTGTAATGGTTTAAGTTTTTTTGTGGCGGACTGGTTGCTAGAGAGTCAATTGTCATCAATTAAAAGACATTGCGAAGCAGCGGATCGCGCACCCCAGTCCACAGTGGATTTGGGTGTGCGTGAACAATAAAACAACGATTTATTTTAGTTTTTTTAGTAATAGTAATAGTAATTAGCGAGATCGCGGCGCCTAGTCAAGACGTTAGATATTATATATTATTATATTTGAGATTGTGATTGAAATTGTTTTTTAAAATATTTTTTGTTTTTTTAATAGAGTGTCAAAATTATATTTTTTATATATTTTAAAAAATATTTTTGACATCAACATATTAAAATAATTTAAAACATAAATAAAATTAAATAAAAAATAAAATAATAATTATTTTTTTTAAAATTATTTTTGAAACGCAATGAGTGAGAGACAAATTCTATTAAAGTGATGTTAATGCTACATAATAATAAAAAATATAGTTGAGAATATTCTTTTACATGATACTACAATACCAGTTAGTTAATAAAATCAAATATAAAGCAGTGGTTAAATTTTTATTTTAGATGATTAATGACAGCTAATATTATTTTTCAATTCTCTTTGAAGAATGCAAGGATGAGTAATTTGAATTTTTAGGAGTTTATTCTCTTTTTTATAATTTATTTGAGTGATCTTCAAGTCAAATAAATTAGACATGTGAATGCATGTCATTTGAAGCTCCTGTGAGTTGTTCCAAACAAAACCAGTGAGAAAAAAATACTGCAGGGACGAGTCTCCTGCGCGTCCTCGTGATCACGTGGTTTTAATAGCAATTCTTTTGACTTTTTTTTTCTTTTTACATATTATTGCAAGTGGAGGAATCTTGTACTTCTGAGAATATTCCTAGAACTATTTTCAGTTTTCACATCCACCTCTAGCAAGCCCGAGTTAGGTCTTTGCTAATTATTTTTGGATTTTTTACTTCTTAAAATAAATTTCTTATTCGCATAATCAATTAATATTGTTTTTATATATAATAAAATTACTCCATGTTTTTAAAGATGCCTTAGATTTTTGTTGTGTCTTTTAAAAGGATCTCCACAACTTAATTTATTTAAAACTTGTATTCTTATAATCATAAAATTAAATGAGAATAAGTTTTAAAAATCTTCTTGCAGCAACTCAGATGTGTTTGTATCAAGACAAAATCATTACAATTCCTTGTAATATAGCCTCTTAGAATCACATCATTAAATAAAAATATATTTCAAAATCACCCCTTCACTGGCATATGACTATTTTATTACTAAATTAGACAGGTTTTGAGTTTTTCAAATAAGATCCTTGGTATTACTAAATAAATAGGTATTGCATTTCAAAAATATTTAAATAAAAATAATTATTTTTTATTTTAAATAATATTTTAGATAATTTTGATGTGTTGATTTTAAAAATATTTTTTTAAAAAAATATTTTATAATTTATATAAAAATATTCACAATAAATATATATCGAAATCTAATTTAAAATACAAAAATACATTAAAAAACAATTAAAACCGTCAAGACACACTTGGAACAATCTTAAAATACAAAAGATAAATTAAGCTAATTCTCCAATGAGATAACAAGTTAACTCGAAACACAATACGTCACCGAACTCGAAGTGACAAGACTGCCATTCCAGAACTTTCTCCGAAACAAGATAGATAGATAGAAAAAAGAGAAAAGATCCACCGAATTACAGGTCACTACCAGCTTTCATTAACCAAGCAAGCTCTAATAAACTAGAAAAAGTCCGACCATATCAGCAGAACTTAAAAAAGAAACGAAAGAGATCAAAAAAAGAAAAAGAAAAAGAAAAAAGAACGACTCCTTTCTCCTCCTCCGCGGGAGTAATTAGCAGAGAGAAGATCTGCTCAGTACTGCTCTAAACACACCAGAAAAAGAAAGGAGAAGAAATCTTCAATCTCTTTCCTTATCGAGATCAATCGATTAAAACAAAAATGCCTTCCCGTAGAAGAACTCTCTTGAAGGTCATCATCCTCGGCGACAGCGGGTCAGTCATCTTCAAGCTCCCGACAGCTTGTTCGATTTTGAATTCTAGGGTTTTCTTAGGCGGATCTTTCGAGATCCAAAATTTCTTCCTGACTAGTCTATTTGTTTATCTATCTGGTTGAATTATACGTTTTTCTAATATCCAGATTTTCTCAATTTCTAAGACTTTGATATATATCTTGAAATTAGATTAACCTTGAATGCCTCTGCCGATGCTTGTTTGCATTGATTGATTTCAATGAAGTAATGAAATTTGTTCGCGATGTGCAGGGTAGGAAAGACCTCTTTGATGAATCAGTATCCCTTCGACCTGGCTGATATCTCACCTGTATTTTTATATATAAAAAAAATCTGTATTTCAATGCTATACTGCGAGTCGTATACTGTTTTGGTGTTGTTTTTCTTGACGTTATGCTTTTAGATATGTAAACAGGAAGTTTAGCAACCAATACAAGGCGACAATTGGAGCTGATTTCTTGACTAAGGAAGTTCAGTTTGAAGATAGGCTCTTCACTTTACAGGTTGGTAGTGCTAGTAGCCTAAGCGCCTTGTTATTCATCGATTTGACTCCAATTTTAGTAACGTAGTAAACTGTGCATGCGTTTGAGAGTTCATAGATGCTTTTTGACGTGATTACTTGTCTACTGTTAATTGATTGCAAGTTGTAGAGGATTCACTGCGAATCTATCTACTTGGTGAGTTCCCTAAAAGAAAAAAATGTAGTTATGTAATATATGAATGCTGAATAGAAAGAATTTGACTGACATTGCAAAATTATGTTCATATCATTACTGTGTGTAGAATTGGAATGGATGTATGACCCACTTTGTTACTTTGTAAGAACAAAATGAAAATGATTTGCATTGAATAGAAGTATCCGTATTATCCTTAATAGAATACTTGTAAAAGAAAATCAGTAGGTAGTTTCCTTGGAACTTGTTGTGTCTTTGCAAAAGCTCACATGGATTTTGATGTCAATTTGTTTCACACTATCCAATTGTATCAACTGGACAAAAATGAACTTGAGTTTTTGCATTCCTTCCCATTAATTGGATTGCAGATGGGGTCTGAGTTGGTCACTGTTCCTGCCACTTTGTGGTGAGAAGCTTCCCACATTGATTGCAGCGTGCATTTTGTGTTCTATGGTGTTAGGCTGGCAATCTACCTGTGCCAATACTTGATTATTTTATTTCCTGTGCAACTCGATTCTATGTGTTATTGCAGAAACAAAAAAATCTTGGGCTTGCCAAGCATGCCATTGGATTCTTAGTCAGCCTTTCCTGTGTGTCTCAAGCTCTTGAGTATTTTGTTGGATTGCGGCATCCAAACATTTAGTAAATCCTTTTATTTTGGCAGATCTGGGATACTGCTGGGCAGGAAAGATTCCAAAGCCTCGGTGTTGCTTTCTATCGTGGCGCTGATTGTTGTGTTCTTGTATATGATGTCAATTCGATGAAATCTTTTGATAACCTTAATAATTGGAGGGAAGAATTCCTCATTCAGGTATTTCTCTAACTATTTTCTATCTTGCAGAAGCGCATATCTATCAAAATCTGTGGTGTTATTTTGAAGTTGATCTGTGCTGATAATTTGAGAAATTTTTGCAGGCAAGCCCTTCAGACCCAGAGAATTTCCCATTTGTTGTTCTTGGAAACAAGGTCGACGTGGATGGTGGAAATAGCAGAGTGGTATGTATCTTGAATGTGACACGACTCTCTCCTCTATCTATTCCTTTCTGTGTAGATAAACAACTGCTTCTTGTGAATTCCAGGTTTCAGAGAAAAAGGCACGGGCATGGTGTGCCTCGAAAGGGAATATCCCTTACTTTGAAACCTCTGCCAAGGAAGGCATTAATGTCGAGGAAGCTTTCCAATGCATAGCAAAGAATGCCCTGAAGAGTGGGGAAGAGGAAGAGATGTAAGTCAGAAAAATAAGCATATATCTATTTTCACAACTCGCCTTTATATCTGAATTTAGTGAATACGTTGACTAGTCTGATAAATTTCTCACATCAGAATCTGAGTTTGCCATTTAACCACAGTACTTCTTTTGGATATCTGAAGAACTCTGAATATCTGATCCGAAGATCTTTTTGAAAGCAGTTAATTTGGACTTGTTAGCAGCTACTTCACCTTTTCTTATAAAAAAATCTGTCCATTATTTTACTCATTTTTCTAAAACATTGAATAGTGTTTGTTATCTTTTTTAACAACGCTAACAGATTCTAACGGCACTCTTTGTTTTTGTTTGTGTTTCCTGTGCAAATTGTGGCATGAAGATATTTGCCAGATACAATTGATGTTGGAACCAGCAGTCAACCTAGGTCAACTGGATGTGAGTGCTAAACTGTAGCCTGATTCTTCGGCATCAATAAACCATCTTTAATAGTGCTACAAACAATTGGGCTGTTTCTAGCCCTCAAAATCGTTATGTACGAGGCCAGACTGTAAATTAAGCGTCTGGGGGGGGGGGGGGGGGGGAAAGTGACCCGTAGTGCTGCTGGATATGGTGCCTTTCGTGTAAAAACTGCTTGATTTGCCATGCTGTGTTTGATTTTTTTTTCTAGGCGCTACGCCATTTGTTCTTGTTATTGTTAACATCATGCTATTGCCTTCCTTTCTTTCAATCAAGAAATTTGTTTGAGAATTTCAAATATTAAATTCATCCACATAAGTACTGCTAGGCTCTCCTATCAAATGCAACTGCTGCACTGCACTGCACTGCCTTAGTCCGTGGCAGTGTTTTGTTATGAAGATTTCCATGACGCAGCGCATAGTTAAGTTAGGCGCAGGTATTCATCCGTGCGCCTGCCAAAGTAGACGGGATCCCATGAACTACTTTGCTAGACATTACAAATTTACAGAGCAACTTAAGGCGGAGACTTGTAGACCAAATTGAACAGAAAAGCATATCACGTCAAAGCATCTGCATCAATTCGTGAATCCAAATATCCTTTATCATACACCTGACTGCCTGCATTTCGGAGCAGTAAGAAGTCATACAGGCCAATACAAACTATTAATAACACTAGTTATCCATGTCTAACATTTAAAGGATTAGATTGCAATCATCAGCAAAATTTCAAGGTACAAGTTATAATGCTTCCATTCTCACATAATTCTGAGTTGAATGGGTTCAATGATCTTGCAATACACTGTTGAGTTACTAGTAAATCTCCATCCCCGCATTTTTTTAATACACTGACAATAGTGGCCTCAAACGAGTAGATTGTGAAAGACACCAGCCCTTCTTTTTTTTTCCGTTTCAGGAGACTGCTGAGTGCAACATATCATCTAATATAGACACATTCTAGTCGCACAATAATGATCCTGCAGCAGGAGATAAAAGGCGCCCTCAGGACCTACAAAAAATGAACTGTATAACAGATGGAAATGAGTATTAGAGCTTAGTTGCGTCTCTACACTGCTTAGATGCAGAAGATACAAAAGTATGAAAAACTGTGTGCAGACAGCATCATGTCTGTGGAAGGAAATAAGAGCAAATATAAAAGGCATCAGATCTGCTTATCCACAAGTTATTTATTTTTTGATGGCTTGGGACATGCAAGTAAAACAACATTCATGTTATACAGCTATAAGATGGAATTGTGACAGGATATCAAATGCATTATATTGAGTCAGTAATAACAGAAAAGGGCACTCACTTGGTAAAACTAGCCATAACTGACCGGTGTATAAAAATCAATGCAGCTCTATTCACAAGCATTCCAAGGAACAACTACTTTGTCCCAACTGAAGAAAGTTTGTCCTGACCAGAAGACCGAATTGAATTTCCTGCTGTAGTTGTTGTGGACACTAAAGTGCCAGGACCGGGAGCCAAAGCACCCATTGGTCTTGTTATCGGTGGCCTTTGGGCAGTCATGCCCATTGGAGGCCTCGGAAATGCATTTGCAATTCTGTTGGCAGGTAATGATGGTGGCACTGCTCTAGATGAAGGCGGTAAACCAAGTCGGGATGCAATTATCTGAGCTCGTTCTTGGTAAAGCCTCTGCCTTGACCTGTCCAGTTGCTCCCTCACCCTCATTATTACACTATCCATTTCATTAAAGAAAGATAGCTTCGTTTCCAACTTATGTAACTGCAACATATGGAGCCATCCACAAGGTCATACTTCTATAGACAATCATAGATAGCATAGAATGCTTACTGGGCTGTAAAAATACCTGCTTCTCTATCAATGAGGCAGCAAGTTGTCGGATTTGGTCCTCTTCCTGGTTTGCGAGAAGTTTTGCCTTCACAGCTGCTGCTGAGAGAGCTGAAACAGCAGCACGCTTTATTTTATCAATTTTATTGTCATCTTTAATCACTTCACTGTCAGGCTTCTGTTTCTTACTGTCTTTGGGACCCTCATCTGCAAAGAACAGACAAATTATGAAGATACAATCATAGAGGAAAGATCTCCCAGCCAAAATATCAAATTAACCATTGTGAAACAGAAGCACCATGGTGTCAAAATTCTCCCTTTTTAACCACAACCATTGTGACAACTTTCTTAATAAAATGCCCACTGAACTCCATACCACACATTTATTTTTAACTATCCAAGATCCCTCTTGAACATAGCCCGCCCCCCCCCCCCCCCCCCCCCCCCCCGCCCCACACACAAATTTGAAACAGACACGCATGCACAAAGAGATAGATAGAAAGAGGACCTGAAGTGGCTCCGCTTCCAACCTTCAGATCCTGAGGCTTCACTTCTGAAGGCTGTGAAGATAACATGTCTATATCTGCTGTTGACTCTGTGGGCTGAGAGTGGTCTCCTACTGCATTTGATTTTGCTGGTTGCTCTGACCCAGACCCATCCTTGTCCGCCGGCAGGGAATCTGACACAACATCTACATCCTTTGATGCATCACCAGCTTGAGAGTGTTCGTCAACTGATATTGACGCAACTGATTGAGAAGGTTCATTCTTTTCAGAAGACTTCAAATCAGACACTGTATTCACATCCTTGGCCACTTCTGTAAGCTGAGAATGCTCTTTGGCTGAAGATACTTCCAATGGTTCCTTCATGGAACCTGGTGGACACACTGAATTGGGTGGTATCTCATCTGATTCCTTAACAATACTAGGTGTATGGTCCTTCAGTAACTCTGAATTGCTAGATTCCTTTGATCTATCAGGCTCAACTTCCCCATGAGGTACAGCTGTCCCTGACTCATTTACAGCAATTACTCTCTCTGGGGATTCGCCCTTTGAAGAATCCACTGGGCTCTTCTCTTCTGGAACAGAGTCTTCAACTTTCTTGGCACTTTGATCATCTGACAGGTCTCTATCGCCTAAACCCGAGGCAGGGCTATTCCCTTTCTGGCTTTCCCCCTCTTGTGTGTCCTTTTGAGCATCATGATCAGCCATTTCAGCAGCAACACTGCAAATCTCTTGCTTTCATGAGACAAATAACCCATAATTTGGAAAGAAAATTAAGTTCCAGTAAAGTTTTACATACCAATCACTGCCAGATGGTTTCTTTCTCTCATCTGGTGGATCTTCCAAGAGAAAGCAATGCCTTGCTGCCAGCTGCATGCCAGGAGAATTGCTAGACAAGGATTTCAAAGAACAGCAGGCTGAAGCAGTAGCAACACTAGGTCCGACCAATCTTGCCAGAAATGATGCCTATAGATGAAAGGAATCATGAGTTCATATACAATAGCTGCATTTTGTAATGAGTTACTGCATGCAAGGTTTTAAGCCTAAAGGTTACCCCTTTTATCTTTTTATTTGCTAATGAAAACTTTATGTGCATGGAGAAAATGATCTACTGACTGCCACTCAAATGCAGGGAGAAGATGGTCATGAATGAACCAGAACATGAACCTACAGGGTACAGAATGTCATGGTAGATGTGCCTGCTAGGTGTAAAAAAGTTACCAAGTTTTCACTTATATATTTTATGTTATTCAGAAGCATGCTACAGAAACTTATCAGGTTTCCTTGCATGTTTATCGAGATAATTCTCTTTTAAATGGAAAATCACTTGCTTTCATCATCAATACTGGTATCAATATTCATTTATAGTGGGAACATTTCTAGATGCATCCTGAGAAACATCATTGTTTTCAGCAAGTTAGCATTCAACTTACCAAAGCCATGACTGGATTTCCAACTTCAGAAAATGAAAGTCGGTTTTCAGGAGTTGGGGAATAGCCAACAGCTTCAAATGCTTCTGTAAGTGCTCTGAGTGCAACATTTTCACCCATTTCCTCACTAGCCTTCGCTTCACTGGCATCTTCTGATTTGGAAATTTCCTGACCATTAATCACCTCACTGCTTTTTTCATTTTCTGTACTTTCCTGACTACCTTTTACTTCACTTGTATCTTCTGGTTTTGAAGCTTCCATTGGAGGGGTCAGGGGTTGATCTTCATTAGCACCTGTTTTACTCTCACTTGTATCAAGGACATCTTTAGGGCCATCTGTCTCATCAATGGTTGCACCAGCATCTACTGTTACTTTGGAAGTGCCATCCATACCATTGGCACCGTCAAAAAAGGCATCCTCAATTGGCATCTGAACAAAGTGCAATATACATTGAGCTTTCGTTTTTGTGGCAACATGTTCTGCAATCTCGTTCCAGTTTTCTTTATAGAGTTCTAGTGCTTCAAGGAGAAGTAGAGTCTCCTGATCTGTCCACTTTCCACCACTTGCACCAGCAGCCTCAGCAGGCTCCATGAGAATAAAATCAGACGAGAACATGTTTGAGCCAAACTTTCCATTATTAAAGCAATCGGTGCATAAATCATAATCTGCCTGTCCAATAGGAACATAGTTAGATAGAATGCAATATATACCGGGTTGGGGGGTTGAGAGAAACTTAAATTCAGCAAGTGTTTGATGCCCCATTCCATGTATCATATTGCTATACTGTAAAAAAACTAATATTTGGTACATGCTTCTATCCTATCTTATGTGCCAACTCTGAACTACTGACTAAAAGAGATTCCATACTTCACATACAACTGAATCCAAGTGGAGTAGAATTAAACCCAGCAAATCCTAGTAAAGAACCAACCTGCTTCTGGCAATGGTAGCGCTTGCGAGAGCAATCAGCTGAACAAGAATTGCAGTGGTACTCAACAGATGGCCCCTCAAGCTTGGCCAACTCTTCCGCAAATGCCGACTCAGGAAACAATCTAGATGACATAGTTGGATCTGTGAGGTTAGGTTTAGGAACAATAGGTGGACAAGGTTGAATGGCTTCAAAGCGAAACAACTTTTCAAGAGATGAATCTTTCTTTGCCGCTTCATCACCAACAGCATTGGGAGCAGAATCAAATTGTAATGGATGAAAGTTAATCAGTCCCCAATAATCTAAGAACTCTAGCACCTCTTGCCTTGCATCTAAGTCTGAAACTTCAAGTTCTGACAAATCTTTCACTTCTATAAGAGTGTTTGGGTTATAATTAAATTTTTTCATGATCCGATTACGTATCTCTAAATAGGTATCCGGTGTCCGGCTTTCGGTCTTCCCATTAAAGAATGAAGGCAGTAAACGCTCCTCAAGCGGGTGAATTTTTGTCCATGAAAACCAACCTGTAATCCAAAAGGGAGGAAACCAAACTCATTTTCTGCCTCTGCTAAACAATCCCCACACTTAACATATCACATGACTTTAAATCTTTTACATAAAACAAAACACATAATTTCTCACATTCTCACTTCATGAACAACAGTACAAATGCACACAACTTGACCTAAAAAACTTTGAAATTAAAAAAAATCTCATAATTGCAGCTAGTACACGCACTAAAACCTAAATATTTTCACATTTTCTCAGCAACTGAACTTAAATTAACCAACTTGCCTAGAAAACATACAAAATTTGAGCTTCCACTACTTACCACAATGACTAGGCACAATATGAACATTAGAATCGCGAGATCTAATAGCCTCAAACTCTGCTTCAATTTCTGTTTGCAATTCCTCCACTCTACTCCTCCTCTCCTCCTCCAACAACGCCGCAGCATCCGGCACCGCCGTAGCTACCTTCTGTTCGACCTTCACACCCGCTGAAAGCGCCGAAGAAGCCAAAATGTTAGGGCTTTGTCTCGCTCTAGTCAAAGGACCGTTATGGTACGAGAGATTAGAGATCGCAGCTTTCTCGCGAGCGAACCGTTTCGATTGTAAAGGTGGAGAGAGAGAATTTGAGAATGTATTCGCTTTCCTCTTGTGCCCTCCAGCTCGGCGCCTTGAAGTTACAGGCTCAGCTGTTGCCGGCGAGTCGCCGTGGCTCCAAGTCGGTTTCTCCTCCATTTTTGATTGATTTTGAGGGTTTTCTGAGTTAAGAAGTGAAGGAGATGTGCTCCATCTCTGTGGATTGTGATCTGCAAAGAGGAATTTTCATTTCCAGGTTAGGGAAGCGTTTTTTAATATTTTGAATAAAGTCATATTGATTCCTAAACGCTCAACATTTAGTCAAATCAGTCCTACTACTTTTATTTTAATTAATACTGAACCTTTTGTTTTCAATTTATTATGAACTGAGTCCCTTTATCCAATTCATTCCGGCCACATTTAGAAATATAATTGGATGGAAGAAATCAATCGTTCTAAGTCAAATGAATAAGTGTGATTTGACAAGAAAACAACTAAGGGATTAAATGTGAAAATTATTAATAATCAGGGGACCATGCAGTGATTTTTATCTGTGCTGATATTATTGATTGATTTACAAAGTAAGACCCCTTTTCTTCTTCTTCTTCTTCCTTTTTTTTAAAAAAATGCTCCTCTTTCTTGTTTTTTCAAGAATACCCGGGAAGTGAAATCCTTTAATCATGATCCCTGCACGTGCGTCAATTTTACCCGCCTGAAATTTTCTTGGCTCGAGATGTCCGTTTCCAGTCGAGTGATTCCAATTAGCAACTTCGGTCAACTTTGAACCTTTTTTTTACAATTAAAAAAATATTTTTCAATCAATTGATATATTAATTATAATTAAGTTTTCTATTGGAATGCATCGCTGATATTTTTAAAAAAGTTAATTTTTATATTAATTCTAATTCTAATGTTTGCAGTAACTAAATCTCTTTATTGATTAGAAAATTTATTCCTCTTGATTTTACACTATTTTTTCTCCGCAATATAAAGAAATAAACTATATTGAATTAAAAAAAGAATAATATAAAGATCCAGCATAATATAAAACATAGGAACAATCAGAAAACTATAATGTAATTAGCAAACTAGAAAAGCTATCTAAAATTTTAAATCACACTCCATAAATTAAAATATCAAATCAACTTTATATACCAACAACGAGAGAGAGAGAGAGAGAGGAGTCTAAAAGCACACAAGTGAATGCAATTAAAAAAAACATTCCAAAAATATAAAAATATAAAAACAATTGCGTGCATTAATAAAACCCAAAAAATAATTAATCATATGATTTTTTGTTACATCCATATTAAAAACTAAACCTATAAATAGGGCAAGACTTATAATTATAATTTCACATGCTTAAAGTTTCATGTGTTATTCCAAGTTAATTTGTCGAGTCATTGTACATTATGTTTTAAAATTATTTTTGAAAAATAAAAAAAAAAAATAATTATTTTTTTATGTTTTTAAATTATTTTAATGTATTGATATCAAAAATATTTTAAAAAAATATATTTTAAAAAGTAAACGGACTGACAAAGCTAATGTAATTTTAAAAAATAATAATAATGAAATAAATAAGAAGGCTTGTTGGTTACTGAGCTTTCATTTTAGGCTTTAATTTCTCTATTGTAGATAATAAATTCTTGCACTGATGGGCCACGTACAGCAGAAACCCATGGAAGACATCATATAAAATATTACCACACACTTCTTCGTGAATCAACAGTATTCATGATTTTTTTTTTAGTCAGGGCTGGCAAAGACTCCCATCTGCCAGCCCAGCCCACCACAACTGCAGTATAATAAGGATTGTAGTCTACGCGTTCAAAATGGGACAGACAACGGTGCTCCCTGCGAGTTGTAGAAGTTGTTTGGCTCTGTGTTTCAGCTGGTATTTCATGAAAATTTAATTTAATTTTAAATGAATATATTTTAGTGTTTTTATATTATTTTGATGTGGTGATGTCAAAAATGATTTTTAAAAAATAAAAAAATATCATTTTAATGTATTTTAGCACGAAAAACACTTTAAAAAACTACCGCAACCGCTCTCCCAAAGAGACCATTAATTTTTTTAGAAAGATCTGATATGAGTTTTTTATTCAGATATTTTAGTATATAGATAAAAGAAAACTTATGTAATTATCTAATGAAATATTTTGTAAGCTAAAATAATAATAATCAAATATTCAAGAGGTGTTAGAGAATAATATATATTATATCTCGGGACCTCAATTAATAACTTAATCTTTTAGGTGAAATGGTACCTTAACATGTTATCAGAACCTTATTGATCTAGCGGTCACGAGTTCAAATCTCATCATCCATATTTTATTTGATTAAAAATTAAGTACAATGTAGTGTGAATTTGTACAAATTTCAAATTTAATAGACTTTCACTTAAAAATATATTAGAAAATAATATAAATTATATTTTATAATTTAATCTAACCGCTTAAATTTTGAGACGAAATAATTTATTAACATCAGGAAAATATTAAAACCGGGAAGATTTTCATAATCTTCTCAAAGCAATATTACACGAAGAAAAAACATCTTACATTGCTTAATTAAACACGCCAAGCCCCCAAGGAGACCTTTATTTTAAGTACGTCACAAACCATAGCGGGCTTTAGATAAGAGTAGCACTGCTGCTTCATCGTAATTAAGAGACCCTGAGCATATCAACTAGCAAACTTTTCTTTTCCTTCAAGACCGACGCCACCACCATGAACTGACACGTTAGGTCCTGGTTCGGAGCCCTCCGCAAAAGATTTTTCTCCGTTAAGAGCAGCGTCGCCGTGGTGAACGGACACGTCAGGCCTCTGCTCAAAATCCTCAGCAAAGGATCTCTCTCCTTTAACGACACCATCATTGTAAACGGATATGTTAGGGCTTGGGTCGAAATCTTCCGAGAAGGACTCCTCTTTTGTTTGTTTTATACCGTTATCATAGGCTGAAATAGTAGGCTGTGGGCCAAAATCCTTGACAAAATTATTCTTTTCATTGGACCCGGTCGTGTGGCAATCGGCTTTCTCATTGGAGATCACTGATGACAATGTGGTTGCGCGAATAAGGCCTTGTATAGCTTCTGGCATGGGCTGATCTTTCATGACAGCTCTCCAATACTCTCCAGTGTCTTTTCTTGCACTGACAACGTTAGAAAACTGCTGCATCGGAAAATTAAAAAAAAATGGTTAAAACATTATATTACCAGATGCTGACAGGTAATTAAAAGGATAATGTGTGCATGCTTGTGTGTGTCCTGGCACCCTTTATTCTTTGTGCCAGTGCAAAAAGAAATAATAGAAAAAAAGTATACCGGAAGGAGTGAGAAGAGAATGAAGAAAGCGAAGGGAGATTTCATGTTTTCTGTCCCAGATTGAACTGATACCCTTCTAAGATAGCTTGATAGTGTGGAGGTCGCTTGCATTCTTATTATATATAGGCAAACTAAGAACAAGAAGAGAAAAGGAAAACATAAAGAAGAAGGCTCGTGATTATGGTCGCTAATGATTCACGAATTATTATTATTATTATTATATAAATAAAAGGTTCTTGATATTAGAGAATAATATAAATCATATTCTGGACCCTCACCTACAAGTTTAAATTTTTAGATGAGATGGTTCCTTAACATGGTATCAGAGCCTTGTTGATCCAACGGTCACGAGTTCAAATCTTACCACCCCCATTCTATTTGATAAAAATCAAACACAAGGTAGTGTGGGTCTGTGTGCAAGTTTCAAGCCCAAAGGGTTTTCACTTGAGGGGGTGTGTTAGAAAATAATATAAATCATATTATGGAGCCTCACCTACAACTTAAAGTATATGTATTAATTAAAAGATTTTACAAAACAATTATGAACCTTACAATAATGTAAGGTTTTTGTTTTGGTTATGAGGAGCTAGCTCTATAAGCAAACGAGGGCCCTCTTAGTGGATGATAAGGTTTCATGTGTTGGCAAATTGGTGTATAATAATTAGAATGCAGCCATACTTTTATTTTGGCACTCACTGCTCCAATTATTCTGTATGTCTTTGTCTCGTCATATTATCCCGTACTTTATTATCCCAATTAATCATGCCATTATCCTCCTTTGTCAGGTGGGTTTTGGAGGGCATGCATCGATAGAGGTGGAAAGCGGGGGAGAAGAAATAGAAAAACTTTACTCTGAAACCTTTTTTTTAATGAAATATGAGAAATTTCAATATTTAAGTCGATATTTGGATTTGGTTAATCAAGTGATAAACATATTAAAAGGATGAAAAATAATGTTTAGTCGTTTGCAGGGAAGTTTTGTGTGTTCTATCTGTGTTATCAGGATAAATTCCTGATAGCGTGGAGGTCGCTTGCATTCTTATTGTATATAGGCAGCTTATGAACAAGAAGAGAAAAGGAAAACATAAAGAATTATTATTATTATTATTATTATTATTATTATTATTATTATTATTATTATTATTATATTGTTTTCGTGAAAATCATGCTACAACTAGTGCTATATATAAGAAAGAGACATCACCAATAATGCAAAAAATAATTATTTAGCAACAACCTACCACAACATGCACAGACAAAATATATATAAAAAAATGGAAATTATTGAATAGGGTGTGGAAATCCTTCATGTGGTTCATACATCTAGAAGAGAAAATTATCTTCTTACATCATGGCTGAAGATATCAATGGACAATGATGGAAAGATCACGATTAAGAAAGATTGGACAGCCATGTTGTTCTTATGCACAATTATATGCATGCACTCGATGAACACATTGCTATGTTTTCTTTTTAATCACATTTATCTTCCTACGTCACCTTTTCTTTTTTATTATTGTGGATTGTTTTTTGGATGTTGATGCGATATCGTATCATTCATAAAGCGAAAGGGGGGAACAAGTAAAGCCTCTCAAGTTATCTCCACAGAGAAAGTTGGTATACATTAATAAAGCAGTCGAATTCGTTGCCCCCACGTAAATATTTCAGTCCATGAAAAAGAGCACGGTCATTTATTATTATTATTATCAGTACGGTGTCGTCTTTTTATTGTATACGCTATTTATTATAATAATTGCTTTTTATCTTTGGTTATTTCTAAAAAATATGATTTATTTTTTATTTTTCAATGTTTAATTTATTAGAGGTTAAAGTTTGTAATTGTTGCGGTTTAATTTATATGTGATTATTTTAATATTACGAAGGAGTTGCAATTTTAATGGATTAAGTTGGTTAACTATTGTTTTTTATTTCATTATTCAGTATTATATTGATTATGAATTAAGTTTCATGATTTGTTTCAGTTTATATTCTATTAGATTATCTGAGCTTGCTAATTAATCTGGATTAACTCGAATCTTTTTATTTATTTAGATTTTTTTTTCAATTTCACTCTTAAATAACGTATTGATTGGTTTGCTTCATATAGTTTATTCTAGTTTTACAACTCAAGTTGATGGTTTAGAAGTATAAATTGGAACAATCCAAATTATTTAAATTTTATCGACCAAATATCACAAACAAACCATCTATTATAAATTATAAAGCTAAAAGAGTTTGGTGTTTCATCGTGCATTTTGTAAAGTGAAACCATTGATTTGGCCATTAAGCTTAATTTAATTAGATGACACATTATTAATTATGAGAAAGGATAGGGTTGCACACCATTTTTGCTTTGCATTTACGCATTGTGATTAATCACTTGCCCTTAGGATAATTTTTTTTAACTCGAGTCAATGAGATCTTTTAGTCTTTAACTTAATTTTAAATAAGTATGTTACCTCATTGCTCTTGAAAATTAAACATGTGAATAATATTGCATCTGTATAGTATGTGTGACACCATTCAGTGGCCAAAACCTAGCATCTGTATATAAGATGATTTTTTAATTTTTTTTATTACTTAAGATTTTGCTTCTTTTTTTTAATTTACATTCTATTGGATTTTCCAATCACTTTACAAATAACACAGGTTGTCTCCAAAAAATTTTCTGTATTTGTTGAATTTAGAATTTTAAAAACAATTTGTCTTTAAATTAAATTAATTAATTTCATACTCTAACATTTAAATCTTCAACTGTTAAGCTTATAGGCAGATCTAAATTAAGAATTTAATGATTTGAATTCACGTTATGGAACGTGACCATATATATATTCGGCGTTCTAATAATTTCCGAAGAGTTACTTCTTCATACTCTACAGCGAAAGAGATGGGCGCAGAATACGGCTTCAAGTTCCTCCTCCTTTATCTCCTTCTTGTTATGGTACTCTCTGGACTGTGCTAGCTTGGTTCATTTTGATATATGGTATATATATATATATATATATATATGATCTGTATACGCTTATGTGTATAATATATGAGTTATCTATTCACTCTGTCTTTGTATATGTTGATTTCTGATGATCAAGTTGTTGATTATTTGAAGCATATGGCATCGCAGTGTGTTGATGGAAAAGGAGGAGCCATGGATGATTCTCAAGGTGAAGAGATGCATGGAGAACATGTTCATTCTCATCCATCATCCCATATGGATCATATGGATCATTCGCTGTTAGTGTTTTTCACCTTGAATGATCTAAAAGTGGGAAGAACGATGCCCATATATTTTCCGAAAAAGGACCCTTCAAGATCTCCTCGCCTGTTGCCTAGAGAAGATGCAAATTCAATTCCTTTTTCATATGAAAAATTTCCGTATCTTCTTCAGTTCTTCTCCTTCTCTAATGGGCCCCCCCAAGCCAGAGCCATGGGAGATACACTCAGAGAATGTGAGACTAAACCCATCAAAGGGGAGGTCAAATTCTGTGCTACGTCCTTAGAATCCATGCTTGATTTTGTACGAGGTGTATTTGGATCGGCGTCCCAGTTCAGAGCTGTGAGCACCACCTACCTCACACAATCAAGTGTCCTGCTCCAAAATTATTCTATCCGAGCAGCGCCTAGAGAGGTTCCAGCTCCAAAGATGGTAGCATGTCACACTATGCCTTACCCTTACGCAGTTTTCTATTGCCACAGTCAAGAGACTGAGAACAAGGTGTTTGTGGTGTCGCTAATCGGTGAGAATGGAGATACGGTGGAAGCTCTCGCCGTTTGCCACTTGGATACTTCACAGTGGGGTCGCAATCATGTGTCGTTTAAGGTGCTTGGAATTGAACCAGGGTCCTCCGATGTCTGCCATTTCTTCCCAGAAGACAATCTAGTGTATGTTCCCATGCCTACTGCGTCCAATAATCTAATAAATGTAATGTGATCAACTCTGCAGTCCCGTGGATAAATGCGGTGTTTTTATCCACGAGTGGTTAATGCAATTTGCCAATAAAAAGTTCAGATTAAACCTGTCAATCTCCTTGTCTTCACCACGCAGAAGGTAAAGAAGATGGCATGTCAAGCTCTATCAGAACTTTTTTGTGAAACCTGCATTTAAATTAATGGTTTCCTCTCTTTATATTCCCGCTTACTGTATTTAAGTCTGGACAAACCTCGCCAGCAACATCCCAAGCTAACCGGCCTTCACATGGATTTCATTCAGTTTACAATTTTACGAGCGAAAGTTCAAGAATTTGATCAAGAGAGTGCAATTGCCGTGATACGCCAAGTCGAAGCATATCAATCTCGAGGTCGGCCAACTGATATCACTTTTAGCTCTCTAGCTTCTTTCCATCGGAGGGAGCAAGGCGATTCTGATGCTTAACCCTCCCAGGAAAGCACCGCTTCAGAAAATAAGCCAGTGAATCTCATGATTCTCACATATTGATCCTTTTCACATTCCTATAGCAGGTTATTGGATGCCCTGTATAAAAGGTGTTTTTTGATGCTATGACAGTTAAACTTGTATAAAATAAATTAAAATAATTATGAAGCATAATTTTTAATTAAATTAGTAATGAAAAGTAAAATCAAAGAAAAACTCAATCTAAAAAAATATCATAAAATTACTCGAGTCAATTCAGGTTAAACTAACATAATATAATGTGAACAAAAAAATCACGAAATTTAATTCCCAATCTAACTTAATATTAAATTAAAAAATATCAATAAAAAAAATAATCTAAATTCATAAAGTTAGCCAACTAAATTTACAGCACAAATCATAGGGTTGTAACAACTATATATAAAAAAAATATAAAACTCAATCTCTAATAAATTAAATATTAAAGGATTAAAAAAATATAGATTTATAAATAAATAAATAAATAAATAAACAAATAGTGTTTTATGATATATAACACACATTAAAATACCATATTTTGTTAATTTATCATTCTATTTAGTATTTGTTTAAGGATATATATATATTTTTAAAATATTTCATATATCGTTTTTCTTTCATGTACCTTCCTCTTCCTTTCTTCCCTTTCATCTCTAATAAATCACTTCCTATTTCTATTTATTTTAATTTACAAGGACTTTGGTAATGATTTTATATAAAAAAATGCACTAAAATCTTTCTAGAAAATAACTATTAACTCAAACTTGGGAAAATATAAGTATTTATGGGCTCGAGTGCCTGGTTGACTAGGTCAGATCCGGGATTTTTTGCATGGTCCTGAGCAAGAGGTTTTAGCTCATAAGGTCCCTGATTTCTAAGGGCAGGCTCCGTATTGGGCTTTTGGATGGGCATAATGGGCCTCCAAGATTATATTAACTTTAAATAAACCAACTCCATTTACTGCTATTCCATTCACAATTGCCGTTCTCATCGTCAGACAATCCATTTCCCCCCTCCAAATCGTCTCTTCAAGACTTCACTTGTTCTCTCCGGCTTCCATTTTTCAAGACGGCCATCGTCCGATCATCAGAATGCCGGTGCCATCCATGTTTATGCTTGAGCTTTGGCCACCAAAAACATAAATATTTCATCGTGTATAATAAAAACAACAACAATGTTTATATTTTTTTAACACAATTATATGCTTTTTATTTAACTTTAGTTTGAATTCTCTAAAGTCTAAGCAGCCTAAATAATAGTCTAAGCCCATCTATAAATGGGCCAGTTAGGCCTTAGACTTCCCATTTATATATCGAAATTCACGAGCCCATGGACAATACGAACAACATGCATCTATACCCTTCTTTTCAAAGACCCTTGTCCTCGAAAAGTTTAAACAAAAACCCATCCAACTCTTTTAAGTTGTGCTTCATTCCGATGAGTGTTGACCATTTTCCTCCTAATTTTATTCCACGATTTCCATATAAAACGGCAATCTCAGCATCATTCTTTGGTTCCACTAAAACACAGCTCGAATCATTAAGTTTTGATTCACCATCACGTTCATCTTTCAGCAACAAGCTACCAAATTCAAAACTGTCATGAATTATGCCAAGACGACAGCGTTTCAAGATACCACAAAACATTCTCCTAACAACACACGAATTGAGCGCCAATATTATTGTTAGCATATAAGAAAACACAAGTAACCAAGCCGTGTTGTAACCATCCGGAGAATCTTTTCTTCTTGTCTCTTCTATCACAATGGCCAGACTGCATTATAATTCTACTAACTACAGCAATTTCCCACTTCCCCTGAAAAGGTTTCTCGTCCCATGTTGAAAGTTTGATGGAGAACAGCTGGTGGATACGTAACTGTTGAAGACAGAATATTCTAAATTCAAGGGCAGTCGAATTCCAGTAGTTCATGCGTTGAAATCAAAATTACATGAAACTCGTACAGTTAATGTATTTCTATGAGACTGTCAATAATCAATAGATTTGATGTTGAAGCATATCTTTTTTTAGTTGAATTTTATCGTTTAGGCTCTGAAATCGTTGTTTTTTCATTTTAGAAAAGTTTTGTTTTAGCTATACCTTTTGATTTTCAAGTCTGAATCGAGTTCCATCAATTCCAACTTGCTCAAGATTTCTAGAAGTTTTAATTTTCGCAATTATTTTAGTTTTGCTATTTTTGATAATTTTTATTAATTAGTCCTGTTTTCTTGTTCAACAAAAATTAGGGTTAGGTTTTTTCTTTAAATATACGTGTAAGTTTTTTGGCCAAATTCAATCAGTTATTTAATAAAAATTCGAATTTTCTTGAAAACTTCTCTCATTTCTAGTGAATTCTAAAGTAATTTACAGAATATTAACGTGATTATATTCTTTTTGTGTTTTTCATTGTGTCAAATTGCTTTCGGTTACGGGTAATAATGTCAAGCCGGTGCGGGCTTTCAACTTGCAAACCTTGTACTGATCAACCATGTATTGAGCCACTGTCTCTCTATCATGGACATAAGCTGCCACCGAGTTGTTTATCATCAGAAGTATAATCATCTTCTTTTGGCCACCAAACTTCTGATCGTGCAAGGAATAGTCCTACGGACTACACTGATTCAGAATTGGGCATTCTCCACCGTTGATACCAAACAGGATCATCCTATTTAACAGTCCTGTCACCCTCAAAATCACCAGGTAGTAATGATCCTTCACCATCTCCACATACATGCCCAGCTTCAGGTACAAGAGAATACCTACAAACAATCAAGCTGGAATCTGCCAGAGGCATCTCAGCAGAGTACTGACCCGTGGCATTTCTCATATATCAACACCAAGGCCCTTCTCAGAAGCATCATGTCGAACACCTGGTTCTAGAGCTTTTGAGGAGGGCAAATCATAGTCTTCATTAGCAAGATGAATCAGTTAACTCAAAATTACCTCTTTTTTAGCCCATTTCCTCCTCTGATGATCCACTCATCCACTACTTGCATGTCATTTGACTAGCCCATTGCCTCTTATTATTTACGTTTAACTGGTTTTCTAACTTTAGCCCTTGTTTCAAATCTCATCCATTTTTAGCCATATCAAGAAGAGAAGAAATAAACACAGAAAAAGCTTAATTATTTAATAAAAGTAACCAGACTTATACACCAAATAATCAATAAGAAGCACACTACATGATATTCTACAAACACAAGTGATTAGTCCTCAGATCACAACTTTTCTACTTGTAGTGCACATATTCCTCCTCTTTCTCACGATCCCAAGTATTTCTGGGATTCATGGATTTTTTTCTTTCAGCTTGTCCTTCTCAGGACTATGGTATATGATGGCGCTGTGCTTCGTATCAAAATCCTTAACAAAATGGTTTATTTTGCCAGCACCGGCGGGATCTCGAACGAGAAGGTCTCTAATTGCTTCCGGTATAGGTTGATCTTTCGTTATGCTCTTCCAATAATATTCACCCGCTTCCTTTCTTGCATGATTGAGCTCAACAAACTATTCCATACAAGTGAAAAATATGTTAGGGCATAAATTAGAGGGGAGAAAGAAGAAGCACAAGGACAGCTTTAATTAATAGTGTATGGCGTAATTTGAGATCCATTTGGATTTACCACAACAGGGAACAGATTCATGAATCGAAAGGGGAAAAAAAATTAAACAGTGGGATATTTGAAATAAATTGAAAAGGTTTCATATATGGTTAGGAAATGCTTACCGAGAGAAAAGAGAGGAGGAGGAGAAAAAACAAGAAAGACTTCATGTATAGTATTCTACACATTGATTTTGCTACTCGTACTTCGTATCGTATGGTAGCCAGGTGTCTCAACCTCCATCTGATCTCTACCATTTATAATAAAATGTAAGGACAAGAAAGTGATTATAAACTTTATTTTGCCCTATTAAAGAAAAGAAAAATTGTCAAAGGCTGCGTAATAAAAAACAAACAAATATATGGGTGAATTCATGGTCGGTGGGGGTGCAAAGTGTCGACATTGTGGCTTGAAAGAGATAAGAAAGAATCCAATAGGGATAGTGTGTGAATTAATCGGTGATATAATTTAATTATTCTTAGAGTCCACAGTCCATCAATAACGATAATGCCCGTGTATTGAAAATTGGAAACACCATTGACCTTACAAAAATAAATTTCCTAAAAATTATTTAAAAATCCTACTCTTTTTTGGGTGACAGGCAATGGCCAGAGGTTTTGCTCACGTAAAATCATGCCTGTGTGATTGAGGGCAGATGGTTTGTAAAAGGGTTAATTATTAGCATCCTGTTTTGTTTTAAAAAGGATGTGATGTGATGATAGAATATTTGTAAGATCATTATTTTATTTTTAAGAGATATAACACAATGATAGAATATTTATGATTTATACAATATATCTCGAGTTTGAATTAAAATATATATTTTTATAAGAATATATGACAAGATTTTATTTATTCACTTGCGTTCAAAAGTACACAGGAAATATTTTGTATCCAACAAAAATAGTATCCCATTTTTTAAACGAGACCAAACATGCCCTCGATGGACCTAGGATTGTGCCTAGAGCCTGCCCTCCCCGTCACCATGTTTTGACGGTAGACACGAGGCAAGGTTTACCAGGAGCACCAGCCCCGGACCCGGTGGGCCATCAAGTTCCATTTGAGAATCTCATGCTCGGAGAGGATCAGTATATCCTTCGCTCCGGGCACAACGAGGGAGGCATAACCTCCATGGGAGCCCGGAAGGCTTAGTAGACACAGCCTCCTACGAGGCTTAACCTATCCAAACACCTCAATGGCCTCCTGGTGGGCTCGGAAGTCCTTTCTTTTTCCCATGAGCTTCACCTCCATCCGCGTCTACACGTCCCGACCTTGAACGAAGCCACTCGCATTAACAGAGTATACACGCCATTTTTCACCAGTAAATTTAGTTGACAGGTGTCAGTCATGTTGAACTCGTTTAAATTTAGTTGTCGATCAACGTGACAAAACATAAAATCATCACTCATTAAAAACTATAAACTCAAATGATTGCTATTTTCCCTCATAATTCTTTTTCATTTTCCTCTCATCATGATGCAAGTTAAACATCTTCCTCTTATCATGATCAGCGTCTACACGTCCCGACCTTGAATTTGTTTGCTTTCGGCCTCGTTGATTTATATTTTAAGCTGTTTTGTCCAGCTTCAAGTCGTCTAAATAACTTTTGCTGATTGAATTGTCTAAAGTGCAAAAACATTTATAAACCCACTTACCATGTAATATCAGTATTGGAAATTCACACACGCATTTAATTACTCTCCTGTGTGTGTCGGTGAACAGAACTTGGCCCGTCATTTATAAGATCCACCAATCACAATTTAGATTTTCGAGGGATAATGTATTGAACACTCATTTTAGGAGAGAAAATTCATGTTCCTCGTGAGATTGATTTTTAAAAAAAATGAAGAAGTCACATGCATGTTAATTCAGATTTAATACCTGTGCTTGAAAGGTGCTTTTTATGTGTTTTTCAAGTGAAGGGATTTCTTGGTGATGAGCAATTCACGTCTTTCTCTCTTCTTTTCCTTTTGTTGTGAGAACAAAGTTAGAATCATTCGGTCTTAAGTTGACTAACAAGAGAAGGTGCCCACATAAATTTCTTTAAAGAATACAGAAGCTAAAAATACAAGTTTTCTTTGATTAGATTCTCAGGTTAATCCAGATAAAAAAAATATGGGAAAAATACTGCCCAGAGTGCTCATGCTGACATGCACACCCGTCTTAACAGTGTTATCTCCAGTTCTTGGCTAACTAGAAGTTGACCTTCACACATTCACATCCATATATATATATATATATATATATATAAAAATGTCAAGATCACCAGGATCAAGATGGTACCCACCTAGATGTTTCCACACCCATTGTCAACTCCTATACCACACGTTAGCTCAACATTTTCTTATTGCAATCATCGTTTTGGCGACACAATTAATGTCAATCTTCTAGCTCAAAGTTGAATTTGCAATTCCAGGACAGTCCAGTACCTCCTAGAATTTGATAGTTTCAATTTTCAAACTCTTCATATGCAAGATGCATGGGCACTTTTAGATAAAAAAGCAAACAGGTAAACAAGTCGATATAAATTCAAGAGATGGTTAGAGGAGCCCGAATTCCCGTGGAGGAAATAGATTCAAGCCTGAAATTATTGGCCTACAATATTTGCGCCTATTGCTGCGCTCCATGCAGGGATCTGTCATTGACTATCAGCTGACTGCGGCGAGAGAGGAGAAAACAAAAGGTAGAAAGAAAAAGTTTAGTGGGGCTGGGTGGGTGGCTATGAATTTGATACGGGATCTGTAGAGAGGAATTTTTTTTAGTTGGTCAGATTAGATTCCATTGCCGACGAGAAAAGGTTGGCTCTTTAGGCTAAAGTCAACTTGAAATGTTGCATAATATAAGTGGTTAGGTCGCTTGCTTATCGAAGAAATTGTCTGTTCCTTAAACCTTTGTGTCATGAATAGTGCTGTCCACTTTTAAAACGAGGAAAGGACAAATTAGCCTATTGATTTTTAATTCATTTTCAATCTGATATATACTTTTAATGCTAAAAAATCAAAATATTCTTATTACTCAGAAGCTTGATGCCACTCATGTCATCTAACTTGGCTGAAAGAGCACGAACTGATTGCCATTGTAACCTTGATGCGAGGATGAATTAAAAATGCAAGAAATATATAATTAAAAAAATAAATTAAAATTAAAGTATACCCCATGTTCTCCTTCTTATAATGTAAGGATTGTTTTATGTTTGGACCCGATGGCACAAGTACAGGACACATTTAAAAAAAAAATAGTAATTTAACGGTTTTGGTTGTTCTGACTTCCAAGGGGCTCTGCGAATCAAAATACAACTTGTCCCAACATCCAAGGAAATGACTCTAATTAAAAATTAACATGTGTGTTGGTCGAGGGGATTTTCACTTCATTTCTTTCTTTTTAAAAGAGTTTTTGAAAAAAATTAATAGTTGTTTTTTTAAAATTAAATTTTATTATTATTTTTAGATTATATTGATGTGCTAATATAAAAAATAATTATAAAATATTATTTTAATACATTTATAAATATAAAACGGTTTAAAAAATAAATTCAATAACACTACTGGTTAAACATGCAAGAAATAGAAAATGCAACGGGACCCTTGGGATACAATAGGCAGAACTATTCTACGAAGAATTTATCAAAATAATGGAGAGATACGTATCTAGATCTTTCAATATAGAAAGTTTTCTTGGTTTCAAGTTGATGCAAGAAATAAATTTTAAAAAATAGAAAATATTATTTTAAAAAATAATACTCTAAAAAAAAATCATTCACGCCATACCAATCATCTTTAATCATTATCCATTCAATTTGTCAACCAGGAAAAAACCAAAAAAGTAACTGTCAAGTAAGTAAATAAACAAGAAATCAATACTCGTCGTGATGATATCCTATATTAAAATAGGCACAATTATTTTTATTTTAAAAAAAATATTTATAAATATATTAAAATAATATTTTTTATTTAAAAAAAATAATGTTGATATTAACACATGAAAATAATCTAAAATACCAAAAACATATAATAAAAAATAAAAAAATTAAATTATTTTAAAAACATTTTTTAAAACACATCGTCAAACAAAACCATATTTACAAATGCACCTCAAGCAAGCCTTAATTAACTTTAAAATAAAAGTATAAGATAGTAATTAAAATGTGTAAAAAGACACGAGAAACCCTTAATTAACTTAGTATTCTAACATTAATTGAACATCATTTTACCATCACAACCCATATTAAATTCTCTCCCGTGCTATAATGCCTTTTCCACAATATGTTCATACGAGAAACCCTTTTATTCTCTCGAGAATATTCCATCCTCCATCATCGAAAACAGTGATAAACATACTTGTCCACTTCAAGGCATTAGCTAAGGTCCAATTTGCACCAAGTGGCAGGGACAAATAAAAGTCACAGCCAGGCACGTTAAAGTCAGCAATGCTATCATGTTATGATATAATTATCGTTGTGAAGTGAAGTTGAAATTATTATTTTTTATTTAAAATATATTAAAATAATATATTTTTATTTTTTAAAAATAATTTTTAACATCAATATATGAAAATAATTTAAATACACATTTTGTTTATTTAAAATAAAAATAAAAATAAAAATATTTCTTCAAAAAAAAATACTGTTTAAATGCATTGCTAAAGTTATAGCCACTTGACAACACCTCAAGTCGACACCACCACGAAGCATCGACGGTTGCCATACCTGTAGTCAACCCTTATATTCAACTCCACTACGCCCACATCCTTAACCTTTCAACACTAACTCCACTAATACCAAACATCCAACACTTTATTTAATATTGTATTTTAAAAATATTTTTATTTAAAATATTTTTTATTTTAAATTAAATATTTTTGATGTTTTTAAATTATTCTCACGATATCAAAAATAATTTTTTAAAAAATAAAAAAATACTATTTAATATATTTATAAATAAAAATACTTTTAAAAACAACATTATATTCTAGAATAGTCATCATGTAACATTCAATCCACCTTTCTAGATTGAAAACGAGCTTAATCTTAAAATGAATTATGGCCGGCATGTTACAGTGATCTTCCCGGAATTTATACATATAATTAACACCCACATATATCGTTCAATTGTCCGTATTATAATTGTTTTTTCTTTATTTATTTACATGATTCTAACCTATATACGTATAACTACCAGAGATTTGAATGGACTTTAAACTAAACGTACAGTAAGCTATTATCACGTCCATATTATTTCGTATAAAAAAATTTCTAATAAAAATAACCACTAATATTCTAGTTAGGTCCGGATCTATTTATAGTCAAAGATTACATTTGACTTTGCAATTTAAATAAAGGTGAGATTAGTCAAGAACCAGTCAAAGTCAACCGAGTGCTTTGATAGCCATTTTGCCATGAAAAAATTGTTTTTGTGTTTTAATAAGTTTTTTTTTAATTATTTGTTTAGATATTTTTAAGTCCACTGATATTAAAAATAAATTATTATTATTTTAATGAAATTATAAATAAAAAACACTCGCTCTCATGAACCGAAAAGAAACTGGGCAGATGAAAACTTAAAATTTTACTAATTGTAACCCTATATTATTAAATTATTTAAGGGGAGCAGGTTCTGTTTTTGCAGGCTGCCCTGCCAGCCTCCCCTAGCTCTGCCCCTGCATTCTGCGAGGCTTTCAAGTTTCAACATCAATACAAGCCCGGCAGATACATCATCCACCGAAAAACAATAGCCTGGGATAAGTTCTGAGCAATATGTAATTTGCGTATTTGACTTGTGATCAATATAATATTAGGAATGGATCGTCCAGGGCAAAGTATGAAGTGCCATTTATCATATCCACGGTTAGAGGAGAATATAAATCATATTATAGGATCTTATTTATAAGTTTAAATTTTTAGGTGAAATGGTTCCTTAATATGGTATCAGAACCTTGTTGACCCAGTGGTCTCACCACCCCTATTCTATTTAATAAAAATCAAGCACAAAATAGAGTGGGCCTGTGTGCAAGTTTCAAACCCAAAGAGTTTTCACTTGAAGTAGTGTGTTAGAGGATAATATAAATTATATTATAGAGTCTCACCTGTGAACTTGAATTTTTAGATGAGATGTTCCTTAACATCCACTAGAACAGCCGACCCCAATTCAGTTTGATATGATGTCTTCAACTAGCCGAATTAAGACAAAACTCAATAACTTAGTGCCGGATTATTTGTTCCATACGAAATAGAAATAATTTCAATCGGTAGTAATCGAATCAGTTGATCATAACCGGTTCCTTGCACGAGGAGAGAGTAAGAGAGAGCAGGTTTGATTTCTAATCTCAGAAGCAGGGATGGGTGTTCATGTTTCTTGGAGAATTACTATCCTCTGTGCTCTCCTTGTTTTACTGGTAATCTTTATCTCCCCTTCTTGAAATCACAGTTGCCTCCATTGATTCTCTTGCATTTTTAATATATTCTTGACAATACAGGGAGCTTTTTAATATTTGTTTTTTCTGATTTAAATAATTTGTTCGTATTGCAGTTCGCTGAAGACAGTAGTGCGAGAGAGATAACTCCCAGAAGATGGAAAGAAGTACTGGATGATGAAACTAACGGTCCCCAACACCATCAAGAAATACCTGGTTTGCGACAACTTTCCAGGAATAATCATCTGCTAGTCAAGCATAATACTGACGATGATCATCAAAAGCATGCGCGTGCTCATCTTTCATCACATATGGATCACACGGACCCTTCAGATAAGATTTTCTTCACCATGAAAGATCTAAAAGTTGGCAAAAAAATTCCAATTTACTTCTCCCATAGAGACCCTTCAACCTCTCCTCATCTGATATCTAGAGAAGAAGCGGATTCTATTCCTTTCTCTCTAGCAAAATTACCTTACCTTCTTGACTTTTTCTCTCTGTCTAAAGAATCTCCTCAAGCCAAGGCCATGGAGTATACGCTAACACTATGTGAAGTTGAACCAATGGAAGGAGAGACCAAGATATGTGCTACTTCCTTAGAATCCATGCTTGATTTTGCACGGGCCACCTTTGGATTGGATACCCGAGTAAAAGCTTTAACTACTAACCACGTTAGAAACCAAGTTTCACCTTTACAAAACTACACACTTTTGGAAGAGCCTAAGGAGATCTTGGCGCCAAAAATGATAGGATGCCATACCGTGCCTTACCCTTATGTAGTTTACTTCTGCCATAGCCAAGAAGGTGAGAACAGGCTATTTGAGATTTCACTTGGTGGTGAGAATGGTGACAGAGTCCAGGCCACCGGTGTTTGCCACATGGACACCTCAAAATGGGATCCTGATAGCCCATCGTTTCGCGTGCTGAAGATAAAGCCTGGAACTGGCCCCGTGTGCCATATTTTCCCAGAATATAACATAGTTTGGGTGCCTTTGATTTCGTAAATTCAGTAGTAAAATGTATTGTTGTGATTGTAAATAACAAGTCCTGAGACTTAAATCTACTGTTATGTCGCATGATTGTCTCTAAAAGAGTCCTTGTGGATGTACAAAGACTACTAATAACTTTGGGGACTCAATAAATGGGAATGTTTTGGAATTCTAGTGGTTTAGCATTTCGGCAAGGCATTCTCTTTAAATTATATGACCAGAACCTGGCTGCGAAAACTATTTGGGCATGGCTGGATTTCATGGAAATCCAGCCAGATCTGACCATATTTCTAAACCATAACTCAATCTAGTTATGGCTTAGAATAATTTACACATCCAATCCCACTTTTTCGTCGGGTTTAACAAAAGGTACCGAAAACCGCACCGTTATAAATGTGCATGATAAAACATTACTCTGCAAAGTTTGAACTCCAAGGTTCTTATGGTTTAAAACAGGATGCATAAAACCCTGGTCCGGTAATGTTTACCTCGTAATCAGGTTGGCTTGCATCCTAACCTAACGTATTGAGACACTTGAATACGAACTGAACAACAATTCTACTCATTTCATCTCCTTCACAGCTTACCTGTTAATGAAGCACTTTAATATATTATATTTTTATAATATAGCACAGATTAATGACTCGAAGCTTAAGGATATAGCTCTGCTAACTCCATTATTCAGAGCCTAAGACAATAACATTGGTCACCTTGTTGATATCCTTTGCAGATTTACCATCTTCTGCTGGTATGGGATCATTGCACAGTCTTGGTTCGGAGGTAGTGACAGGGGACTTCTCACTTCTGGACACAGTAGTTGTTCCATTGAAACGAAGGTATGGTCGACTTATCATCAGTTTCGGGTTCAGGTGTCGCTCCATGATAAATACTTCAGTTCGAACAATCATCACTTTCAGGCTTGATCGTTGTTCCATGGACGTCGATTCGACCAATCGAGTTTCTCCGGTTCAGTCTCAGGTGCTTCACGATAAATACAAAGATTGGAAAATCATCTAAATCAAGATGTCTTTCATTTCTAGGCTCTTCAGGAACAACATTCTTGACAACTTTGTCGTTTTCCTCGGGATCTTGGCCTTGAATTACTTCAGGCATTGGCTGGCCTGAAGAAATTGTAATTCGATATTGGTGGTAAGATTCTAACTTTTGCTACCAAAAGTATGTGCCGTGATTTTTAATGGTGGCATGCCGATTCATGCTGTAACTAGTGGCAATCATAAAATTTTCATCGCTGATAATTTTTCGAAAATGGATTTTCCATCGCGTGTAGTCGGAGTACTCCAAAAGGTGGCTACGATATCGATGCGAGACTTTTCATCGGTCGATCACATGCTGTCTCCGTATGTTAGTTGCTATTAGCAGGGGCTGCTTCTTTCCGAATCATTTTCTCAAGGCATCTGCAGGGACGACGTGCCGGTATTACTGTTATGTTGGGACTTGCAACCAGGAAACCGATGATGAAGAAGAAATAAGATGCAACTCAGCTAGTACTATTTTTTTTCCTTTCTTTTTCTTTCAGGATGTTATAAATTTAAATATCTCTTTAATAACTAAAAAATGACGGATAAAAGAAAAGAAAAGAAAAGGAATTTAAATAAGATGCTTTAAGATTGCAGCCCCCCTATTCAACCACTAGAATCATAGTCGAAAGAGTTCAGAAAAAAAATAGTGTTTATTTTCTCTTTATTATTTTCTTATTTAGCAATTATTTCATAACATAATTTATGAAGGAAAAAAATCCTTGTTGCATTGATACTAGAGTTGTTTGACACTGCATTTTAAAAGTATTTTGAATTTTTATTTTATTTTTTATTAATTTTTTTATATCATTTTCATGTATTGATATCAAAAATATTCTTTTAAATAAAAAATATTATTTTAATATATTTTCAAATAAAACCTTATCAAATTTCCAATTTGACAGTATCAATAGCAAACAATTTGTGGTTAGAGCTACAAAGGCAGCCCGCAAAAACGTTTCGATAGTTTTGCAAGTTGAAGGCATAACTAAGATGATTTTCTCTCTCTTAAGAGCTCTAACCTTGCTCTGATAAATCGTAAGAGAATAATAATATGCACAGAAAATCATAATTTAGAATTTGCAGACTTCTTAAATTTAATTCGACTTTACTACAAATTCCATGTTTCATTTGCATCTGTTTGGACTAAGGATCCACTTGCATTCAATTTAGCAAGAAAACAAAATTATTGTTAATCTCTCTTCAGATATTGAGTTAATACCACACTAAGTTAAATATAGGGTTGTCAATTCCGTTCTGTTTTGGCCGGAACGTTTCATGTCATTAAAAAAATCAAGACGAAACGACGTCGTTTTCATCTCGGTTTTAATTTCGGTAATTTAGGCCAAATTCCAGCCGGAACGTCTTGGTACCGTTCCGGGTGTGCCATTCCGGCCTTAAAATCCTTCTTATTTTGATTAACTTGTGATTGTGTTTCTAATTTTAAGATTATATTTGTTTGATTTTGTGTTTGTATTGTATAATTTAAAGTTAATTTATCTTGAATTTTAATTATGCTTGTTAAATTAATATTTTAATTTTTTTTTCATATATATATATATATAATTAATTATATATGAACCATACAACTTCGAAACAGCACGCCAAAATGCTTCAAAACCGAAACATTTCATACCAATAAAATAACCAGAACGACGACCAGAACAGTATTGACAACCTTGGTTAAATCTTTCATTTCCTCTTTACACTTTCATCAGATGGAACTTGGAAGTTGGATCAGATAGGGTTACTATATAAAATCTTCTAAAATATATATAAATACATAATAATATTTACATTACTTTAAAACAAAATATAAGAAAAAGAAAAGAATTTATTTTTAATTAGCAATAAGCAGGCAAAGATATCTCCTTGCCTTTCAGTTTGTAAACCCCTTTTATAATCCCCCGTCAAAACCCACACTCTCTGTTTCTCTCTTGAAATTACAGCTACGAAATGATAGGAGCACCAGCTATTTCTGCCTCTGCTGCCAACTTCTCTATCTCTTCGCGCACCAAACTCCCCTCTCTTAATTTATTCCTTCACAGGTAACGTCATGTAGTATACTACACCCGTATTCTATGCTATTTTTCCATCCGAATTATTCTTGGCGCTTAATCCTATCATTTTTTGGTTAATTGCAGAAGAAACTCAGTGGTTTCTACCTTGCCCAGACCCTACAGTGATTCTTCAACAAGTGGTAAGTCTTACATTAATTTTATGTTGACCAAGTTCGTTTTTTTAGCTTGATTATTGTTAAAACATGCTTAAGTTCAGTTCAATGTCCTTAATTTTAAAATTTTGCAAGTGAACCAGTTCGATTTTTTATATTACTTGCGTTGAGACGTGCTTAAATTGATTCCAATGTCCTTAATCTGTTTCCAGTTTTATCAATTTACCCATGGCTTTGATATTTTAGTACTTGTTTCTCTTATACATTGCGTTTCCAAATGGTTTTATTGAGTTATTGGATGGTTTTGGTCTGACCCTTTTCGCTTAATTATGTATAGATGCTGTTCATGTAGTGATTTATGTGTTTTGACTATTTTGGTATTTTGTGTCTTTGGATAGACCCATTTTTTATTTTATTTTTTATAAAAGTGTAATTCTGTCAATGTAGGATTATCGCTAAGGATTGATGAGAAGGGTTCCCTTGATGCTAAACAAAGGTTTATTGCTTTTTACATGCTCCATTCTTCTTCATTTTTTGAAGATTTATATAATGATTATCTAGTTGTTTTGGTAGTTAAACATTTCTTCTAGCTGACGCATATTCTTCAAGTGATGATTTTTGTACACAGTTATGTTACAGTTAAAGCAAAGGGGGGCAATCCACCCATTATGCCCGCGGTGATGACTCCAGGAGGACCCTTGGATTTGTCATCCGTGTTATTCAGGAATCGCATAATCTTCATTGGGCAGCCAATCAATTCACAGGTGGCTCAACGAGTTATTTCACAGCTTGTGACTCTAGCAACTATCGATGAGAAAACAGATATTCTGGTGTGGTTATGTTAGCTTATTAGTTTTGTACTTATGTCTTTTAATCAGTTTACGGAGCTTGGCACTAAATTGTAAGGACAAGTTCAAGTGCTTGTGACCTTTTTTACATTTGCAGATGTATCTGAACTGTCCTGGTGGAAGCACTTACTCTGTTCTGGCAATCTATGATTGCATGTCATGGGTAATTTTACTATCACTATAATTTTCTTTTCTCATCATTGCATAATTTGGAACATAAGCAACATCATCATGGGATTCTGATCTTATAACCCTCCAAGAGGTGGTGATATTAGAAATGAACTTTAAAGACTACATGAAATATCAATGGAGTGAAGGCATGCTTTTAAACTTGTGTTAATAAATCATGATCTGAGCATTGAAGTAAGTGGCATCCGGTCATAAACAAGTAATCATGATCTTCTGTCTATGAATCATGCCCAAGAAAATATTTATGCATTGTATTTTGATCCACCCATCCCTCTTTCTATTCCTTTGACTCCTATCTGCTGCAAGCATTGATGATTTCTGATGCTCTCAGATAAAGCCTAAAGTTGGCACTGTATGTTTTGGAGTAGCTGCAAGCCAAGGAGCACTTCTTCTTGCTGGTGGAGAAAAGGGAATGCGATATGCAATGCCTAACGCACGAATTATGATACATCAACCGCAGGGTGGCTGTGGGGTTAGAATTAATTTCCTAATCTCTTTAATGCTTTTCAGAGTGTGCAAGAGGTTCCTTCTTTACTGGCTAGCTGAATTGAGAAAAGATCTTTATGAGGACATACACCGTATAATTTCTTATCTACAGCTAACTAGTCATGCTTTTAAGCATATGTTCTGTGCAGATTACTTACTTAAATTATGAGGTGAAACTTTTCGTTCCTGAAGTTTCTGTTGTCATGTTTAACTCGCCGTTCCCTTATAGCATGCTGGGGCGTGAACTTTTCATGCATGTGTGTGTGCAGAATCCAAAATGCAAAAAAAACTGCAACAATATAAGTCCACTACAATGCAACAGATCCAAAACTTGGGCCTCTGGACTGAATATATATGCAGTAGTCATTAATACAAGTTGCAATACTCGCTTGTAGGGTCATGTGGAGGATGTGAGACGCCAAGTAAATGAAGCAGTTCAAGCTCGTCATGTGAGTCTCTATTTCCCACCTGGTTGCTTTCATTCTGATTGACTTGCTGCCAAGCTGAAACCTAATTAATGGATGAATGCTTGTTAGCCTGGTTGAACAAGAATTGGAAACCAAGAGTTTCCTCGTTCATTAAGAGCTGAACATTGCACTGCTGTATTCTTGAAGCTGAAGTTCAGACTCAATAAGTTGGACTTGTTTTGCAAGCACAATATTAGTGCGGTGGGATTATTTGTTTTGCAGTAAGGGTGGGGGCTAGTTTGTATGTTAATGTAGTACTTATCCATTCATGTTCAAGGAAAAAATATCATTCAATGTTGACTCAAGTTGTAGAGCTCTCACTTTAGAACCAGCCTCTATGCCCTGCTTGCTGATCATTCCTCTTCAAATTAAAGATTGCTGTACTTTACTTAAAAATCTTATTTCCCTGGTAATTCTGATGCAGAAAATTGACCAAATGTATGCTGTATTTACCGGCCAACCCCTTGAGAAAGTACAACAATACACTGAGAGAGATCGATTCTTATCTACTTCAGAGGTACGTGGCTCTTTTTTCCTTTTGACGTGAAGTAGTCGTTTTCA
This sequence comes from Salix arbutifolia, assembly GCA_025169955.1. Taxonomy (NCBI): domain Eukaryota; kingdom Viridiplantae; phylum Streptophyta; class Magnoliopsida; order Malpighiales; family Salicaceae; genus Salix; species Salix arbutifolia. The sequence continues at coordinate 11,195,742 of CM045910.1, read as the reverse complement.
GACATTGGTGCTCGGTGAAATCCTGTTCCAACACCTGTCCGTGTGTGCATATATGTCTGCACCCTCACAGTTTTGGAGAAAAGAAAATGGGAGATCAAACAGATTGTTCTAGTAAAAAACGTACATGCGAGATAACATCAAATCCGACCTACTCTTATCATGTTTATGATCTGCCTGTGCCACTCTTATGATTGTTCATTATGCATTTGTTTAGATTCCATTAAAAATCATGCCCGCAATTGAATACATATGCAATTAGTATTCACCATGCTCCTTGTGCCACTCTTTTGTTGCAGGCTATGGAGTTTGGGCTCATTGATGGCATCCTGGAAACAGAATATTAAACTAGGATCTATCCGCTCAACAACAACCATCATTGAATGCGGTGTGGAGGTCGGATATATTTTGATGTGAAAATGAGTCGCCTCCGTTTTTCTTGGCATTTGTGATCCGACGTTATTAAGGAGGTTTTGTAAATCTCAATGCCAAATGTGCAAGGATTTTGATTTTACGAACTCGGATGGTTCAGGTTCTGTGCACGACTAAGCTTGTCAACATTCCTCGTAGAACAATATGAAGCTAATCAACATTCCACTGAGCGACTGTCGAAGTAGCAGGCTCTTGTTCCTGTTCAAGAATGAAATAAGACAAATTTAATCCAGCTTCTTTGAAATTAAATTACTATCACGCTCAGTCCGCAATTGCCACATGATTGGCAAGGCTAATTTGAGAGAATTGTCTCGCAAATCTCTAACAATGCATGATGGTTATGTCATGGGAGAAATTCCTGCCACTTTAGCAAAAAAATTAAATGAGTGAATAGATGATGTTACGTCACTAATTAACCTCTTGTTTTCTCTGGTGGATCACTGGTTTCCACATTTTTGCACAATAAATTGCCAAACTCAAAAGATAAACTTGCCATAATTTCGCCGCACTATGGTGAACTTGTAAATGGCCTTTACTAGGGAACCGTATCTCGTGGACTTCAAGAGTCTCATATTTCTATAACACAACATGCCACAGAGGTTATTTTTCAATGTGTTTTAAAATTAGTTTTGGAAAAAAATGAAAAATTATTATTTTTATTGTTTACTTTGAATTAAAAAAAATATATATTTTGAAAATAATAAGATGGATTCCTTGGATTTCTTGAGAACTCCTATAAAAAATATAAACATTCAAAAAAATAAATTAAAAATCTAAAGATGTTGTGTGGTTTTTCGTATTGTACAAGCAATCAAAGAGACACACACTAAGTTACTCCGTTTCAAGAGGCATCCAGCAGGACCAGCACCCTTACCTTCTATATCATAGAGGCATAAATGTTTCGCACCAATAGCTTCTAGCCATTGCAAAAGCTGAATAGCTTTAGCAATTTGGCAAGCATCGCACCCAATAACGTGCGCGTGATGACAAAAAACTTACGATCTGCACAAGATGTTTTGAATTCAAGTTAGGCGTGCATCTCTTATAAAAACCTGAGACAACCGAGATTTTACTTGTTCATCCAAACTCATAAAATACGCTTTCCGAAATAGATCTCCTCGAATGCAAAAAAAATAAAATAAAATTGGCAAGCATCATCACTCTCTACCACAGTTGCAAGATACTGGAGCTTGCCAACATCGATCACGTTAGCTACACCGACTCCAAGATACCAAAATCTTACAAGAAGATGTATAAAATTCCAAACTAGTCGAAGCACAAAAATTCCAATATGCTTGAAACCTTAAACCCAAAATGAATATCTCCTCGACAGTCAAGGAAAAATATTTAACACATGAATCGCATGCGATAGTATATGGCAATCATACAAAAACAATGTTGAAAAGCTCTAAATTTTAGAGGCAAAAACAATCAACAAAAGGTGCCTAAGAAATCAACGGTAGCTAATGAAACTTGCCTGATTGATCCAACAGTTAGCTCTCTGCACTCAATCTTTCAAGTCCATCAATCTACTAAAAAAATGTCAGCAATTTAAGCGCTGAAGAAGCAATAAAAAAGTATTAATAAACACGCATAGGCATAAAAGAATATATATAAAGAGTATCAATAAACATGCATAGATATAAAGGAATATATATAAAAAGAAAAACCCAGATAGAGCATTCCCTTACAGGTTGAGAAATTTAAAAAGAAAACAACCTTTTGGGATTTAACTCAACCTTGATTGGATAGAATTTTTTCTAGATAGCCCATTACATGTTTTTAATTAGATATGGTGAGCAAAGTGCTCCTAATTTTTGTTTTAGGTAATAAAAAAAAACATATTTGATAATAATTGAATTTAAATCCTCTAAGATTTTCAAATGAAAATTGATGGGAAAAAAGCTCTTTGAAGTGTTTAGTGGCGCTGATAAATTGTTTCCAATTCGGGTAGTTTGGTAATATATGTTACTTCATTCTGTTTTATGGTTATCCAAAATTAAAATGAATTAATTATCTTAATTAAAAAACTCAATTCGTTACGCACGCACACACTAAACAGTTACATTTCCAGGTTTGAAGGGATTGCTGATCGTGAAATGCTCAAATATAGCCGTTAGATGCGTGGCAATGCTGTATAAAGCAACGGCCAATGAAGTTCAGTTATTTCTTGATGAAGAATATTTAAAATTCATATTTACGATCAGTGTTTGCAACTCTGCAGGTTTCATCGATTAATTCATGAAATATTATACTTTCCTTTTTTTAAGGGTATGGTACTGTGCCACGTGTAGTGATTCACTGTCCTTCCAACGAATTCAAGGTCCATATGTACCAGCGGAATCTACAAATGGTACAAAAACACTACAAAATATTTTTTTTTTTTCAGTACCAAGTTATTCTTTCTATTCTCCTTTTCTCCCACCTGTCTTGAAAAAAATTCAAATTTCAAAACACTACCAGCATGTCCTTTCCCCGTGGTAAAACGTAATACAAGGATGCAAAATTATTTAATAGGTGGTTTGGTGATATAATTTTGAAATTAAAAGGTTTGTTTTCCATGTAATTTCAGGTTCGAGCTCTATGATTATTAATATGAAGTCATTGAAAGTTTACATAATTATCAACTTTAGGTTCATAAAATTAGTCGAGATGCAAGTTGATTTAGACATACACGATAATAATAATAAAAAAAATATAGATGAAAACCATATTATGGTTGCTTTGTGTGTTCACCGCAATGTAATAATTAAGCTTCCATAACAGAAATGTACATAAACTCTTCACATTTTTTTTTTGTGATGTTTGATATTGCTTTTTGTTCATGAAATGTAATATAATCTGGGTGTTAGATCATGTGTGGCACTAATTATCTGTTTGTCATTGTATTTTAAAATTGTTTTTGAAAAAAAATTGAAATAACTTTTTTATGTGTTTTATATTATTTTGAGGTGATAATTTCAAAATTAATTTAAAAAATAAAAAAGTATTTTAATATATTTTTTAACAGAAAAAATATATTTCAAAAAAATAACTTTAATTATACTCCGAATCATAATAGTTCGTTGCAATTTCGTTTTTGCGATCAGTGTTTGCATCTACGCATTAATTTCTTACAATTTCGATTATGTGATTATAGATTGCTTGCAACTTTGCATGTACAAAACATTACACGTCCTTTGTCCTCGTGTTAGTTTGTCCTTGCGTACCAGGCCTTGTCAGTCCATGACAGATGGTGAGCCAGTCGTTCTCGCAGTCACTCTAGGAGAGGGCTAACTTTTTGCTAATTACAAGACTCAAAAATGCTATCACCAGCAGTATAATTAAGATGTTCCGCCGCCCCCCATATCATTTTCCAAATCACACCAAATCAACCATACCTGACTCGGGAAAAACAGCATTCAATCTCCACATTTATGCTCACGATCGTGTTTTTTTGTGTACATTATCACCCTCGAAATTACATGACTTTGGACATTATGGAAGTCTAAGAGATATTTATGAAACCATTTTGAAAAAATAAAAAGATAAAAAATCAAGGAGGAGATAAGACTCTTAATTAGATTCTCATCTCTCTCCCCAATCAGTTATCTCCCTCGACAGGCACCAGCAGGAGTCACCACTGAGTGAAAAAGAACCGACCAAAAAGGTCACCGGTTGGGGGAAAACACTATAACAAACAATAAGTAACAAACTCTCTATAACAAACAGGAAAATGGAATCTGAATAGTTTTTTTTTCGTACTGATTTTCAAAATTTGAAAGAAATTTTATCGACTCCCATTTTCTTATATATTCGGTTTCCATATCTCTATCTCCAATTTTTAATGTCCTATAAAAAATCCATATCTCTTGTTTTCCTCTCTGTTTGCGTAACCAAGATACTAGCATTCATTGCCTTTTCACTAATACCCTAGTTCTCTCTCTCTCTCATTTTGATCTCTTTTACTCCCGCCATGAAGAACCAGGAAGATTTTGAGACCACTGATAAAGAGATCTCCATGAAGAGAAAGCACAGCGGTAACAACAACCATAACAAAAGCATTGGCCAGCAGGATTTGGAAGAGTTTCAAATCCCGAATAAGAGACGAGATGCAGATGTCGATGATGATGAAGATGAAGATGAAGATGAAGATGAAGACGAGTTTAACCTAGCACTTTCTTTATCTTTTGGACGTCCTCGGAGATCCAACAAGAAAACAACCCTAAACACTACAAAACCACAGTTATCATTGTCATTACCACCACTTGTAACATCATCATCAGTAACTCGTCAACCCCAGCATCATATCCCTCGAATTGAAATCCCACAAGATGGCCAGATGACACCAAAGCCTCTTGTCTCACTTCAGCTTTCTCCTAAACGTGCCCCGTTCGCTTATATTCCTTCGACCGAACCATTGCTATACACTACTGCCCCGATAAACCATGAAAGTACCATGGCTGGTCCATCTCGCGCTCCACGCGCACGCAGGAACCCTTCTCAGGGTCCCCGCGAAGGGAAAGGGGAAACTGTTCCCGTCTTGTATCCTTGGGCCATGGATCGTCGTGCCATGGTGCATAGCTTGGACTATTTGCTATCAAGAAGAATAGAAACCATCACTGGTTTAGTCCAATGCAAGAGATGTGAAAAACAATATGAAATAGGGTTTGACTTGAGAGCCAAGTTTGAAGAAATTGGTGCGTTTATTGCTGAAAACAAGAGTTTCATGCATGATAGAGCACCAAGTGATTGGATGAACCCGGGATTGCCCAGGTGCCAATTCTGCAAGCAGGAAAATAGCGCGAAGCCTGTGATTGCCAACAAGAAGCAGAAGATTAATTGGTTGTTTTTGCTTTTGGGTCAAATGTTAGGCTGCTGCACTCTTGACCAGCTGAAGTATTTTTGCAAGCACACAAAAAACCATCGGACTGGGGCTAAGGATCGCGTTCTTTATCTTGCTTATCTTGGATTGTGTAAACAGCTTGATCCCAATGGCCCTTTTGATCGCTAGCTGAATTGGAAAAGGATGATCTTTTGTTTGCTGCTGCTGTTTCTGATGAGTGATCAGGTGGTATCATCATGTGTTTTGTGTGTGTAAATCAGAACATGTTATCGTACCACAGTATGCATATGTGGATTAGTAATTAGTTAATTAATTTAGTTTGGTGGGTTCATCGATTTTCTTTTGATTTAATTTGTAGTTTTTTTTTAATATTTTCTAGCCAGGCAAGATCAGTTTCCATATATATTGGAAGCCTTATAATATCATACCATGTATCCGTTTGATCTTGCTATATATATATATATATATATATATATATATATATATATATATATATATATTATGATATGGGATTAGCTTCAATCTTTGTTCCTGTTTCGAGAATCAAGTTTTAAAAAGAAATAAATTGAATAGTTTGATGCTGTCTAATATCTATGCTTTATTTAATTTTTTTCAATGTAGATTTGTATGTCTGAATGCTGGCCTCTGCAAACGTTTTGTATCCTTCTAAACTTTAGATCGCTTGGTCCGGTGGTATCGAACCTTGACTCATCATCCTGCAAACCAGTACTACTAGACCAAACCATCCATATGAGAGGCTTGGCGTTGGGGTACTAATTAGCCATCTTATAATTAAGAGAGTGAAACATTGAATCCTGCTAAACATGATAATTTTTAGCAGTCTAGAGATCCGAGTTTGAAAGGAAAATATTCATGAGACATTAAATTGCACACTGGCATGCATGATGTTATCGTAGTCAAGTAAATCAAAATGTCTTCTAGTCTCGTGTGGGCTGAAACCACAAACCTTAATCAGTACCTTACCCCTTTTACCCGTTGGAAATCACTTGTCATCTCATCTTCCTCTATGGGTTTTCGCAGATTTTTTAATTAGCATCACGGATAGAGTAATCCATTGAAAATGGAGTTTGCACATTCAGGTGACACGATCACAGTTACTATGCTATCTAACATATTAGACTCGCCTAGAATGAGAGTTTGTATAGTTATTATAAGCATCATGACTTAGAATATCGATCTGTCGAATTCATCCTTTTCTATTGAATTATTTATGGAATTCTTAGGGAGTATTTGACTCTGCGGTGAATTATGCGATTGAGATTCACTATAGAGCTTACCCATTTGACAAAGGTATACCACAGTTTTTTTAAGTTGTGAGACCCATCAAAATTGAGATTTAATCTTGATTTTAGAAAAGCATCGAAGGATGCTTTTGACAAAACTGTGGTTTCACCTCAGTTTACTTGCATCATGGATTAGATTATCTGTCGAATTCGAATGCATCATTTTCCATTGAATTATATACAGAATGTTTATGGAATTCTTAATGCCACCCTTCTCCATTGCTGGTATCAAATAAAAGAGGAAAAACCTCTATGAACATCCACTGTCATCAGAGACAGAGAGAGGTTCTACATGGCTAGTTACCGGGTCCAGTCCCAGGTAGCCTGAGAGATCCTATCCCAGCAGGGATGTGATACCGGGTGCCCACTGCTTCGATTAATTGCACCAACCCTGTTGGGCCATGATTGGTAACACCTATGAGGCCATCTTCCAGATTGAAAAAATCCATGTTTTATTTTTCAGTCTTTAATCTTCATCCAACAACGGGAGAAAAAAAATAGCTATAGACTTTACCACATCATGAGGCCCGATAAATAAATAACTTTGTAGTTGAAATTTAAAGCTAGCCCTGTTTTCCAAATGATTATTTAATAATAAAATCAATTTTTAATAAGTTTGCCTATTAATCAGCCAAATTTCTTTTTTAGCATTCTTGTTTACAAAACCCCCTTGTAATTAAGGGACAGTACTCTCGCAGTCTTGATTTATTCGTCCTAATTTAATAATATAAATTAAATTTTATTTTTTTATTTTATTAGTGAAAGGAAAGTTGTGGATTTGATTATAAAGCAATGGCATCATGCTCTGGCCAGTGTTACGGTATCACAGGGAAGTTTATGGCTTGACCAATCCACTCCTGAGTTATCTCAGGGCATGCGAGTCTGCTCACTCGTGCAAATATAGCACGAGGAGCATGATTATCTTAAATAGATAAAAAGATAAAAAAGGGGCCACATAGCAACTTTCTGTCATCGATATAAATACATATCTGTGGCTTTGTCTGCAGAGTGGGTGGTTGCTGATTAGTCAATGTCCTTCATATCAATACACCCCCAAGATTTCGTTCCTTTGATAGAGTGGTTTATGTTGTTTTTAAAGTCTATTAAATTAATATTTTTAATTTTGTTTTATATATAAAAATATCCAAAACATTAAAAGTTTTAATTTAAAATTAAAAAATATTTTTAAAATACAACCACAAGTTCGTTCATATATGGGATGCTTTGTGTACTCAAACCTCGAATATCGGGAACAAATAAATGTACGTGAGCACATGTTTTAAAAATAAATTCAAATAAAAATAATTTTTAGAAAACAATTACTATAATATTAAACAAACTGCATTGTTTTATTAGCTAGAAAATAGGGTTGCAAGACTAAGAAAAGTTTATATAATATTTTCATTTTAAAATCTGTTTGCTTCGAGCAGTATCTGTATCTATCATCCAGGCAGAGTAGCAGGCTCCTGACCTTGACGGAGCGACAGAGAGGGTGGAGGTAGGAAAGGACAGAAGAGGATCCAAAGACGGCTTAACTTTTCTATTTTTTTATGCTTTTTTTCCTGTTATTTTGTAGTTTTTTTTTTCTTTTTCAATTCATCTTTTAATGGGTTGACTTATCCTGATTTTATGATTCTGGGTTGCGAATTAGCTGAATTGTTTTAATGTTTTTTTTTATAAATTATATTTTAATATTTTATTATCTCACGCTTGATTGATTTAAGATTAAATTTTATGGTTTATTTTTTACGAGGTAATCTCATTTCATGATCTAGACTACAAGTTTGATTAATCAATTTAAGGTCATGATTTGGACTACAAGTTTGATTAATCAATTTAAGTTGGTTGAATTTATCTAATATGTTAAAACAGAAAATATATATATTTTTTAAAATGAATTTTTTAATTAAATTACCTTGGTAATATTTGAATATTTTTTAACATTAAAAAATTTGACCTGACCTAAGACACAACACGTATATTTATCTAATTTATACCATGTAAAAAGTTGATAAATAATAAAATTGGAATGATATTTATAAATAATAAAGTTATTATAAATAATAAAATTGGAATGATATTTAAAAATATATAAAGTTATTACCTAGCTTGTAAGATGAAAAGTATCCCACAGTATTTTCATATTTTGAGATAAATGTTACCTTTTCTTCCCGGATTTTTTTTCCATTTATCTGAAAAAAATGAAATATCCACGACCAGAGAGAAGGGGAAGAGAGAGAGAAAGAGAAAAATGATGGAAGAGAAACAATGGCAGCAAAAGCAAATACAATAAGAGAAACAAAACTAGCAGCAGCCTCACCTCTCCGTCACCTCCCTTCCCTCTACCAATAACTCCATTTCCTTCCTCTGTAAACCCTAGAAACAAATCATACCTTAAAAAAATACACATTTTCTCTCCTCGCCCTCTCCCTTGACTTCAGAATCAAATAAAGCATGGTTCTTTAAATTAAACGAAGATCCATCAATTAAATTCCTAATTTATATGACAATGGAGTCATTGATGGAACTCTGCGATCTAATTTCACAAAATCCTGCACAATTCGCTGATAAATTGACCTGGCTATGCAATCGCTGTCCTCAACCAGAGTCTCTCTTAACCGGATCGCCTAGGGTTTCTCACTCACAAATCAACGCAATCCTCGCAGTCTCTCGATTCCTCTCCATAACCCTCGAACACAATGATAACCGTCCAAAAACACTAATCCTCGCCTTCTTCCGCTCAATCCCGATGTCGTTTAATCCTTCCTTCTGGCCACAATCCTTCTCTACCGACTACATCGCGTCTTTTTTTACCGACTTCTTGGCTTACGTGTCAAAGTCGGCCGAATTGGATCCGGATTTCTCTGAGGATGTTGCCGGATTTACTGGAGAAGTTGTTATGTCTGCGATTGGAAACAATGCCGGTGAAAATTTGGCGAGTTCATCGACTTCCAGGGTTTTCTTGATTGCGTTAACTGAGAATTTTGTTCCAATTTTGCCGGAAGATGGAGAGAAGTTGATTACGTGCCTTTTAGATCAGTTTAATGTGCCCGTACAGGTGCCATCGTCACCTAGTGAGCGAATTGGGATGAATTCTGGAACGTCATCCTCACAAAGTTCGCCATTGAGCAACAATGTGAATAAACATAATAGTAGTCACGATGCCAATAATGATATTTCGAGTATGGTGAATGATTTGAGTCATATATCAGTGTCTTCGTCAAGCGCATCAACGACAGCTGTGGTGAATGGGAGTGGAGTTACGTGGAAGAGTGGTTTGGAGTCAACCGGGGTGGGATTTGATGGAGGTGGGGGATTGAGCAAGCAACAAGTGGCTTCCTTCGAGGAAGAGAGTGCGGAGGGATTGGAGAAGGAAGAGATTGCGTACAAGTTGATTGGACATGTTTTGGATCGTGTCAAGATAGATAACAAGCTTTTGGAGCTAGTTAGGTTCATTGCTAAGAAGCAACTTCAATCCCTGTCTGCATTTTTGAAGGTAAATTCAGCAGCTGCTGCTGCTATTTTAACCACCACCACCACCACCACCACCACCACATTGTGTGTTTGTGAATGGTTCTTAATGTATTTCAGATGAAAAATAGACGGACCTTATTAAGGAAACGGGCATGTAAGGGAAACTTAGTAATGGAAAAGGTAGAGGAGTGTGAAAGTGCTTCTAGTGCACAGGAAAAATCTATAACCATTGAATTTTTTAGGTATTTATTGGTCATGTGTTTGAAGCTAACATTCTTATATGATAACTTGATTTTGGATTTGCTGTTACATTTTGACCTAAGAGGTATCTTTCAGGGGAAACCATGAATTTTGAACTTGTTAGAGTAAAGTTTGAAATTGGAAATTGGTTATGGCCTCTCTCAATGCACATATATGTTCACGTATGTGGGTATGTAAATATTTGGGCTCGTTAATGTGCGTGTATGCATATTTGTGTGAATACACATGTGTGTAATTAAGTGTGCATGGGACCTCTTACTGTAGGAGGAAAATAAATGTTGAATATAATGGTTGATTAGGGAAAGTTGGTTATGTTGGCAGATACGGAAACGGGACTATAATGAACAGGGACAACTTTTAAAAGCAAGAGTCAATGCAAAACTTTCTGTCTATCAAGCTGCAGCCAGAATGAAAGTTCAGAGTCTGGCATCTCTTGATGTGGATGGCAAGACATCCAAGAGGTTGGTGCTTGAGACTCTGGCATTGTTGATAGATGCTGCAGAAGCCTGTTTGCTCTCAGTGTGGCGGAAGTTGAAAAACTGTGAAGAGCTGTTCAGTTCATTGCTCGGTGGGATTGCACAAATTGCTGTCACCAGGGGGGGTCAGCCAATGCGTGTCTTGCTCATTCGCCTTAAGCCGCTTGTGCTGACTTCCTGTGCACAGGTATGTGTTATGGATAGGTTTCAGTTTGCATCTACACGCATGCTATATGGTCTGTAATGCTGCTCATTACAATTGTAACAGGCCGATACTTGGGGTGGAAGTCAGGGTGCAATGTTTGAGACTGTCATGAAGACAAGCTGTCAGATAATTGAATCTGGCTGGACAAAGGATCGGGCTCCTGTGGACACGTTTATCTCTGGATTGGCCTCCAGTATACGCGAACGAATTGATTATGATGAACAGGTTGGTTTATAACAAGAGCAACGGGCTCCAATGTATTCATAACTATGATATACAGATCACACACAGAATTTTGTTGGTGTGTCTTTGCCTGCTTGTCAACATTGTTAACAAAGGTGCTTTCAACTTAATCTAGAGCAACGGGATGGATCACTTGTTAGTTTTTCTTACACACATCATGGATGGGAATGTCAAATTTGCTCATCCTTTTTTTCTCTAGAGATTATAACAATAGTAACAAAAGTTGTTTTCTAACCAGGGTTATAACCATTTAATCATGGAATCTTTTCGGCACCAGCTCATGGTTTCCATTTTTTTTTTGATCCCTGGTTCAATTTCATTCTCTGTTTACTAGTTGTGCTGATTTCCAGGTTGACAAGCAGAAGCAAGGAGTTCCTGCTGTGCAGCTTAATGCTATTCGCTTGCTTGCTGATTTGACTGTCGCAGTTAACAAGTCTGAAGTGGTAGACATGATATTGCCACTTTTTATTGAAAGCTTGGAAGAGGGCGATGCTTCAACTCCTGGTTTATTGCGACTTCGAGTAGGGAATCTGTCTTTGGAGCAATTTAGTATCTGATATAAATTTGATTTTCTCACACATGTTTTTTCCTTTCAAATTGCAATATACTATTTTCATCTCATATCTATTTGGCATGCTCTCTAACTTCTCTCTCCACTTGACTTCTTGCAGCTTCTCGATGCTGTTTCTCGCATCGCAGGTTTAGGTTTTGAGAAGTCGTATCGTGAGACAGTTGTTCTAATGACAAGAAGTTACTTGAGTAAATTATCAAGTGTAGGGTCTGCTGAAAGCAAAACTTTGGCACCAGAAGCTACCACAGAACGTGTTGAGGTATGTATTTGTTTGCAATGACCAGTCATAATACCTTTAAGATGGCTGACGGTTTATCTTATCAAATAGTGGCTCACTAGTCCCATCACATTCTAGACTCTTCCTGCAGGATTTCTATTGATTGCTAGTGAGCTTAAAAACATGAAATTACGTTCAGACTATCGTCATCGTTTGCTATCTCTGTGCTCGGATGTAGGCCTGGCAGCTGAATCCAAAAGTGGAAGGTATATATCTTTTCCTTTACATGGAATCTCTTTTTTTATCTGCTTGCAACAGCCATTTTCCCCCTCACTGTGTTGTGTTTCTGGTGTTGTTCTATCTGATACCCCAATTGTTGCAGGAGTGGAGCAGATTTTCTAGGGCCTCTGCTTTCTGCTGTTGCTGAAATATGCTCTGATTTTGACCCCACTGTGAATGCGGAACCATCACTCTTGAAATTGTTCCGCAACCTGTGGTTCTATGTTGCTCTTTTTGGCCTGGCACCTCCCATTCAGAAAATTCAGCAGCCAACAAAGTCAGTTTCAACTACACTGAACAGTGTGGGAAGCATGGGCACAATTGCTCTTCAAGCAGTGGGTGGACCATACATGTGGAATGCACAGTGGTCCTCTGCTGTTCAGCGAATTGCTCAAGGGACTCCTCCCCTTGTAAGTTGATCGCAAATGGTTCTTAAATGATGATATCTTATTTACTTGATATTTTCCCCTTCTTTCTCTGAAATTGTGCAAACGCTGTTAACTTGTTAGTGATTAATTAGTTTGTTTAATCTTATAAGGGCTGCAACAGATTCCTGTTCTGGATTGCATATGTCACTCACTTTAATCAGTTCTATATTTTTTTGTCCCTGACATGGCTTTAGTTGATTAAGGAAAAAAGGTAGGCTATTCTTGTAATTTTATAACTGGACCACTCACAGTGACCTAAGTTCATAAATGAATCAATCTTTTTTGAAATAAATTGTAATTATAGCAAAATGTATCCGAATTCTAACAACATTGTCTGACTTTGGTAGATACACCAATCTTATGTCTTCTGTAAACAATTTCAACAATCGAGAAATGGTTTAAATTTCGCTTATTTATTTATTTAGGGTGGGGGATTGGCTTATTAGGAAAGCCCCTAATGAATGAGTTGATATTTGATCAAATTAGGGAGGTTGGTGGCCTGTCAGTATTTTTCTCGTCTGTTGGTATGTTACTTCTTTTATGATTCAAACCTCGCCGTGTTGGCTTATAACAGGACTTTTGTACTGTAATGCGCGCGCGCGCGCGTGTGTGTGTGTGTGTGGGGGGGGGGGGGGGGGGGGGGCTTTTAGGCTGACGAATGGGTTTCTGTTTGATCAAATCAGTGAGGCTAGTGGTCCATCAATATTTCTCTCTTCTGTGCATATGTTACCTCTTTTATGACTCAAACCTCACTACGTTGACTTGTAATAGGACTGTTGTTCTGTCATATGGCCAATGCGGAATATCAAATGTACAAAAACACCATTCTTCTGTTTCTCTTGTAGACTGTAGTAATCTGAGACTTGTAAGAAATTGGGTTTGGATCATCATTTTGTTGGTAAGGCATTCAATGAGTTGATCTCTATCCTGGACATTTAAGGATTAGATATACAACCAATAGCTTGAAGTAGGTAGCTTTTCACTTCCAAACTAGAACCTATTTTTGATATATATGGTTTTGCACTCCAAAATGTTACCTCCCTTATGATCTTAAAATATTTTTAATTGTACTTGAGAAATTCTGTCTTTTGACTTGGCCTGTTTTACACTTGTACTTAATCATCTCACCCTGTCTTTGGACTATTTTAATAAAGTCTTTTCTCTATATATTTTACTCATTTTTAAGTTTGACATAATAATTATCTCTCCAGGTTGTTAGCTCAGTGAAATGGCTTGAAGATGAATTGGAACTCAATGCCCTTCACAATCCTGGTAGTCGTCGGGGGAGTGGTAATGAGAAAGCAGCTTTAACACAAAGATCTGCTCTTTCAGCTGCTCTTGGTGGCAGAGTTGATGTTGCAGCTATGAGCACAATTTCAGGTTCAATAGATTGCTTACTAAGTTGTTGCACTTTAAATTTGTGATTCTGATGTTGTTTAATCGTTTTCAAGTCAAGGTTTTTTTTAGTCATCTTGAAAATTTGGCTGTTTCAGGACCTTATTTGGTGGAATTATTCCTTGTTAATGGTCATGATTTTTTTTTTAAAGTCTGCTTTAATACTGGTGTCCCAAGCATATGTGTTGTTTTCACTCTGATTTTACAGGTGTGAAGGCAACCTATCTGCTTGCTGTAGCATTTTTGGAGATAATACGTTTCAGTAGCAATGGTGGCATCCTTAATGGTGGTGCTAGTTTGAGTGCTTCTAGAAGTGCCTTCAGCTGTGTCTTCGAATATCTAAAAACTCCAAATCTTATGCCAGCTGTGTTCCATTGTTTGATGGCTATTGTCCATAGGGCATTTGAAGCAGCAGTTATCTGGCTGGTACTTTTTTACTTCATTGCAATTTAAATCTTTCTCTAGCAATGCCCTTCCATTTATATTTCTGCTCATGTAGGGAATGTTGATTACTTTTAGTGCCTAGTTTTTGCACGAAATGTTTAAATATCAAAACAATACATTCCCTTATTTTCTCTTTAAAGTGTCAATTATAATCCCTATAATTCTTCCTCCTAGGACTGCACTTCATTGAGTCACAACTGGTGATATCCTTTTCTTTCTCTTACTCTGTTTAAAATGAATAAATTTGATAGTAACATTGGATGATTTTCAAGTGTGACATTGACTTTTTATTTCTTGTTTCATGGGGGCTGTTGCTTTCTTAAACAATAACATGTTGAGTAGAAATAGAAATGGTATCCTTTCCTTGTAAAATAAATTTGATAGTAGCAGTGGATGGTTTTCAAGTGACATTGGCTTTTTATATCTTGTTTCACGGGGACTCATGATTTCTTAAACAATAAAATGTTTTAGTAGAAATAGAAATGGTACCCTTTCCTTGTAAAATGAATTATGTTTACTTCTCTCTTCCCTCCCTCTCATTACTTTTTGAATGTCATTGATACTTCTATCTGATTTCAGGAAGATCGAATAACTGAAACAGGCAATGAAGCCAATGTTAGAGAATCAACTCTTTTTTCCCATGCCTGTTTTCTTATTAAAAGCATGTCACAGAGGGAGGAACACATTCGAGATATTTCTGTAAACTTGTTGGCTCAGCTAAGAGATAAGTTTCCTCAGGTAGTGTTGTTTGGTAATGCTTTTTGCAGTGGATGATTTTCTCTCTTTTTTCTTTTCCTGTGATCCACAACTTGCCTAATCTTATGTGGATGAAATGGAAATACATACATGCAGGTTTTGTGGAACTCATCCTGTTTAGACTCCCTGCTATTTTCAGTTCACAACAACTCACCGTCTGCAGTTATTAATGATCCTGCTTTGAAAGCATCGGTTCGTTCTTTGTACCAAAGGATTGTCAGGGAATGGATCAGCATATCACTTTCATATGCCCCGTGCACTAGCCAAGGTCTGCTGCAGGTTGGTTATACAATATCATAGCTGAGTTGATTTGGATTTCTATATTTGCTAAATGTGTGAATATCTGTGATAAAACTGTTGGACATGAGTTGTTTATGATTTTTCTTGCAATTTATTGAGAATTGTGCATGTTATTTTTTATGCTTGTGGCATGCTTCATTTAAACAAGGTCTTTTTTGGGTTTCCAAACACTTTAGGAAAAGCTTTGCAAAGCAAATACTTGGCAGAGAACACAACCTACAACTGATGTTGTTTCTCTCTTAACTGAGATACGGATTGGGCACAGTAAAAATGACTGGACTGGTATACGAACAGCTAATATTCCTGCAGTCATGGCTGCAGCAGCAGCTGCTTCAGGTGCAAACTTGAATGTGACGGAAGCTTTCAATTTGGAGGTGCTTAGCACTGGTATCGTCAGTGCAACAGTTAAGTGCAACCATGCTGGAGAAATTGCAGGCATGAGAAGGTTGTATAACAGCATCGGTGGATTTCAATCCAGTGGTGCACCGACAGGTTTTGGTAGTGGTCTTCAAAGGTTGATAACTGGAGCGTTTTCTCAACCAACACAAGCTGAGGATGATTCGTTTAATGAGATGCTACTGAATAAGATCGTGCTCCTTCTTCAGCAATCTGTCAGTATTGCAGAGAAAGGTGGGGAAGTGGACAAGTCACAGTTTCGAGATACATGTTCCCAGGCCGCTGCATTTCTTCTCTCAAATCTGGTAAAACGAGGCTCTCCATCTTGTCGCTGATTTTCGTGCTGATAATGTTGAAGGACTTGTGTCTTACCTGCTCCTTTTTTTCCATCTGTTTTATTTATTTGTTTGGTAATAGGCTTCTGAGTCAAAATCAAATGTAGAAGGCTTTGCTCAACTTCTACGTCTTCTTTGCTGGTGTCCAGCATATATTTCCACTCCTGATTCGATGGAGACTGGTGTTTTCATTTGGACTTGGTTGGTTTCCGCTGCACCGCAACTTGGTTCTCTCGTGCTTGCAGAACTAGTGGATGCTTGGTTATGGACAATTGATACTAAACGAGGACTTTTTGCACATGAAGTGAAGTACTCTGGACCTGCTGCGAAACTGAGACCTCAGCTAGCCCCAGGGGAACCTGAATCGCTGCCTGAAATTGATCCTGTTGGACAAATAATGGCGCATAAAATATGGGTTGGATTTTTAATTGACCGTTTTGAGGTTAGGATTTATCTATGATTGTTAATCTCTCTCTCGGCTACATTATCAGTGTTCATTCTGTTGTAATTATTGAAATGCACTCTTGGTGGGATTAAGGTGTTTTGTAGTGGTATTCGTTATTCACATGCAGGAGTTTGCACATAAGAGTTTAATACTAGTTGTGTATGTTTACAGCAATAAGCAAATAGTTATCATATTACATCAAAATATTTTGTGGTTTGTTGTTTTACAGGTAGTTCGACACAATAGTGTTGAGCAACTCTTGCTTCTTGGCCGGCTTTTACAAGGGACAACCAAATCTCCCTGGAACTTTTCCCGCCATCCTGCAGCTACTGGCACTTTCTTCACTATCATGCTTCTTGGTCTTAAGTTCTGTTCATGTCATTCCCAAGGCAATCTGCAGAATTTCAAAACAGGGCTTCAACTACTGGAAGATCGTATTTATAGGTCATTTCCTTTTACTGTACATTAAAACTTGCTGCTTATTCTCTATATGCTTCAATGACAGTTTACTCAACCCCCTAGCAACTAAATCAAGAAAGGTGTACAGAATATTAAACATTCTGCTTTTTGAAAATAAGAGAAGTAAACAATGAAATTATATGAAAATGAAAATCTTTTGATGACTGAGGACTGGGGTCTCTTTGATTGATTCCCTTTTTGTGTGTATGGGTCGGGGCTTTGGAAAACCACTTAAGTAGGTCAGGGTGCTGGTTATTTTCCTGCAGAAGGCAATGTTGATGAAGATGGTATTCTCAGTTACTTTGTTAATGGTCTTATCTATCACATTGTTGTTTAACCAATGTTTTTGGAGTTAACTGGGTTGGCTTTGGAGTACTATCAGTTTGCTTCAAAGTTCTTTCTTGATGATGATTAAATGCTTTATGTTCTGTTGCATTTAAGGATTGAAAGTCATGTTTGGTGCATTTTTCAGGGCCTGTTTGGGTTGGTTTGCTTTTGAGCCTGAATGGTTTGATGTAAACAATGTAAATTTTTCCGTGAGTGAGGCTCGATCTCTCTCCATATTTGTTCACTATATTTCTAATGATGGTCAATCTGATGCAAGAGGACGGGGGCATGAGAATGGGACTTATTTGGTTGATATGGTAAGATTACATTTGTTGATTGTGGAATCAATAGCCATGCATAGTTCTAAGAATTGGTTATTTCACATTTTAATACTTCTATAGATCCTCATCCAATTTTTTCACTTTCACATGGTCCTAAATGTATGTGTTTTTTTCATATCTATCAACTCAAGTGAAAGTTGGCATTTCAAAAACACTTTGATTTTAATTCTTTCAAATAATTAACAATGGTAATCTCATAAAGTCATGTGAACTGATTTATAAACACCCAAGTGGATAACGTTTTGTGGATTTCATAATATGGAAAGGTGGAGATGCCAATATAGGACTTTTTTTGTGTGTTTTGGGTAGCTTCAATCGTTGTTTGAATCTCAGAGCCTGCCTTTATATTTTATTAGGGAATTAATAAAATGAAGTAATTGCAGAACAATCAGTGTCACCCTGTATGGGGCCAGATGGAGAACTATGCTGCAGGAAGAGAAAAACGGAAGCAGCTGCTTATGATGCTATGCCAGCATGAAGCTGATAGGCTTGATGTTTGGGCACAACCCACTAACTCTAAGTAAATCGTTGATATTCTATGCAATAAATTCATGTTCTGCTGCCAAGTTTTTGAAGATATTATAGTATTAGTTTCTTAACATCTTGACTCCTTTTGTCTTTCCATCTCAAGGGAAAATACATCTCGGTCTAAAATCAGCTCAGAGAAATGGATCGAATTTGCTAGGACTGCCTTCTCTGTGGATCCAAGGATTGCCTTATGCTTGGTCTCAAGGTTCCCAACAAATACTAATTTGAAAGCTGAAGTAACTCAACTAGTTCAGGTAGTTTTGCCATATCTTTATTAGCTGGAGCATAAGCTTGGAAGGAACTGATAATATGAAACACCTGAATAAGGATTAACATTTGTAATTTAATTCTTGTTTAGAAGATGATTTGATTTTGGAAAATCATATCTTCATGAACGGTTGTTATTCTAGAGGTGAAAGTTTAAAAGCTTATTCAGAGATTCTTTGCCACTAAGTGATCTGCTATCATTGTCTTGGACAATAAAGGGGAAAATTGATATGAATATTGGAAAAAAGATGTTTTTAGTTTATTAAGCTGCAGTGCAGAAGAGGATTTATATTCAGCTGCACTTGCCTTGTTTACCTTTTTTGCTTGGTTTACAATATCTAGTTATGGTTGATTATCTTTTGTGTTATTTAGATCTGGATTTTTATAGCAACCTTTTTTTATATGGTTATAAATTGTTTGTTCTTCTTTTGGTTTTTTGTTTATTTGGGTCAGAACTTACTCATTTTTTCCCTCCTGAATTTCTTTTATGCTTTTTTTCTAGCAACTTCTCCTGTTCATTGATCTTTGGTTTTCTTCAGGATTTTTTCCCATACAAATATCATAATATCATATACAAATTTGTAGTTGAGAGCCTAAAATGTCATTTAAACACCATGGTTTCTTACTTTTTTTTAGCATCCATGAGAAGACCTTTTTATCATTTAATACAAACCTAGCAAACCATGACCAGCTGCAAGTTCAGCAATTCATAGTAGAATTAGTCTCCATCTCTTGTTTATCAGCAAGGTTGATAATTTCTTCTTCATGTTTTTATAGCGTTTCATTTACATGTATCCTTTTTGACACCTTGTGTAGAAGTGTTCCTCCTCTCACTCTGGATTGGAGCATGCTGAGCCTATCATGCTCAAATGGCCTCAGAACAGTTGGGTGGAAATGGCCATTCTATGTGTTTGTTTTGATTTGATAAAACTCAGAGGCCCTTTGCTAGTTCAAAAAACCATTGATTTGATAAAGAGTGATCACGAAATGTGACCATTATTTTTATTTTTTTTTTAAATGGTGACCATCTTTGCTTACTTCTAAACAACTCTGATGATTTTGCTTCTTAATATCATTTGCGAACAAGGATACTCTTCTTTGCTTTTGTGGAAAATTGGAATGACAATGATTTATGTTGTCCTTTGGTGATTCCTTCCCCCTATTAATTGTTTTTTACCTGTGTAATTTAGCCTATGGTATCTTGATTTTTCTGGTGTTTCCATTGCAGTCACATATTTTGGATCTCCGCTGCATACCTGAAGCATTGCCATATTTTGTCACCCCAACTGCTGTTGATGAAGATTCAGTGCTTTTGCAACAACTGCCTCACTGGGCTGCTTGTTCTATCACACAAGCACTTGAGTTCCTGACTCCTGCATACAAGGGGCATCCACGTGTGATGGCATATGTTCTTAGAGTTTTGGAGTCTTATCCTCCAGAGCGAGTGACTTTCTTTATGCCACAGCTAGTGCAGTCTTTGCGATACGATGACGGGGTGGGTTATCCGATGAACCTTACCATTTGTGCTTATGCTAGTACTCTGGCTTAGGTTTGGTAGGGGAAACCCTTACCTCATCTTAATTCAAGAGTGGCTTTGGTGAGGTGGAGGATGGGTATCTCAAACCAATTTTAACCCAACTCACCTAAAAATTACTGCTCTTGATTTATGTTGCATGAGATAAGCAAATCAATAGGAAGTTTTTTTTCCCAGAAAAAGGGGAAAATTCCTTTTGTACACTTCTTTCAATCTCGAGCCTCTTACTCCACTGTAACCTGGCTTCTACACTTGTGTAACTGTGGACAATCAGGTTGATTGGATATTTGATCAGCAGGTCTAATTTGCCTATTTAACTATACAAAGCTGCCAGAATTGAGACTGGGATTATTTTAGTTGTCTTTTTTTTGAGAATGGGTTCTTAAACTGCCACCATGAATATACAAGTATTTTCTTATTCATTGGTTTTCTACTTCTATAATTTTTGCAGAGGTTAGTAGAAGGATATTTGCTCAGAGCAACTCAGAGAAGTGATATATTTGCCCATATTCTGATATGGCATCTGCAGGTGTGGAAACATTCATATACTTGCATGGCTAAATGTTTGTTAGTTATGACTTGTAATGGTGTTATATTTTCTTCTCTTTTCATAAGTCATGAGTTTCTTATGCATGGCAGGGTGAAACCTTTCCATCAGAATCTGGTAAAGAAGTTGCCTCTGGAAAGGTATGTATAAATTTTCTTCTAGTCAACCAGACCTCTTACCTATAGACTTAAATTCTTGACACAAAAACTGCTAAATGTAATTACCTCTTTGTGCATGGATATTTTATCTGGAAGGTATAGGCTTACTTCTCAAGTGGGATATAAGTTTGTTAACATGTGTTCATTTGGAATTACATTTTGTTCATTTGACCCAGTAGAATACAACAGAAGTCACAGAGAGCTTTCAGTTGTAGACAAAGCAGCTTATTAAATGTTGCTTGTTTCCTGTGAAAATCCTGCTCTACCTTAACCTTTCATAGATAAGAAAAAGATCAGGGGAAAGACTTAAGAAATACCACCTTACACTGCAAACCTAGTATTTGTCATGTTTGGTTTATAAGCAACCTGGTGTTATTGGCATGATATATTAAAGAGGTTCTCTGCAGTCGGCAAATGTATGTTATGGTGTTGTCACTTGCCAGCTTGATCATGTAGTTACTTGTACATACATATGTTACAACTCAATGCACTGGGGTTGGTTGGTTTGTGAATATTAATACTAGGTTTGCAATCATAACCTGCTCTATTCATTACAATTTTATGTCACACTCAATTACTCTAGATATGTGTCTACTTTTTGATGCACTGACAATCTGGGATGTGTTTCATATCTGGATACATGTGTAGTTCCTAAGATGCTACATGTGCGCATGTGTATGAATTGATGGATCCCACCATGATCTTATCATTTCGTACTTAACTGCTATGTTTACATATGTTTTTATTACAGAATGCTTCCTTTCAAGCTCTGTTGCCAGCTGTTCGTCAGCATATTATTGATGGTTTCACCACTAAAGCCCTCAACTTGTTTCAAAGGGAATTTGATTTTTTTGATAAAGTTACATCTATTTCTGGTGTTCTGTATCCACTTTCTAAGGAAGAACGCCGAGCTGGTATTCGGAGGTATACCCTTAGTCTCAATGCTTAAGCTCTCATTCTGTTTATGGTTTGTGTCTAGCTGTTGATTTTGACATGTGGCTTGCTAAAATAGGGAGTTGGAGAAAATTGAATTGGTGGGAGAAGATCTTTACTTACCAACGGCTCCCAGCAAGCTTGTTAGGGGCATCAGGGTGGACAGTGGAATACCTTTACAATCCGCAGCAAAAGTTCCCATCATGGTGACATTTAATGTGGTTGATCGGTTTGGGGACCAAAATGATGTAAAACCCCAAGCTTGCATCTTCAAGGTATGATTTTGAACATGCTACTCCTGAAATCCCTATAGAATGGACCACCTATGACATTGATACTCACAAATTCATTTAAATAATGAACTGTATGTTTACATGTATGATTTCCTTAAAGAGGTTTCTCATTTTCAGGCCATGTAATGTTTTTGGTCACATAATTTAGTGATGCTTTCTTCTTTTTTTTATTTGAATGGAATAGAGATGATAGTAAAATGCATCTTCCTATACAAACTAAAATTTGTCTCTCAAGTTTTGATACTTTCCATTTGAAGGTAGGAGATGATTGTCGACAGGATGTTCTTGCCCTTCAAGTTATAGCACTCCTTAGAGATATATTTGAAGCAGTCGGACTTAATCTCTACTTGTTTCCTTATGGTGTTCTTCCAACTGGTCCGGAGAGAGGTATAATTGAGGTGAGATTTTTTGTGCAACCATTATTTTAGCTGTGCTTGTCTGGTGCAATGTTACCTGGAATACAGTTCAATATGATATGCAGAATGAGAGCAAGAGTGCAGTTTGCCACTTACAGTGAAATGCAGTACCAGCAAGATATGTTCATATAGAGTAGGAATGCCATCTCAGAAATGGTAACCTAATAATTCAAGACCAATAACCAATTTTAAACACCAGACTTCCCAAAGTATTAGTCCTTTCCTTTCCTTTTAATGCGGCAATGCTCAACCTACCATCCTAAAATTGCCTCTTCTGCGATGTTGTATGTGTTATGCTTATATGTTGCTAACCATGTTTAATCATGTAGGTTGTGCCTAACACACGCAGCAGAAGTCAGATGGGTGAAACAACAGATGGTGGTTTGTATGAGATCTTTCAACAGGATCATGGGCCTGTTGGCTCTCCTAGTTTTGAAGCTGCACGTGAGAATTTTATCATTAGTAGTGCTGGCTATGCAGTAGCCAGCCTTCTGCTTCAGCCAAAGGATAGACACAATGGGAATCTTCTCTTTGATGAGTATGCAGTCTTTTTATTTTTCTATTTTCTATTTTCGTGCTGGTTATGCAGTTGCCAGCCTACACCACACAAATCATCATAAAAGTTAATATTAGGTTTTAGGATTTTGAGAGAAAATAAACTGCCTAACCTAACACTGACATTCATGCCAATGCAGCGCGGGGAGGCTTGTTCACATTGATTTTGGTTTCATCTTGGAAACATCACCTGGTGGAAATATGCGTTTTGAGAGTGCACACTTCAAGCTCAGCCATGAGATGACTCAATTACTAGATCCCTCTGGAGTTATGAAGAGCGAAACTTGGTCCCAATTTGTACGGTAAGATTGGTGCTTGTTTATGGATTTTCTCTCTTCTATCTGCTTTCATGGACAAAGATCTTGAGAGCTAAGCATGTGGTTTCCTGATATTTGTCAACAGCTTGTGTGTGAAGGGATACCTAGCAGCCCGCCGCTACATGGACGGGATAATCAACACTGTGATGTTGATGCTTGACAGTGGGTTGCCGTGCTTCAGTAGGGGTGATCCAATTGGAAATCTTCGCAAGAGATTTCACCCTGAGATGAGCGAGCGTGAAGCTGCTAACTTCATGATCCGGGTGTGCACAGATGCCTACAATAAGTGGACCACAGCTGGCTACGACTTGATACAATACATTCAACAGGGCATTGAGAAGTAAAAACACGTAGAGTTCATCCTAAATGTACATGATTGCTTGTAATCTTGCAATTGTCCCTTAGGTTTACAGATGCGGATTTTTTTCCTGGAGATTTTCCACGCTAGAGAGCTGAGGTAAATATTAGCAGAATGGCAAAATTCTCAGAATCGAGCGGTGGGATTCCTGATGTGGTTTGCAAGGATATTTAAACACTGTTTGGTGGTCCTATACAGAATTGAAATTCATGCTTCTTTCTTTGGAAATACAAGTAACAAACCAAGTTGATTAGCTGTGAAACTCGTACCCCCTCCCCCTTGAAACATTCTGGGAATTGCGGGAAGTTCAGATTTCCTTGACTCCCGTTTCAAGCAAGGGCGGCTGCAAGAGAGTGTACAGAGGTTTTGAAAGAAATATATTACAATAATATTTATTTTTTATTTTTTAATATATATTTTATATCATCACAATAAACAAAAAACAAGTAAAAGTAATATTTTAGAACTAAAAGAATTTAAAAAACTTAGTTGTACAAGTTTCGGCATGTTATAGCTATGAAAGATGATGATGAGTAATCTTTTTATATGGAGTTGTTTTGGAGTATGACTGAGGTTATTTTGTAGTGTTTTTTATTTAGAAATAAAAATAATTTAATTTAATTTTTATTTTTTCAAAAATATTTAAAAAATGCGGTGATAATCCTTATCCTTGCCTCAAGTCTCTCTTTGCCAGCGTTGTGCTAACTACTGCACTGTCAGTGTAGAATTTGATATTAAACACGTGGCTTTTACTTTTTTTATATTATGTATCACGTGGCTGGACAAATAAAGATATTACAGGTGGCAATCTTCAGTTTATGTTGGGTTCTGAAACTTGTACAACTAATTTGCGATTCACCCAACGATCTTTCACGCGTGATCCACGAGGTCAAGAAGCTATTTGGGATAGTTTTTGAAATTATATTTTTAAAAAAATTGATTTTTTATTTTATTTTAAATGAATATATTTTGGTGTTTTTAGATCATTTTGATATGCTGATGTTAAAAATAATTTTTAAAAAATAAAAAAAAATTATTTTGATATATTTCAGCACGAAAAACACTTTAAAAAACTACAACAATAATTGTCCCAAACAGGTAATAGTAATCCGTAGTTTGTAACCACTTGAACCGTTGTGCGCGACCACATATTGGGGAGAGAACAAACCTTCAACAAAAGTAAAAATCACAAAATTTCAGGCGAGGCCCCAGCATGTGAATGAATGCACTGCTGAATCATTACATAGTCAACCAAAAGGCAAAGTGATTGACCGCCTTAAAGAAAAAATTAGGCAATTAGTATATAAAAAAAAGAATCAACATAGCAGCAAAAAGTTTTGGATCTTTATAATAAAATGCCCAACTTAATTACCGGATGATTTCTAATCAAAATCCCAAAACAAAAGACTGTTTTGTACAAAACTCAACTACCAAATCCTTGTTATATAGAAAAAAAAACTAACACAGACATGTAATCTACGCTACAGAACATATTTTTTCTAGCATTCAGATTCGATGGCATCATCAGGAACCGCAGGTATCACTCTACAATAATCGGAGCCCTAGTTTTACCCTTTTACATTCAAGAAAGGTGAATTCAGTTTTTCAAACACACTACTGTTGTCCCGTGGGATATTTGATGTCGTAACACTCCAGGCCAAGCGTTAGAGAAACTCGCCTCAAATGATTCACTTATTAAAAAGGGACAAAAACAAAGTCCATTGACAATATTATCCTTTTGATTCATTAAATATCTGATATATTTTCTTTTCTTTTCCATGATAATCAACAAGCTTCTCAATTGCACACCCTCTCAAGCATTTGTAAAAAGAAAAGAAGCAGAAGATACATTTATCACACTAATACTATTCTTAAGCTTTGGTTCCCATCTGAATTTGACCGCCATTGTCACCACTGACCTCCTTCTTCTGCTCATCCTTTAAAGCAGACCTCCACTTGATAAAACTACCAAAAAGCACTTCCATGTCCTCTAAAGTTCTACCTCGCGTCTCAGGCAAGCATGTATAAAAGAATACCCATGCCACGGCTGCAATTCCGGCGAAAAGAAAAAAGGACCCACCGATAGTTATAGCCTTGTAAAGCAAGATAAAAGTTGTAGAGATCACCCCACTTGTCACTCTATTGACTGCCACTCCCATACTTGTACCTTGAGCACGTAGTTTTAAGGGGAAAATCTCCGAGCTGTATACCCAAGTTATCGGTCCCATTCCGATGGAGAAGAATGAAACATAAGCTAAAACCATAGCAACTGATAGTGCAACAGCCCACGGTAGTTTCTCATCTGATTGATCAATCATTGTCAGCCCGAATCCAAGGGCTGTTAGGGATAATACCATACCCCCGACACTGCTTAAAAGCAATGGGCGCCGTCCGATCCTATCTAGTAAGAATGTGGCCACTAGGATGAAAACGGTCTTGGTGAATCCGACGGCTACGGTTGCTAGTAATTTGCCATTGGATGACGTGATTCCAGCCTTTTCGAAGATCCTCGGGCTGTACAAAACGACCGCGTCTATTCCTGAAACTTGTTGGAAGAAATGGATACCGATCCCACAAATTAAAATGTGACGAACAGAACGTGTGGGATAAATGAGCAATTCTTTCCAGACACCTTCACCGTGGCTCTGTTTTTGCACGTGGACAACATCATCGTTACAATCTTGAGGGATTCCGGCAGCTTCTTTTATTTCTGATAATCTTTGTTGAGATTCTTCTTTAGAATCAGAGGTTCTGTCAAGAACTTTCCTAGCGTCACCAAGCCGACCTTGCATGACTAGCCAACGTGGAGACTCGGGCATGCCTAAAACAACCAGAGCTAAAAACACTGAAGGAATCGCTCCAATTCCAAGCATGAATCGCCAGCCTAAGTTAGTCGGGAGCTTAGAGAAGGCATAATTGGATACATATCCTAGCAAGATCCCAGCATTAATGAATACCTGAACAAGATACAGAATCACAAAAGTGATGTCGTTATTAAATCCCAAATTTTAGTTTTTCTCAACATTAAAATTGCTAAAAGTGGGATTCTTGTGCGTTTATTAGAATTTTAGTAGTATTTCAAACTAAACTTACAAGGCTATTATTTACCCTTGGAAACCATTTCGAGTACATATTTTGAAGGCTATTATTTTAGTTTTTTTTTTGGAAAACTAAAGAAATGTATTTAAATATATTATATATGCACACTTACTTCTGGGAATGAGGTGAGAAATCCACGGGAAGAGGCTGGCGAGACTTCAGCAGTGTAAACAGGGGCAATCATGAGGGCATAACCGACACCGACACCAGCGACAAAGCGACCAACCATGAGAAAGGCATAATTTGTGGCGAATCCCATGAGTATAGATCCAACAAAGAAAATGGCTCCGGCCATCACTATTGTGTACCGGCGACCAATCCAATCAGAGGTCCGGCCAGCAGCGGCTGAACCAACAAGAGAGTACAAGTTAAGAGTTCCCACAAGCAATGCTACTTGCAAGTCATTGATTTTAAGGTCATCTTGGATGTAGATGTTAGCTCCACTCATCACTCCGATATCTATGACAAAACATGATGGGAAACAAGCTGTTAGGGTAATGATACAAATGATTCAGACAAACAAATAAGAATGCAATAACAACTTTTATTTTCTCAAGTTTCGTTCTTCATTGAGGGTTAACTCGGCCAGTTTAATTTCGTGAAACCTTTTCTTACAGCATATATCCAAGTGATGAAGAGGGTAAGGAAAAACAACCAGTGAAAGCATTTGTATGATACGAAATGGATAATATTGGAAAAAGGAATGGCTGGAGAGAAAATGAAGCACTCACCGTAACCAAGCAAGACTGAAGTCATGGAAGCTAAGGTTGCACAAGCAAGAACAAATCTGTTTCTTTTTGGTTTCTTCACTGGACCAAAATCTGCGAGTGTTCTATCTAGCGCGGGCTGGCTGGGGTTGGCATCCCCTTCTGGGTTTTGACCTGCAGCCATGATCTCTTTGCCTAAACAAATTCAAGGGACGGGGAGACAGATTTGGTTTAAGCTAAAGCAGTGGTAGCCAGTGCTATAGCCTGATGCACCACGAGAAATGGGGGATGCAGCATTATGGGGGAGTTGCTTAAATATAGACCAAAATTAGTTGACATCATCAGTTTTGTAACTTGGTGACCGGTCTAGCTGGTTTCAAAGTAATCTTCGTTGAGCTTAAGGGGATATATATATATATATATATATATATATATATATATATATATATATATATATATAGTAATTAAACAATAATCCTTTTTATCCATAGTGGATAAAATTAAACAATCACTCAAGTAAATAACATTTGGATTATAAAAATAGAAATGATAAATCTTAGAAATCTTTCCCCAAATACTCTTAGCACATTAGTTTTTATTTTTTGTAGACGAGATTGATTTGGAATTTACTAATGAAACCAATCATTCCACTAATATCCATATTGTAGAAAGAAAAATAAACATTAGGAATCTTTGTAACCTTGATTAAATAATGTTTTTATTTTTTTATTTTTGAGGTTTTTCTATGTCTCATGTCATTCAATATTGATTTTGTTTTTTTTATTGGGTTATCTCATCTTATTATATGAATTGTAAGTTTGGTAGGTGAATACAACTACTTGTGTTTCTTTTAGTTGCTTTTCCTAATTTCCTAATTTAATATTGTATTTGAATAAGAATTAAATTCATGATTTATTTCAGTTTGATTTTTATGAGATTATTACTCGAAAATAATACTTAATGGGTTAACCAATATTGCTTTAACTTATTTTTCATGCAATTTTTTTTATTAAAACTTTTACAAATTTCATCGTTCAATAATTAGTCTAATATGATTAATTAAAAATTGAACTTTATAATTTATTTTGATTTAATTTTTAAAGGGTTATTTTAGTCTCATGACCAGAGTCGTGAATTACTAGTTTAATTACATTATTCTTTTATTTTTTTTCTATAAGGTTATTTCGGTCTCAATACTAAAGTCATAAATTTAACGGATAAACTTAAGTTGTATTTATGTTATGTTTTTAATTGATTTCTTTTTTTAGTCTCATGTTTCAACATTGAACTAATTGAAAATTCAACTGATAATCTGTTTTGATTTTTTTTAATAAGGTTATCATGATCTTATAGTTCTCAAGAGACATAACACAATGATAAAAAGTTTGAAATCTACATAGCAAGTTTCAAATTTGAGTCAGGATATACATTTTTTATAAGAGCCTGAGACAATTCTACTTGTTCACCTAGGCCTACAAAGTGCGTTTTTCGGGGGATAAGGTTTCCTCGAATCCAAAAAAAAAGTTATCACGATCTTATAGTTCAAGTCACGAGTTTGACAAGTTAACCTGAATCATTTCTTAAATTCTTTTTTTATTAATTTCATCAATCAATATTGAGTTGATTAAAAATTAAAAGTTATAATTTGTTTTGATTTATTCTCTATAGGATCATCATAATCTCATAACCTGGATCATGAATTTAACATGCTAACCCAAGTCAATCTAATGTTTTATTGTCGTAATATTGTTAAATATGTATTCTTAAATTTTGTTTTTATTCATCCAGTTTTTACAGGCATTTCAAGTTATTTTTGGACTACAAAGTCAGATTAACCTCTATATAATTAAAAAAAAAATTCATTTAAAGTATCAATCCTAATTTTTTTTAGATTCACATTCATTTTATTTTTTAACCAGAAACGCAATGTAGTATAGGTTAATGAGCTAGTTTTTAGTCAAATTTGTCACAGTGTGGCTATCAAGATCTCTTCGATTTTCTAGGGTCAACAAAGACGTGCTGATTCAAGATACGCCCCTCACCAAACTTTTAAAATACCATCGTACATGGACCCCTTACCTGCAATTTGCATACGTTCCAGCTCTTCCCGTCAATGATTGTTTGCTACAAAACAACAATGAATTATTTGCTCTTTCTATTCATAATTCAACGAAACCATATAGTAAATTCGGATTATTCTTCATCATCCTCTACGGACATGATTGATTTTCAATTTATTTTATTTTATTTTTATGTGCAGATGATACCTTAATCAAGAATATTTTCAAGTAAGTAACTACCATTTTTTCTGAAAATAGGCGGGCCAAGCTCTTCATCCTTCCTTAATAATTTGTCCTTAACGTGTGTTTATGATTTATATATTAAAAATGATTGGCCCACGAGTTCTCCACGGGTTGCCTCACTAAATTCATAATTTGGAAAGCTGGAAAAGAAAAACAATAAGAGAACTTACGTCGTAAATCCATATATCATGATATTTTACAGGTGAGAATTATGAACAGCAATAGATTTCATATAAGCTTGTACATACGATAGTTTACCGGGTGAAACACAATGACAAACAGGATTCAAGTGTAAAGTTTGACTAGAGTGTGTAACGTTCAAAAGATATCACCACCATGCTCGGCTCTTGGAAGATTAAACTGGATTTTTGTTTATTTTTAGTGTAAAAAATTGATTTCTTTGACTTCCTGTGTCAGCGGTTTTGAAAAGATCGAGGAGGGTATGCTGTCACCATTTGACAAGCTGTCTCTGGACGCTACTGACCATATTATATATATTCATGAATCATGTTTTACTCTATAGTAATGTATAATAATCTTCATTAAAACACTAACGATATGGACAACCCAATTAAAGAAAATCTGGGTGATTTAGGTTCCATTTTATAGTTATCTCCAGACAGATTCTGTTTTTTTATAAAAAAAATGTTTGTTCGGTGAAGATCATTGGCAGTATTAGGGGCCATGCATGCTGCTCAGCACACATTGCGTCCCCGTCTTGTATTAGTTGGATTTTAATCTCTCACGCTAATAGACTTCTTCATTTCCTGACCCTGCTACCTCTTGCTTCATATTTATATTGGAGTTCTTCAACTAATTGGGTGCCACAGGAAGACGTTGATTAATAAATATTTATATTTATTTTGGTTTGTATACTGAAAAAACCGGGTTCAATTTGTGGGTAATCGATCCTCTCACGTCCCTCTCTCTTTCAACAAGGTTTATGGCTCAAATCTCCCCCTCGTAAAAATAAAAAATTAACTGAAATAAACATTCAATATACTCTCGGGGGGGGGATGAAAAATCTCTCTCTCTCTCTCTCTCTCTCTCTCTATATATATATATATATATATATATATATATATAGAGAGAGAGAGAGAGAGAGAGAGAGAGAGAGAGAGAGAGAGAGAGATCAGCAAGAGTTTCAATGCTTCTTCTGTCACCACATGCATTTGATAGCCAACTTGAGGTATCCATGTAGCCTAAGAAGATAATATTTCTGAACAAGAGGTTGAGGTGACTGAAATACCTGAATCTAATTAATTATCATGTTCGAATATATTATCTCCCAATTAAATTCAAAATATTTGTCACTATTCCATTGGACAAACAGAAACACGTCTCTTAGCTATGTATCTTTATAAATTAATCATGTGACGACGATCCATTGCCACTTTGAGCTTTTATTTTTCAAGTAGTTCAAAATTATATATGACAAAAACATGCAATCAAGACTAAAACACACACATATATTATTTAAACAAAATTAGTGTTAAACACTTGCTGAAGCACTTGCATGTTTATGAAGTTTGAGAGTTGTTGTTGTGAAGAATGAAATGATCTTTTATCTTTTAAGACTTTATTGCCTCTTGGTTAGAAGAATGATTGTAATAAGCCTCTCAAAACTCCAATACCACCACCTTATTTAAATGCATTTTTAAAACAATGTTCATGAATAAAAGAAAATAAACTCAAATATCTCTCAATAAAATTGAACACTAGATTATGAGGAAAGCTAAATCTTAAAAATTGAGAAGAGAAATTGAAATTTTGATTTACTTTATTAATTTTGAAAAAGCAGCGCAAAAAGTTCTTTCTACAACCTTTTTTTATAGTGATTTTTTGGAGGCCGTTGAGGAACTATATCATCTAAAAGCTCAAGCTATTAAGTGAGGCCCCATAATATGATTTATATTATTTTCTAACACACCCTCTCAAGTGAAAACCTTTTAGGCTTGAAACTTGCACACAAGTCCATTCTACCTTGTGTTTGATTTTTATCAAATAAAATGGAGGTGGTGAGATTCGAACTCGTGACCGCTGGGTCAACAAGTCTATGATATTAAGGAACCATCTCACCTAAAAGTTCAAGCTATTAGGTAAGGCTCCATAATATGATTTATATTATTCTCTAATAGAGCCAAAACTAATAAGAATGGATTTTAATAAATATCATAAATTTGAATATTATATATGTTATTTTTGGAATATGTTCATCAAATAAAATTCAAATAAAATTTTCAACGTGGCCACCTACAAGTGAGCAAGTGGGTCAATCTTTATATACTAAATTAACTTATTATATATGTTATTTTTGGAAAAAAACTATAACATGACATACCATAATATATGTTACATCAAAGATCATAACAAGTTAAATTCAGATTCACAAAAGCTGGACAGAACACGACATCTAGCAAAGTTAGTTATTCATTGTTATTTTGCTCGTCACATAAGAAACAATATTTTGATGATGAACAGCTCAATACAAAAATGAAATCATGGACTGGAACATGCACAATACAGAAGCGTGTCAGCTTCTTGCTTCTAACTGGACTCTAGTTTATGAAATAATTTAGGTCACATGATTGTAACCGTTAAAAGGGAAATGTGGATGGATGTCTAAGTATCTGCCGTATTCACACCGTCGATTTTGATTTTGTATGGTGATATAACGACTCGGCCCAGAAACAAACTTTAGAAGCAAAAACCATATACTTAATTTGAATTGTTGCTCCTACAAGAAGAAATCATGAACGGATATTAAATTTTTAATAATTTGATATTACAGGTCCTAGTAATATCTGCTCTGCATTCTATTCATATTTCAGCCGTGCGTATGTTCTGTTAGAGGATAATATAAATCATATTCTGGGGCCTCACCTATCAGCTTAAACTTTTAGGTGAGATGGTTCTTTAACATGGTATCAGAGCCTTGTTGACCCAGCGGTCACGAGTTCGAATCTCACCACCCCCATTCTATTTGATAAAAATCAAGCACAAGGTGATGTGGGCTTGTGCAAGTTTCAAGCCCAAAGGGTTTTCACTTGAGGAGATGTGTTAGAGGATAATATAAATCATATTTTGGGGTCTCACCTATCAGCTTAAGTTTTTAGGTGAGATGGTTCTTTAACATGTTCGAATTCGATGGATGCATGATCTTTTTTATAACGATTTTTCAAGTTTAAATGACCTTTTTTTAAAAATAAAAATAAAAGCATTTTGGCTTGTAACCATCTGTACCGTACCTTAAGTTGATGATGCCTTAGTAGGTTATAATAAATTTTAGCAGCGAAACTGATTCCCCCCAACTTAAACTGATATGATCGTTCTCTTAAACTGATTTTTTCCCCATACTCTCTTATAAGGTGTACGTCCCTGACTCGAACTCAAAATCTACTATTTAAATCGCAAGTCTTTTGCCTTCACGTCACGTTCCTTGAAGACTTCTCTATGTATAAAATTAATGAATAATCCTTTATTCATAATGGATGAAATTAAAAATCACTTAAGGAAATAATATTTGGATTATAAAAAGAAATGATAAATCTTAGAAATCTTTTTTTTATGTGATCTACCTTCAAGTTCATAATGAAAACAATCACTCTACTATACTAAGGCAGGGAATCAATACACGAATTACAAAAATTAACCTCACGTAAGAAATCAGTTTTCCTAGCTACTTATTTTATCTCCGGAGTTCCTCCCTTAAAAATCAACGACATAATTTACAGTGCCAGAATTTCATCGGCTGTTCTCGTAAATATAGGTGAATAAAACATAGCAACACGGGGCATTATAAAACCAGTTAGGGCTCATAGCAGCTGTCGCTGTCGTGTTGAAAGCGAAGTTGGACAAGTAATTGGACAAGAGACCTTTGATTCTTAAAACGTGTCACCGTGTGCCTTTGGAAACAGCTTGAAATGGGACCATCCATGGCTGCATTTTAGTCTAAAACTCGTGCCCTGGACTTTTCCTTCGCTTGCCACTTTTGACAGAACAGTCACTAGTACCTTACCTTTGCCAATCTCTTCGAAACAATTGAGGTGAAGGATTGGAATCATCCTTCTATTTTATTCTCTCTGTTTTCTTTGTTTTCTATCCTCTCAATAATCAAACAAGTTCTTGAATCTCAGGGAGGGCACTGGATTCAAAGAGTTTAACCGACTCGTTTAATCTACGTTCCTTTATTAATTTGCATGATCCGACGTCGCATCGAGCGTTTTCCTAGTACGAGAGGGACATTTGATTCCCGAGTCTGGTAAATCTGGACTCAACCGAGATCGAATGATCTGCCAGGAGGCCAGAATCATTTTTAAGTTCAAGATAAGTTGGAGAGAGTTGATCAAGAATAATCACAGGAAACAAACTTAGAATAATATTTTAATTTAAATATCATCACATATTAAATGATGCAATGTGAACGCTGTCAACTAGAGATTCTAAATTAAAGTTTTGTTTTATTGAACATACATCGTATATTAGATCCATCCGGCTCAAGCTTCACTGTCAAGATTCCTCTAGGGGACAGCCACGCAAGATCTCTGCTCCGTTTCAAATTTCATGACACGAACTGCAGTGCTTGCCTGTGAGGTATTTATTGCCCGCATGAATTATCATCTCTGATTTGAAATTAAGACAGCCTAAGTTGTTGCATTAAAACATTTACTAATATCTGTTTAATCAAGTCCAAGGGAGTTCTGATTCCAAATAACTTCCTGCCCGTTTGTCATTGCGATCCCATCGGTTTTTGACCGAAATTTGAAAAAAAAATTCATTTTAAAAGAATATATTTTCATCTATTAACAATTTGAAAAACAAGGAACTGTTTCATTTCTTGAATTTCTCTGCCTCGGCTTAATTATATTTTGTTTGGTACAATAATGTGCATTCTCTCCATGTGCCATGGCGTAGGGCTTGGAAAGGGACGTCTGAAATCTGAATAGAAAGTTTGCCCCTTCTACTACGAGGATAAAAACGTCATTCTCACCACATAGAATAGGCCACCTAAGTCTAAGTCTCTGTCTTTCCATAGACTAGAATTTTCCCGGAAATAAGATACAAAACCCCGCAACCTCACAAAGCTCCACCGCCGCTTTCCTTTTACAACGCGATACTGAGAGCTTAGAGTTGCGCTTTTTAAAGTATTTTTAAAAGTATATATTTTATTTTATTTTAAATTATTTTTTTAATAATTTTAGATATTTTCATGTGCTATGCTAGGTTAAAAATAATTTTTTAAAAATAAAAAATATTATATTAATATATTTTTAAATAAAAAGATTTTAAAAAACAAACACAACTAGTTAAAAGACCACGACAGTAGAGGGGGATTGCCGTTGTCTTTTATATTCTGCTGCTACTCCTAATTTTTATTTCCCATACTGATCGATCAGAAGCTGAACTTGGACTCTCCTTAGTTAGAGGGTACTGGAAGATACATGTGATGCTGTGGAATTTGACTTCAAACTTCCAACTGCTTGGGACATGGGAGTGACTGCTCCGCATATTTTCTTTCACGGTGTCAATCTCCAAAAGCGAAAGCTCATTCAACAATCTTATGGTTTTCGCGGGGGGGGGGGGGGGTGTTTCAATCAAGCTTATCACTTCATGAAATCAAAGCCACGCCACCCATTTTTTCTTTGAATCAACTTGGTATGTTTACATCTTTTTTATTAAACAATTAAGCTAGCTTTTTTCACTCCATTTTTTGTCCACTGATATGATATTTGTGTTAGATTGATATATATATATACACACACACACACACACTCACACACACATATATATAGATATATATATAAAACCCTTCATTCTCGACGATTTCTTTTGAGCTCAAACACAACTTAATGCTTTAATTAAACTTATTTATCATCCAAACTAATGCTGAAGGAGTACTTGAACGCGTATAATTAAAGATTTTTTTCTTAAAAAATAAATATATCTTACTAGCTAGTTAAAGTCCGAACCTCCTCTATTTTCTAAAAGTTGGTCATCGACCGATTGGTGGGGGAGTTGAATCTGTAGACAATATATATAAAACTAAGCCAACCTTTACGACTGCAGAATAATAATATATTCATATCAAAGTAAGGCTTTTGTGGATAAATGGAATCACATAGCTAAACCCTATAAAACAATTTGTTTGACTTAGGTTTTACATTAAGTTTTTGTTGCCGGTGAAGATCAGATAATCCGGTCAGTGAATATTTCTACTAATTAATTTATCCCTGGCCAGGTTGAATTGAACAAACATAAACAGTACAAGCCAACTTAAGGATCTCTGACAATTCCTATGTTGAAGAATGACTTATTTTCAGACAGAACGGAGTCGAAATACTTTATACTACGAGGAATAAAATTATGTGCATATGGATAACCAGTTTTCGAAGAGATGGGAAAATGAAACCGAAAAGAAAACTCCAATCATTTCATATTTAATTAGAAATCCTGCTGTGACCCAGCAAACCATCAACTTATAATTTAATTAGGGTTAGATTTCATGGTTGATTGGAAAAACAAAACGATATTATTTTGATAAAAAAAATTGAAGTTGATTCATAGCTTACGGGTTCATCTGGCCAACCTATAACCCAGCAGTGTTAAACCCCAAATCTTATACCAATAAGCACCTGATGGTTATGACCTTGGATTATTTTCAATCCCACCACGTCTTCTTGAATTGGTTCATCTATAAGTAGAGATTACGTAGATCAATAATATTAATAATAATCTGATAAGTATTACACAAGCATATTCCAATGACCATTTGCCTTGTATGAAGGCTACGTGTGCTATGAAGTAGCTTGGACCAATCGACCATGCACGCGTAAATCTGCAAGAAATCCATGCCGGATGATATTTACCGATATGAACCGGCCACACATTTCGACATCAAACTTGAGTGCTAGTCATTATCATCATATGACCTTCTCATCGAAATCATTGTTCAACAGTACTATCATTTTACGATCACAAATTCTCCTCCACATAAAAGAAATGGCTGAAGACACCAGTCTGATAGAGAACAAAAACACTTGATTGTCGAAAAGTAGCAAAGGTTGTGGAAATTGTTGAAGGTGGGTGGGTCATTGGATAGGTGTTGTGCACTTTTTTTCTCTCCATTTAAACTTTATTCTTCTCCAGATTAGCAGCTAGCAGATTAACGTGCATCTTGAATCTATGCACAAGTGACAGGCGATAATGATTTACTTAAGCCAGTGGGGGTCGTGTAAGAAATTCGTTGTGCATATCCCTAGAAGAAGTTGAGATAGTTTTTGACGACTTTTCATTTTCATAGCCGGCTCTACCACTAGCAGAAAGGCCATTGTTGCATTGTCGACTGTGTAGTAATATCGGCAAAACCGATATTCGATAGGAATTAGACGAGGCTTGTTGACCACTTGTTACTAAGTGCCATGCACTTACGGCTTACTCTTATTTTTAGGGTTACACATTTGATTGGCTATCGTCGAAAGTTGTCGGGCTTTTTGTGCCGCCATCAAGGAGAGAGGAGTTTTCCCAGAAACAAAAAATTGACTCCCACCTCCAAGGAAAGTCTGAACTCTTGGCCTGCTATTTTAAAGCGACAAGATGAATACCATCTGGACTGGAGTTGGAGTGAGCCGCGTCAATTGGCTGAGCCCAATCGGACTCGGCTTGTCAATTCAGGAGGACTAGGCAAAGAGAGTTTCGGTGTGGGTTGCGGATTGGAGCACATAAGGGTTGTCCATTCGAGATTATTATGCCTATAAATAATGTTAATTGCATCTCATTTTTCTTTTTCTTTTTTAAATATCCTATATTAAATAATTGAATTAATGTATCTCATTGATTTAACGATTGAAATTCTTCGAGAATTGATTCATGAAGAGTTCCGGGATAAAAAGCCAAGGAATACCATGACGATTTCTTTGATTTACCATTTTTTTATTGAAAATAATTCTCAACAACTAACCTTGAAGAGATAATATAAATATCTTATTTATTTTTCATAAGATAAAACCATGTGAATTCACCAATAAAAAATTAGCAAAATCACAAAAACCACGAATTAAAATAATAGATAGTCAACTTGATCGAGAACCTCACTCTGTTTTGGTTTTGCAAATAATTGCCGTATCATATCGTATCGTCCGAGGCTGATGTATATTATTATTGTTTTTTAAAATATTTTTTATTTAAAATTATTTTAAAATAATATTTTATTTTTATTTTTTAAAAATTATTTTTGATATTAATATATTAAAATAATTTAAAAATATTATAAAATTTTAGTTTAAAATAAAAAATAAAAAAAATTATTTTTACATTTTTTTTAAATTATTTTTGATCATTACAAAAAATCTCTACCGAGACCTGGTTATTTTTCTGAATCTCTCTCTTTTTTTGGTGCAGATGATGCAAGCTCCATATATTCGGCAGCCATAGTTTTGTTTCATGAATCAATGCTTTAGCCCATGATATGTTAAAAAAAACCCAAAACACGAAGTTGAAGTGGTGAAGCACTCGCATAATTGTGAGTCAAACTGGGACTGAAGTTTCAGCGTGCCCAATGAAGAACAAGGCACCTTTTTTGTTCTGAGAAGCGAGTCAATCTCTCTTCTGCCAATGGTATCCATGTTTTAGTTGGTAGTTACAGCTAATTAACTTAATGACTCGAGTGTGTGTTCTTGTTTGATTTGTATGAAGGGAACCGTGAATGGATATCAACTCTATGCAATGCCAAAAGGAAACCTTCTTTCTGATTCGGTGTCGTTGGTTGCGTAGAAATCATGACTGGACAAGCTGTCCTTTCCTTCATTTGGAGCAAATCATAAACCTCACCGTTCAACATCCCCCCTGCAATTCAATTCATTCATCGTTTTGTTCCATGTAATCATAGTAAATGAGGTCCTTAAGAGATGGACTAATACACCATGTCCAATCCATAAAGTCCGGTTTTACACTACCAATATTAACCTCTAATCAACTCATTCACCTCTACTCTAAACATGGCCTGATAAATGAAGCCCAGAAACTGTTCGATGAGATGCCTCAAAGAAATATTTACTCTTGGAACACAATAATATCTGCCCACGTAAAATCCCAAAACTTAGCACAAGCAAAATCCATTTTTGATTCCGCTTCTGTTAGGGATCTTGTCACTTATAATTCTATGATATCTGGTTATGTTGACGGGGATGGATATGAAAGAAATGCCCTTGAATTGTTTGTTGAAATGCACAGCAAGAGTGATGATATTGGTATTGATGATTTTACTGTAACAAGTATGGTTAAATTGTTTGCCAAGCTATCTAATTTGTGTTATGGGAGGCAATTGCATTCATATATGGTGAAAACTGGTAACGATAGAAGCGGGTTTGTTGTGAGTTCTTTGATTGACATGTATTCCAAATGTGGGTGTTATAAAGAGGCCTGTGGTATCTTTAGAGGGTGTGAAAAAGAAGGGGGTACTGATTTGGTTTCAAAGAATGCGATGGTGGCAGCATGTTGTAGAGAAGGGGAAATGGAGATGGCTTTAGGGTTGTTTTGGAGGGAAAATGAGCTGAACGATTCGGTTTCGTGGAATACATTGATTTCTGGTTATGTTCAAAATGGCTATCCATTGAAGGCATTGAAGTTGTTTGTTCGTATGGGGGAGAATGGTGTTAAATGGAATGAACATACTTTTGGCAGTGTTTTGAGTGCTTGTGCTGATTTAAGGAACTTGAAGATTGGTAAGGAAATGCATGCTTGGATTTTGAAGAATGGACTGAGTTCAAGTGCTTTTGTAGAAAGTGGCATTGTTGATGTTTATTGCAAGTGTGGGAATATGAAGTATGCAGAGTCATTGCATTTGACAAGCGGGATTGGAAGTTCCTTTTCCATCACTTCAATGATTGTGGGGTATTCTTCACAAGGAAACATGATGGAAGCTTGTAGGCTTTTTGATTCGTTGGAAGAGAAGAACTATATCGTTTGGGCTGCTTTATTTAGTGGTTATGTCAAATTGAATCGAAGTGAAGCTATTTTTGAACTTCTAAGCTTGTATATAGCCACGGAAGCTGCAATTCCTGATGCTTTGATCCTTGTCAGTGCACTTAGTGTGTGTGCATTCCAAGCTGCGCTTGGTCCTGGGAAGCAAATTCATGGTTATGTATACAGAATGGGTGTTGAAATGGACATCAAGATGACTACTGCTATGATTGACATGTACTCAAAATGTGGAAGTATACCATATGCAGAAAAAATGTTCCTGAAAGTTATTGAAAGAGATTTAGTCCTTTACAATGTAATGATAGCCGGTTATGCTCATCATGGGTATGAGATTAAAGCTATAAATCTGTTTCAGGAAATGTTGGAGGGAGGAGTTGGACCAGATGCTATTACCTTTGTTGCCCTTCTGTCAGCTTGCCGTCACCGTGGACTGGTAGATTTGGGTGAAAGAACTTTTTATTCCATGACAGAAGATTATCACATACTGCCTGAAACTGATCACTATGCATGCATGATTGACCTTTATGGAAGGGCTAGCGAGCTAGAAAAGATGGTCCTGTTCATGCAAGGAATCCCTATCGAATACCAAGATGCTGCTGTCGTTGGGGCATTTCTCAATGCATGTAGGCTGAATAAGAACACAGAATTAGCAAGAGAGGCAGAGGAGAAACTGTTAAAGATTGAAGGTGACAGTGGAGCTCGTTATGTGCAGTTGGCTAATGCTTATGCAGCCGAAGGGAACTGGGCTGAGATGGGGAGGATTAGGAAGGGGATGAGAGGAAAGGAGGCCAAGAAATTTGCTGGTTGTAGTTGGGTATACTTGGACAATGGAGTCCATACATTTGTCTCTGGTGACAGAACCCATTCAAAAGCAGTGTGCATCTATTCAATGGTGGACTTCTTGACATCAGAACTATATGAAATCGCCAGGCATTCTGTGAGTCAATGCATTGAGTGTTGGCATGACAACTCGGTTGAAAAGCTTGGACAACCTGCGATTAGGATGGAGAGTTGGAAACTTGGAGTGGCCGCTGATGCTCAGCAGGTACATTGAAATATTCAAAAGCTAGTCTATCGTGAGAGCGCTTCATTTTCACAACCATG
Organism: Salix arbutifolia; assembly: GCA_025169955.1. Taxonomy (NCBI): domain Eukaryota; kingdom Viridiplantae; phylum Streptophyta; class Magnoliopsida; order Malpighiales; family Salicaceae; genus Salix; species Salix arbutifolia. The sequence goes on along the minus strand of CM045910.1, from coordinate 11,154,735 downwards.
AGCTCTCACCTTTTCTCATGATCATTATTCTTGTTTCTACAAAAATCTGTTTTTTTGTGCATTTATCTGTTCTCTTCGTCATCCACAAGAAAAATGAGTAGGAGTCATGATTTGAACCGAGCCATGAATGAAAATGACGATGACTTGCTTCGCAATGTTGACAATGCAGAGGTGGATGTCCCCTCATTTACGGCGGAAGGGGAAGATTTTGAACCATTAATGACTGAGAGATGATGACATTGCGGATGCGGATCATGGTTTCGATAAACAGAAGAAGAAGACGGAGGTCTAGGGGGATGGTAGGCGCATCCCCATCTGCTAGTCTCGAGGATTACTAGCATTTATTAATGAAGATGGTCCAGCAAAAAACAAAAGAAAAAAGGAAACATAGAACAAGTCTAAAAGCCGTTAGAAATTGTCTCAAAAATTTATTTATTTAATTTTTAAATTATATATATATATATATATTTGAATCATTTTGATATGCTATGTCATAATATTTTATTTTTTAAAATATTATTGTTGGACTATATGCACTGTTTAGAGCCTTCAAATTCAGATATTAAAAAAATAAAATTAGAGACTAGAATTTGCTGTATATTAGTGATTTCAAGTAACAAGCAAGGTCATGCTTCTGGTTTGGTGAAATGGAGATGGCTTTGAAGTTGTTTTGCAGAGAAAATGCATCGAAGAATTCGGTTTCAACCGGTAATTGATCCAAAATAAAAGAGGTAAACCAAATTAAACAAAAGTAGAAGCTATGTTATTGTTAAGAATATCAAAAAGGAAAAGGAAAAAGGAAATTTTGATTAAAATGGCGTCGCCCGGGTTCGAACCGGAGACCTTCAGTGTGTTAGACTGACGTGATAACCAACTACACCACGACACCTCTGCTTGCTTAAACTCTCTACATTATTTTTATATATATTTTATATCCCAGTTTACCCTTCCTACTTAGCGTGGAATTCCAGTGACGTCCAAACTTCATTAAGGTATTTTTTTTCTTCACACGCGCGCGCTCTCTCTCTCTGTCTCTGCAAATCGAAGAATTTTTCCATGGCGTTTCCAGGAGAGGTAAGAATCCATACATCGACACTTGTTTCTTCTCTCTACTACTCTCACTCTATTCCAGCCCCTAGCTTTTCAATACTTTTATCTTCTAAAGGAAACTCGCATGAGTAAAAAAAAAATTGTCTTTTTTTTCTTCCTTAATCCTGTTTTTCTTCCTTTAATCCTGTTATTCATGAAATTTAAAGTTCTTCAAACAAAAACAAAGATAATGATTAACAGCTATTGTTTGCGGTGATGTAGGTGGGATTGCAATTGCTTCTTTCACCACTGAATTCCAACATTGTTGTCCGGACAGCTTGGTAAAAACCTCGGTTTTTTCTTGAATTCTAGTTAGAGTGAATTGGGTTGTGTTTTCGGTAATGAATAATGGGGTTCCTGCAGCTGTTCTGTTGGAATTGTTATACCTGTTTACTCGACATTTAAGGCTATTGAAAATAAAGATCAAATCGCTCAACAGCGATGGCTTCTCTACTGGGCTGGTTTGTACCATCTCGTGTATTTTTTTATCATTAAAAGATTGCTATACTATACTGATAGGTTGATATCATTGAGCGTTTTTTTTCCTTTTGCAGCTTATGGATCTTTTAGCCTTGCGGAAGTCTTTGCAGATAAAATTCTCTCCTGGTATGGTTCTGCCCAGCATGATTCTTTTTGGGCTTCATCTATGAAAGTATCCATTGTGTTGGGGAAATCACTTGGAGATGCTCTCTCATGGATGGTCAAATTATTCTATTCAATCACCTTTTTTGTTTAGATGTTTTACACCATGCTATGTTGTTTTTACTTGACTAAATCATGACCTCCGATGGATTTCTTTTATTAAGCTTGCCTGTGAACGGGAGTCTATTAAGCTTACCTGTGAACGGGAGTCATGATTGTGTTCATTAAAAACTCCACTCAGCCTGTTTGCAAGAAACAGAAGTATCCCTTGTTTGATAGTTGATTGAAAGCCAATTGTTATATGGTGGTTGAACCCACAAAAAAGCTCTATAATGAAGCTGACATAAAATGATGACAGTTTTCAATTGATCTTATATTTATTCTTGCTGAGATTGGTCATTTCCATTACTTACTGATATCGATCGTTTCTGTAACTGTAGCTCTACGGTAAGCATGTAAACTCACTCACACATGTATTAAGCACGCTAGGCTCATTTAACAGCATTGACAATGATTTTCCCTTTTTGTCAAGTCAATTTGGTCATTATTCTTGCTTTTAATGCTTTATTTGTATGAGGTATCACTATCTAAGAAAGCTCATTTGCCTTTTTCAATAGGTTTCCTCTTTACCATCACATGAAGTTTGCATTTCTTGTTTGGCTACAGCTCCCATCTGCAGATGTAAGCTTCATCTTTCCTCTTTTACTTTGTGGATCAGTTTTCCTTCAAGCATGTCTAACATTTTTAGGGGTGAACTGAATGAAAATACTGGCTTTCAGATGAAATTGGTATGGTTAATGAATATTCTAGTACTGTGTGTTTTGGAAACAATATCTGATTATGGTTAATAAATCCATCTTATATTGGTACATCACTTATTGTCTAAGAAAACAAAATAGTTTATGTTGATAACAGCATGCCATTTATCTAACAGGGAGCTGGGCAATTGTACACGCACCATCTACGCCCATTCCTGTTGAGGCATCAAGCTAGACTTGATTATTTTGTGGAGTTTCTGTCTGGTGAAATGGTAAGGATTTGTGCCTTTACTTAATGTGATTAAAATAATTGGATTATTATATATGGGTCTTCCTTGTCTAGCATGCTAACATCATGGTATGCACAGTGAGAATAAGGGCAGTAGAGCTTTCAGCTCCATGCCTGAATCTCCCCGGCTCATCCTAAACATTAGCCCATTCTAAGTTTTTGATGTTTGAAAAACCTTGTGTAACTAGAAAGTCTTTATGGCAAGTGGCATAATTGGTAAACTTTGTGTGCCTTGTTGGACTTGGCATTTTAACTAATTTACTTGAATACTATAACTAATGGTTTGGAAATTGAAAGTGACCTGCTGGATTTCTTGATTTGCAGAATAAGTTTGTCATTGCACATCAAGCTGAATTTCAGTTCGCAAAATCACTTTTAATGAAGACTCTGGCATCAGGTATGGATTTGGATTAAGGAAGCAATTATTTAGATTTGATTACCTTATATTATTATAAATGAAGTTTTAGCACTAGAATAAATGCGTACCAAACATATTTTTGCCTAAATCGATAAATAAACTGTTGTGTTAAGGTCTTCTTGATGTCTATATTGTCTTTTATAAATTTGCTTTCTCCTTTTCTGTAATCAGTGAACCAAATAGCTCGTGATGTGATTCGCCCAGGGGGTAGACAGGCAAATGGCACCTTTCAAGGCCCAGCCAGACGAATCCAGGATGCACAATCTGACGGGGAAGATTAAGGCTTCTCCCTTCCTGACAAGCAGAATTCGCTGATATTTCATTTGTCAGGATTTTTCTTAAGAAAAGAGTTGCACTATAGGAGTATAGCTGTATATAGGTGGTAGTTGACTTTTTTGTTTCTGACAGGCCGGAGTTAAGTTTTTGTAAGCTTTCGAATCTAGATAATGAGTTTGCCTCTCACGGTTTTATAATGGAAAGAATGAGCTGTATATATGTAGGCCATGTATAAAAAACTGAAACAAGGACTACCATTTTCCAGTTGCTTGAAAAATTGGAGTTTAAAATATGACAGGCCCATCCGTGTTTAATATTTTCTTTAGTTTTTGAAGCATCAATTCGAGTTTCTTGTATTGACTGGAGAGAGAGGGGGAGAAGTTTTTTATATTTTGGAGGTTGGTGCCATGTAATGCATGATGGGGTTAAGGTATCTTGTTATAAAAATGTCCAAGGGGGGCAGGCTAATTCCAAGCTGTCATTGTTTGAGCCTCTGGGGTGTCACACACACACACACACACACACACACACACACACACTTGAAGTTTATTTATGCATCCATTCAGCAATAACAGCCAATAAGGTTTGATTTATGCTAGCTCTCTACCGGGCATGGGGGCTTGTTCTTAAAGCGGAAGGCCCCCGTTCTGCTCCTGCTGTTAGAAAATTAGGATCCTCTCTGATTCGGGTTCTTATTAAGGTATGGTGAAGGTTGGAAGTTTGATCTTCAATCTAAAGAAAAGGCAAAACTAAATCTCTACCCTTCTTCGCTGCAAACATTAGATAGTTTCAATCAATTTATTAGCTCATGCCTTGTCAAATTCCACTCTAATCTGAATGAGAAAAGATTGAAAAACGAAAAGCCACATCGCTGTCCCGTTCAGCTTTTCTGGGGCTGCTAACGAGAAAAAAAATTCTTTTAAAAGCAATAGTTTGGTGTGGATGAATATGTAGATGGATTAACTTGAGAGTTACAATGTTGAATTAGTAGAGGCTAAGAAGATTTGTTTTTTTAGAGTAAATAAAATATCTAAAAGTCATAAATTGACATGATAATATTCTACTTGGAAAAAAAAGCCTGGCCTAGTAGGATCAGGTTATTATCGATTACATTAATTAACTTAACTAATCTGCCCACTCGAGTTATGAGTTGGCGACTGCTTCTGCCCTATTGGTTTGCATTTTCTTCAACTACTCTCTGAACCAGCCAACACAGATTAACTTCAAAGTCAACCAAACCCATTCTCATGTACATTAGCAAAAAGAATAAAACAGCAACATTTGACTGAACCCATCTGAGGTTAAGACGAGAAACCGAACACAGCTTCCGCTTCCATTTTACACCAAGAAAGATGATTGGACGCAGAGATGGAGCGTTGATGAGAAACAGCAGCAGCAGCAATCAATCGCTACTTAAATCAAGAATCGCAATTGCAATTGCCATTGGAATATTCCTTGGATGCATCTTCGCTTTCTTCTTCCCTCATGGAGCTTTCTCTTCCAATTCTCCTCACTTTGACCCTCACCATCTCACAAGATCCATTTCCCAGGTTTCATCTTCGCTATAGTTCTGATCTTTTTCACTTTTTTTGAAGTTTATAAGTCATTCCCTAATGATTTACAAGATACACTATTTAGTCTTTCTATTTGGGGGATTTTTATATTGTTTTATTTTTGGAAATAAAGTTGTGTTTTTTTTCTTTTGTTTGTATAAACTGGAGTAATTGATTTACCATATTCATCTTTTAGTTAGATGGGAAATTTTAATTAACATATAACTGTGTTTATTCATCCTAATGATTCAAATCTAAGTGGTTTTAGAATGAGATCAACAACAATGTACTGTTGTTAATATATATTTTTGTGATCTGTGTAGATTTGTTTACACTTTTGGTAGTTTCATTAGCTAGCTGGCAGCTTTGAATGGGATGGGTGGTCTGTAGGGTTAGATTCTTCAACACAAATGATATTTCTGCTGATGTTTTTAATTATGTGTTTTATTAGGCTGTATCAACATCATGTGAATCATCTGATCATCTGAACATGTTAAAAGCTGAGTTTGTGGCTGCATCGGATAAAAATGCTGAGTTGAAAAGACAGGTTAATGTGCTGATTGAAAAGCTTAGATTAGCTGAACAAGGTAAAGATCATGCAGAGAAGCAAGTGTTGGTGTTGGGTGAACCGCATAAAGCTGGGCCTTTTGGTACTGTTCAGGGTTTAAGGACAAATCCGACAATCGTTCCAGATGATTCTGTGAACCCGAGATTAGCAAAGATTTTAGAGAAAGTTGCTGTAGGGAAGGAACTTATAGTTGCTTTGGCTAATTCAAATGTAAAGGACATGTTGGAGGTTTGGTTTAAAAGCATCCAGAAAGTAGGGATACCCAACTATTTGGTTGTTGCTTTGGATGATGAGATTGCCAGGTTTTGTGAATCAAATGACGTTCCTGTGTATAAGAGAGACCCAGACAAGGGAATTGATTCTGTAGGAAAGACTGGAGGCAACCATGCTGTTTCAGGACTGAAATTTCATATCTTAAGGGAATTTTTGCAGCTCGGATACAGTGTTCTTCTCTCAGATGTTGATATCGTGTATTTGCAAAATCCTTTCCATTATCTTTATAGAGATTCAGATGTGGAATCCATGAGTGATGGCCACAATAATATGACAGTATATGGTTATAATGATGTTTTTGATGAACCTGCAATGGGTTGGGCTAGATATGCCCATACAATGCGGATATGGGTTTACAACTCTGGCTTTTTCTACATTAGACCCACAATTCCTTCAATCGAGCTTTTGGATCGTGTTGCCAATCGGCTCTCTCATGAGAATGCTTGGGACCAGGCAGTTTTCAACGAGGAACTCTTTTTCCCTTCACATCCTGGGTATGATGGACTTTATGCATCCAGGAGAACTATGGATTTCTATCTATTCATGAACAGCAAGGTCCTCTTCAAAACTGTGAGGAAAAATGCTAACTTGAGAAAGCTCAAGCCAGTGATTGTACATGTAAATTACCATCCTGATAAGCTTCCACGTATGCAAGCGGTGGTGGAATTCTATGTCAATGGCAAGCAAGATGCACTAAGCTCTTTCCCTGATGGATCAGAATGATAAATTTTTGGATTGGTGCTTCTTTCCTGCTTTTCAGAAGATAGCCTCTACATTTTCATGCTCAATCCTTCAATCATGTTGTAGACTTGTAATGAATTGTCCAAAACAAATTGTAAGGCCAAAGCTGTCACAGCTAGGACCCAATGGGAGCAGCACCATCATCCCCAGACAATCCTTATCAAATGTCCATGTTGGAAATTTTGCTCCTCTGGCAGAGCAAATTCTATGCCATTGTATTACAGGTTATGCAGATAGCTTATGAACAATTTTGCAACCCTTTGTTTCCCATACATATGGTTTTCTTTAAATCTCTTTTCTAGCACAATAACTTTTGATACTTTCCTGTAGCTGTATCATGCAAGCAAACATACAAATCTCATACAAAGAAATTCATGGGCATTTTGCTATTCGTTATCTGTGTCTGACTTTCTTAGCGAAAACTGAACATATTTTCCTTGATCCTGAACATTGCAATCGAAGAGGTAAATTTAGATTCATTAAACTCCCTCCTCACAGCTCCAGTCTTGCCACTCCAATCTTACTTACAGTAGAAGTTTAGTTAATGTCATGTTGTCTTTGAACTAGGATGCAGGTTATCGTTGTTCAGTCTGATGTTCATAATATATCTACTGATAATGGCGGGTGAAAATGAATAGGAGAAAAAAAAATAGCAACCATGATTTTTATATGCATTAATGTCCCAGGTGAATTTCTGGAAGTTTCTTCTTACTGGTGCGGTCTTGCAATAAACATTGTTAAAAACTGAATATAGTTGATTTTCTTAGTTGCTGCTGTGGTAGCCGGAAACTGCTAGTTTAATTTCCTTAAACGTACCCTCGTAGATTATCAAAACAATCATATTGGAATAAATTTCATTAAGAAAATACTGGGTAGCTTGCGTTTTGACTGATTTCCACTTACAATGTAAATGACTTTTCAATCTTGCATACTATGAAATTATCCTTCATTTCTCATGCCGCAAACAAACTGTAAGGATGAGAACTCAGGAGTTCCCTATAGTACATAATTAGGATACAGATCCAAACCATAACCTTACATCCTATCCTATCTTCGAAGCTTTTGGAGACAAGCTTCAGTACATTGGTGGTATTTATTCAGTCTTACTGCTTAATAAACCACCATTTAGTAAATTTAAAATAATTTGAGTGTGAAGTTTCAAATCTTCAGAATTTATTCTGAATTCCTTCCTATTCTGTTGATGAATCTTCATCAAAGATCTGATTTGCCTTGACTAAAACAGTTATCTTCTGTCTTCAAGCTAGATATGAGAAATCTCACTCTGTTCAAGAGTTTGGTTCTATTCACTTGAAGTGGTTTCTTCATCATTTTCCCTTTCAGCGCCAGATTCCATGGCTAAAAGATCAGAGATTGCATCTTGGTTAGCTCCTCCTGTATCATTGCTCAATCAGCAACTTATCCAATTATGATGTTGAGGGGGGGAGACGAAACGGGAGAAAATGAGTTAACTCGCAGTGTCCAGTTCAATTAGTAGCGAGAACTAGATTCAAACTTGAACAAATATGGTACTGATGAAAAGGTAGATACAGAAATGATGTTCTTTAATATATCCTCAACATTGTCAATTTCAAGAAATGATTATACCTAGGAAGCTAATAAAATGAAGCCCTGAAAGTTTTGATAAAACAATAGAAAATTAACTTGAAAATGAAAAAAAAGAAAAGAAAAGGAGGCAATAATCATAAGAAACAGGATAAGAGGTGAGCCATTATGGATTTATTTTCATCTGACTCTTTCACATTAAGAAGATTGTGGATCTCATCCTTAAGCTTAAGACCACTCAACTCTTAGCCCCACAGCCATTGCTTGTAATTTTTCAAGCTCTTGCTGCGTGAAAAACAGCACAAAGACAAAATATTAATTTGAACAAGGTGTATAAAATCCAAAAGTAGTGCTATGAAGTGTGTGTGTGTGTGAACAATTCTTTTGGCGTTCCAAGAAATGGTGTCCAGTGCAGGGGCTTGCTCCCAAGCTGCTAGCACAGTCTACAGGGGGCGTGATATGGTAACAATGGACTAGAGAGCTGTCTTCCAAGTCTGGTTCGAGTGATGATATGTTTATCTTGTAAAAATATGAGATAGTCGAGGTTTTATTCACTTAATTAGGGTTTAAAAAAATATCTAAAGAGAGGTGAAATTTTCTCGAATCGGAAAAAAAATGCCTAATACATTGAAACTAATGACAAGACGTTGCAAACTTACATTATTGGTTTCACATAATTTGATGGTTACTAATCATCTTAGGTTACAATGTATGTAACTGGTGGGAAGTAAAAACCAGTCCACTCAAGGAAAACCCTGAAATGCTTGAACCATATGAATCTGTATATTCATGAGTAAGTATTGCGTATACATTTCAGAAATCATCTTTTTGATCGATCATTTCAGTGTCATCCTTTTAATCCCTTGTTTCTTCATGGTCTGTTTGGCAAGTTTCTGCAATGATGGCTAGCTATTGATTATCTGGACCAAGAATCCAACTATTGCTTCAATAATGTAATTATGTAGTTCTTGGCAGAAATTGTGTCATCTCAAGACCAAGACGGAGAAAAAAAAACGCGGAGCGCCGTTATAAATCAATGGAGCGGCAATATCATCTCCGTTAGTTTCCAAACTCTCCTTGTTTTCCGTTTATTTCTGAATGATGGTAACCCGTGATCTATATTGAATTGTTGTTTTTTACGTTATATGCAATATTTTGTTTATTATTTTCACTGCTTCGAAAACCAGAGTTGTGCTTTCTATTATTCCAAGTTGCAAAACATTTTATATATTTTATTTGTTGATTGTTTTATACTTTATTTTTTTGTTACATTTTTTTAATGTCACACTTTCAAGATAAAAAAATATATATTCAAATATTATTTTAAAAAATAAATCACATGATAGCATATTCTATTTGCACAGGAAGTCAGTAGCATGATTTTAGTATATTTTGTAGTTCTATAAAAAATAAATGCTCTGACTCGAACTTAAAATTTATTGTGTATATTATAAATTTTTTATCATCGCATCATGTCTCTTGGAGACATCAATGGTTTACTGTTAAGAATTTAAATTTGGAGGAAGAAACTGATGCATAAAAAAATGTGTATAAAACAATTAGAAGGTTTTTATGGAATTCAAAACCAACTTATAATATTTTTTCTAAATTTTAATTGCTTTTATGACAGGATTTGTTGTATTTATTTAAGAATCAATGAGAAATATATGGTGCTATTTCAATTGCTACTTATTAATGTCAAGCACAGTAATTATTATTTCAGTTTTTCATAATTAGATTTAAATTGTCATTCAAATTCTCTTCTGATTCCTCTGTTTTCATTCAAAAATATTTCCTCTTCGCTGTGAAATATTCAATCTTGGTTATGAAGTATCACCTAAATAGGGGAGAAAATAGAGTCCGGTTTCCAAAAGCAATCCAGTCAACACTCATGTCCCATCTGCTTTTACCTTTACCTTTTTTCAGTAAATTTAATTATTAAATATTATTGTTTTCTTCTTTGTCATTGTTGATTCTTCTCTCTTTCCTCATTGGACTTTCAGAAAGGACAGCAGTTTCTGAGCCTAGTCCAGCTTTCATTTTTGTCAGCTGAAGGACAAGAACAAAACAAGAACAAATGTGTGGGTTTCAGACACACATTTCTACTTTCTCAGGTGTTTTTCTTATCCTCTTAACTCTTGAGATAAAATGACATTTTTGTTCTGGCATTCCCCTCTCCAGACATGCTATGCTTCTTGGATGAATATCCTCTAAAATAAAGGTAAAGAGGGTCGATTTTTTTTAAATAAATGTATATGTATATCATGGCTTTGCTTTGTTTAGCAATGTGCTAATGATTTCCAACTTTTCTCTCTTGGGTTTGCATTATTTTCGTGGAATTCTGACTTCTTGATCTGTTTTGCATTTCCTTTAGCAAGGCAAGTTAGTGTCTTTCATTCACAATTCTTCGCGTTGATGTTGATTTCTTCGATTCCTAATTTACTCCTTCGATGAGTTTGGTGCCTTTTTCCAGTTCTGCATCTCTCGTTCTGTTTTGTATTATTATTCATGGTCAATCGTGGTTATTCACTTGGCTTCTGCATTTTGAGTGTTTTGTTGACCTGATCTGTCTCCTTGAAAGAGCCATTTTCTTTGAGAATTATGTGTAGCCGATGCTGCACTCAGTAGATTTTCAGTTCTGCCGCCGTTTTGTTGAACCATATACTATTGTCGATTTGTCCTCTCGGCTCTCTCTCTCTCTCTCTCTCTACTAATTCGAATTCGGAAATGGTAAATGTCTAATGCAGTATGAATATATTTGACTTTCTGTCAATTCTATTGAACTGAGCACCTGGGGTTCTCTGATAGGATCTGGGGTGCTCTGGTGGAGGGCAATCTGTTCATATCTGACCTGGAGGTTAATGCCATAACTCAGTATTTAGAAACCAGATCAACTTGTATTGATCAATAAAGCCATCATCGTCCATTTAGTTAACTTCTGTCTTTCTAAATAGATATTCATTTCTGACCCTAATCTCTGTTGAGAGAGAACATAGTCGTGGAGCTATTGACGCTTGATCTTGAAGCACAGAATGGAAGCCGATTAAGTCATCTTATAGAATTTTATTTCGTATTTTTATTATTTAATAATTAACTACAAAAGGAAAGTAAAATAAAATATATTACGATATAGTTTGTATTTCCTTACTTATCCTGGCTGGGATTGCTCTGAGTAGTAAAAAATCCTAATGAATAATTATAGAATTATTTTAGGGATTTCTAGACTAAAATGGGAAAAATAAAACTGTCAATGTTAATATTTGATTTCTTAAACTAAATAAAAAAAATCATAAAAGAAAATATTTTTCTAGAATAAATATGAAATAATAATAACTAATTTTTTCCCTGAAGATTTCTTCTACATCAGTCTCTCAAGTTAGAAAGAACCATCATTTACTGCATGCAAAGGATTAGTTGTATGTGTTTGGTAACTGTATTCTTTTGATTTTTTTTCCATATTTTACTGATATACAGAATGGTTAATGTTTGTATTTACATATTTGCAGATCAGAAATAGGTAGACTTGTTCCTGATTTCACCCATAAACATGAAATCACGACCAAAGAATGGGTGGCACTCTATTTTGCCCCTTAATTTCAGAGGAAAAACAGCCACCGGCTTTTGCATCTTCCCGAAAGTTAAATCAGCAGGTTTTAGCCCAGAAAACGCACCTGTCTACCTGAATGTGTATGACTTGACAAACGCTAATGGCTATGTCTATTGGGCAGGCTTCGGTATCTTTCACTCTGGGGTGGAAGGTTAGCACTCAGCAACACTTATTACACGTTGCTCTTGATTTCTTTCTCTTCAGTCAGATTATATATTAATAGAATGCTATGAATCATTCGATGCTTCATAAATCTTCTCATTGGTTTTCTTCCTAAGATCATGAATTGAGTTTATGCATGCTTTCAGTCCATGGTGTGGAATATGCCTTTGGAGCCCATGACTACCCTTCAAGCGGTGTTTTTGAGGTTGAGCCCCGACAGTGCCCTGGTTTCAAGTTCAGAAAATCAATATTTGTGGGGACAACATGCTTAGATCATAAACAAGTTAGAGAGTTCATGGAGCGCCAATCTGCTGATTACAACGGGGATACGTATCATTTGATTGTGAAGAACTGCAACCATTTCTGCGAGGATACATGTTACAAACTGACTGGGAACCGAATACCGAAATGGGTGAATCGACTTGCTAGAATAGGTATTGGATAAATCTCTCACCCAAACGTTTTGCATTTTTATGGATGTTCCCTTCTCATCATCTCCTTGTGCTATCTCCAGTATTCAATGAAGATGGATATCTTGTAGCTTCCGACAGCTACAAGAAACAAGATTTCAATCGTATCTTGTCATTTGTTATTTTCCCCTAGAAATAATTTGTAGTGATATAAAACTCTTTTTCACCTATGAACTTGTTAACTTCTTTCTGTAGGTTCATTTTGCAACTGTATACTCCCTGAGGCCCTCAAGGCCACTAAAGTTCAGCATGACCCCAATTATCAAGAACGTGAAAGCGAAAAGAAGACACTAAGAAGTTCTTTCAGTTGCTTTTCATCAATTTCAATGCCACAAAAGGAAGTCTCCATGTCTTCTTTGTTTCTGCATTCTCACTACAAAGGCTGCCTGCCGCCATGGGAATTGAAGAGGTCCAGAAAAGGCTCACTTAAGGAAGGATGAAAAAAAGGCCAGTGCTTTTGAAAGATTGCCAGTTGTGGCTCTGCAATTTTGAGGCATTTGGGGGATGGATATCAACATCTTTCCTTTCTACACGATTCTCTTGCAAAGTAAATATGTGCAAGGTGGTTGTTTTGAGTGCTAAAATAGATTGCTTTACACTTGTTATCCCATCTCGGCCGGGCTGCCTCCCAGAGATTTGCTTGTCTTCTATGATTGTATTCCGATGTCGAGCAAGCCTGTTTGCATTGCTAGAGAGGCAGTGTAGATTTTTCAGTTGTCCACGAATGACATTGATCTCTTAACTTTCAGTAGCTCTTGCTGAATTTGGTTATATAAGCCATTTATTTGGCTAAAAGATTCTCTTTTGCGTTGCCAATTAAGAATGTAACTTGTGCTATTAGGAAGATGGTGAAGCTATTAGGTGAGATTGTTTATATTAAGATAATGATAATAAGGTTTTGATATTGATACCATGTCAAATTTCAACGCAAAAATTTAAACTGTCAGCGAGACTATAAACGAAATGAAATAATAGAAAGAAGACTAAAAAAATGGTGGGGTAATTAAAATGCCATCAAGAACAGCTAAGGAAAGAGTGAAGCCGAAGACCCAGACAAACAAATACTTCATCTTCGTTGTTTCAATTCCTGTTAATGCTATAGCATAATCAGGCGTTGCATAAATTTACAGTCTTTCTTTTAACTACAGCAGCCATCCACCTAATCTTTTGATCATTTATAGTTCAAGATTTTAAGAAACGACAGAGAAACCAAGAATTCTAAATTATTGATCACTGATTCTGGTTCTTGAAGAGTTTATTGAATTTTTTTTACTTGGATAAAGGTGGTGAGCGTTTACCAAGCAACAGGAGATTACCTCTACAGGTGCATGATCAAGAACCCCTCTCCAAGAAGAAACAAGCTCTGCTATTTCCACACAAAACCAAACCACATCCACGAACTCAACGATCCCAGCTCAATATAACACCACACGAGTAGTTTAAAAAGAGCAAGAGTTACATTAATTTTTACTCAATGTATGGTCATGTGGAGTTAATGGCAAGAAAAATAAAGAAAGGAGTGGATTCCATTCATTAGGTTGAAGGAGTTTTGTATAGGATCCCAGAGACGTTGCCACATAAGGACTTTAGAGCAAATGAAGGTGTCCCAGAATGAAAATGAGGTGCCTTTGATAGAAGTTGATGAGTTGGTTAACGCTGATGGTTCTTGCTTTGATTTCCAACAAGGTTTAGTTCCATGGCAGCTCAAATGAAGGCTTTTTTTCGATTTACAGCTTTTTGGTGGGGAGAAAGAGATGGATTGTTAAAGTTTGATCAGCTTTCCCAAACATCAGTCAACATTTTAGGGGTGTTTGTAACTTGACATGTATAGTAGTGAACAGATGCCAATAGAATGTCTTGCTATGGAGCTGTTTTTGCATTTATTAGTGCCTTGGAAGTTCCCTAGAGATCAGATGCCGTAAAATGTCGGCCTGGCAACTTAATGTCAAGTCCCTAATTTGGATTTTGCACTTCCGAGTTTATGATTGTCATCAAATTGATTTGTTTTGTTCATTTTGCAGCTTGACAGTAATCACTCAGTTAGTCCATCATGGGATGCTCCTTGTCCCTATTGGTTACACCTTTGGTGCTGGAATGTTCAGAATGGATTCCATTAGAGGAGGATCTCCATATGGCGGAGAAATCCTTTCTGGGGATGGCACAACAGAGCCAGGTGCAATAGACCTAGCTTTTGCGGAGCACCAGGGAGGCTAAGGCAGTCAAAAGATTTGCCTGGCCCTTTTCATTTGCGCCTGGTGAAAACCGCAACTAGCGCTGCTAAAACCGACAGTCGTTTACAACTCCTTCGTCCACCATGTTTATATGTTGATCTTGTGCATGTTTCTCTCTCGAGTCATTAGACATCACGTGTCTATAGGTTTTAGATAGCTTAGGAGATTATTCTTTTGTAGCTTAACATCACTCCATGACAATTTTTCGTTCCCAGCTTCTGGCTCCCTGTTTCTTTGGTGTGTCACGCTCTTGTTTATGGTTTGAAATGTCCATTTGATTATATCGGGGTTTTTATAAGATGAACCATTTGATTGCCATACCATATTGATCAACAATTTGCGAGATTGTTTTCTTTGGAATACTTTTTGCTTCTGACTTGTCTGTGTTTTCAATCATAAGCATGTTGCCTGAGTTTTGCAATGTGAAAGACTTGCTGTTTACCCAGTATATGAAGCCTTGATCATGTTTGATACCCCAAATCATTAGCCACCGTGAGCAGATAAAAAGAGCAGTTCGAAACGAGTTACCATCACTGGGCAGTGTTCTAATAAAACAGTAGAAGTTTTAAACAGCTTTATGCCCTAATCAGAAATCGCTGTTTTTTATGAAAAATAAATTAAAATCGACAAGGGTTACTTGTGTCTTGATTCAAAATGAAAAATTCTAATGAGTGCCTTGTAGGAAGACCAGCAGCACTACTTTGTTTATTGACACTTCCAAGTATTCAAAGCAAGAGTTCACATCAGCAGCTCTGGTATTTCAGCTATGGTCTTCAAAAACACAAGATAGTCTTAATAAGATATGAATGCATTACTTGTTTTTCAAGACTGAACTAAGGAGAAAGTATTTCCTTGCCAACATCAAGGAAATATTTACATAACTAGATTCTGCCGAATCGATTCACATTGAGAAACAGGGTAGTAATACTCCAGGCAGTATCACAGACACATCACAACAATACATTGTCATACACGCACCTTCACATTGGCCTTGCAATATTTTGAAGAATTAGAATCAACACACATGAGGAGAGGATGTGACCAAAGTTGCAACCTCCTGAACCTGCATGCACCGAGCTTGATACTTCCCATCGACAAGGGCAGCTACTAGATACAGCGAGGGAAGAAGGTCTGTCCCATATATCCACCAATCATTGCCCTTCTCACGTTGGATTCAAACAATTGTGGGTTATCTCTCAAGACAGCCGCGGCATCTTGATTGAGGGGATCCTCGTGATTAGGTTCCTGCATGCACAAGTACAAGGATCAACTAAATTGAACCTACAAAATAGCAAGAAACTAATTGTGGAAGAAAAAGCAATACCATGAGAAGATGAAAGAGTCCATAGATTACTGTATTAATATTCAGAACTGGTTTCCAGTCTTCTCGTAAAATATTGAGGCAAACATTTCCTTCCAGGTCTATATTTGGATGATAAACCTGCACCGTATCCCAGTTAAAGCTACGTTACTAGCAAAAGGCTTTTTGTTGAGTTGGAAAACAGAACATGCTTAACTACCTTTGTCTTGCACTTGACTTTTGGTGCTTCATGAGGATAGATGGAAGAAATCTGGAATGAGAACACAAATGTGCCACCTCTGTGACGGGAAAAGAAGTGCATCTAGTTAAGTAATTGAAACATATAACCCAGGAAACATGGCATACACAAACCTTAAAAAAATATGATTTGTCTTGGGGAAATATGGGGAAGGAAATGTAAGTTTTCGGATCCTGAATGCCTTGCACTCAATTTTTAGAGCAAAGTAAAGTTGGAATTGAGTGTTGCCTAAGAAATTACTTACAGATAATATCCTTCATCAGGACGAATGGTAACCTCAAAGTTCATCAAGTCATCCTTGCCATTCGGGAAAGCCATTGTGCAAGTTTTATGCAGGTTCAGTTCACTGATATCTATGAGTAACATCATAACGTTAGTTTAATGAAAAATTCGAAACCAGAGCGTCATAACCAAGAAACTTAAAATAGTAATTAAGTTCTTAATGAAAATAACAACCAGGTAGCTGATCCTAGTTTCAGTAATGGAATTCATGAAGGATAACCCATTAACCAACCATAAAAGGCTAAAGATCAAAACTTTCTCTTCTACCCAATTTAACAATTTGAAAGCATCTGAAAGTTGGTCAAAGTATAAATCTTAACAAAGCAAGCAAGACCCAGATGACAAATATAATGCTTTTTCCAGCAGAAGTAATCATAATTAGCAATTAAAAGATAGTGATGAAGATGCACATGTAGAAAAACCTTTATGAAGACGTAATTCTCCTGCACTTTGTTTCTTGATAGGTGACTTTCCATTGGCGTTTTCAGCAAGTTCCCTTTGTCTCTCCTTCACTTTAAACAGCTTGATCATTTCTCCTTCACGATAAGAAAGGAAAACAGGGCTCAGCATCATCTCTATAATTAATAATACTAATGAAAACCGAAAGCAAAACCCACCAGTTTGTCACAAAGAATTCGATAAAGCTCCAATCAAGAAATCAAACAGCAGGAGTTTATCAAAATGTTTGACAAATACGCGAAGATTAGGATGATGGGTTACAAGAAGGAAAGAAAGCTTAGCTGCTTTTCATGGAACAAATGAGAGAGAGAAGGAGCTATGAAGAACGAAGGAACCTGAAAAGCGTGTTAAGGGTGCTTTTAGTTTACGAAGGAGGAGAAGGGAACGAGTTTATCTCTCTATGTTTATATTGTCGGCGTCAATTTTCGTCATCCACTTGCAGCGTCGTAGCAATGTAGTGTTTCGTTGCTGTTTTTTAAATTATTTTTTATTTAAAATAATTATAGATTATTTTTTATATCAACTAAAAAAGATAATTTAAAGGAAAAATAAAAACAATTTTTTTAAAGGGTCATACTTTCCTCCTTCGTCACGGTCGCTTTCCACGTAGACGGGTTATCCAATCCTGTTATTTTATTTCACAGTGTTTCAAAAATTATTTTGAAAAAAATATATATTTTTTAATTTCAATTTATTTTAAAAAAAAATCAAACAAAAATGGTGTATTTTTAAGTTATTAAATTAACCCGTTCAACTTGTATAATAAATTTAATTTATAAACATGGCCTACTAGTTTTTATTTCTTTTTGTCGTTTCATGTGATTATCTGTCAAGGGCAGCAATGACAATGTAGTTATTGATGAGTATGCTTGACCGCGTGTTGTGCAGAGTTTTTTCTATATAGAAAATTAATTAATTTTTTACATGCTGTAATAAATTATTTTAATATTTAATTAGTAAAATTATAATAGATAAAATATGTTATAAATAATTTTTTTCACTTAAAAGGAATAGTGTAATCAAAATGGAAGGTGATTCGTATATTTTTTAATTGTAGATAATCTAGGTAAATTTGTCTACTTTTTTTTTATGAGTTGTCTTTTTTCCCCAGTCATATTAGATTTGACACATTATAAATAAAAATATTTTCTTAAGAAATAAACTTAATTTTTTTACATGCTATAATTAGTTATTTGTCATCTAAAAGGAACAGTGTAATCGAAACGGGAAGTGACTCATATATTTTTTAATTATAGATAACCTAGGTAAATTTGTCTACCTTTTTTTTTTAGTTGTCTTTTTTCCCTAGTAATATTAGATCTGAAATATTATAAATAAAAATAATATATATTTTTTTTAAGAAATAAACTTAAACAAAAGAGCACAAAATTAAAATTCAAAGCCAAATTTTTGTTTTATTTTATAAGATTTATTCATCATATTATTATATTAATTATTTTTTTCAAAAAATCGTAGGTTATTTTCTCTCTCTATATATATATTTTTAGGCGATAATATTCAATAAATATTAAAACATATAATTAGTCTCACATACTTTAATTTGACATAATTATACAAATATATAATTAATTTGACATACTTTAAATAATATATTTAATTTAAAAGACAAAATTGAAGTAAATCCAAACATTGAAATTAAATAATTTAAAACAAAACTGGAAATTAAAAGAATTGGGACTGAAATAAAACTGAAATTCATAATTAACTTGCATAGAAGGACAAAATTGAAAGAAATCAAACTTTGATACCGAAAATATCAAGGATTTATAATAAATTTGCATGGAATGATGAAATTGAAATCAATCAAAACTTTGATACCAAAAATACTAAGGATTCCAGGCCAATCTGCAAAATTAAAAGAATGAGGACATTGAAACTATAATATATAATCAATTTCAATTGAAGGACGAAATTAAAACAAATCAAAACCTATATAATAGCAATAAGGGCCAGAAAAACAAATTCTAACGTTCAGGGACTGAAATGAAATTTGACAAAAAACAGTTGCGCTGACATCAGCTTGCGCAAGCAAGATAGAGAAATGGAGGGAGAATTTCAAATGACCATTGACACGTCTCTGGACACCGTATCGTCACACGCGCCGCTCCATGTGGAAGAGAACATGCCTGAAAATCATTCTAGACGCCAGTCGGGCATTTTTAGACGCCAGAGTAAGCAGCACGCGCTATCCGAAACACGCGTGAGCGCAAAAACGGACGACGCGTCCGGCGACGCGCCAACAGTAAACCGGCGCAAAAAAGAATAAAAAATTGGCTAATTACCGAAACGCCCCTCCCTCCCAGGCATGATTTTTGTCCTTTTCGAGGGACAAAATGGTCATTGCACTATTCAATGAAATATTAAAAAAAATATATGCAAGACGAACCGGACCGGACCGAAAATGTTCAATTACCGTGGAGCCTCTCAACCCAGGTGGTGTTTTTTGTCCTTTTCAAGGGGCAGATTCGTTAATACACTATTCCCAAACGGGAAAAAAAAGGCTCACGTACACGCGAAGTAGCGGAGCAAATGTCCAGTCCACAGTAACAATGAGTCTTAATGAACAATATTTAAGCATTCTGTTTTAGCTTTCTTTGTAATGCCTTGTAAAACTACAATTTGGGACTTCTTCTTACTTGGTTTTTGGCACTTGTGTCTGATTTAATAATTGTTTGGAAATGTGGTTAAAGTTGTTTTTAAAAATATTATATATTTATAAATTCATTAAAATAATATTTTTTTATTTTTTGAAAATTATTTTTGACATCAACACATAAAATGATCTAAAAACATCAAAAAATAATAATCTAAAGTAATATATAGAAATAAAATTTTCAATTATTTTCAAAAATATTTTTGAAATCCGGTGTAAAATAGTTATGGAGGTGAACTTAAAATGGATGTTGTTATCATGCTGGACAAATCTTGCAGATGCTCTTGACAGCAAGTTATTTTTTATTTTTTTATACCAGACATGTGAAATCCGGAAATGGGCATTTCTTGAACTCGACAAATGAATTTTCCATGATTGAGTTCATCTTAGTGTGAGGATGTTTTCATTTGTATGATGGTCTGATCTCTTAATATTGCTGAACATGAACTCAATCCGAACACAAGGAAATGAAAATTGCTATTTTCTTGCTGGTTACTTGCGATCACCTTACGTCCTTATTAATGCATTTATTGAAGACAGTTACAGGCTGTAGATGTATGACACCACAAAGTTGGGAAAGTCGATGAACCTGCAATTTACAGGATCAAAGATGGATTGGTAATATTTATCTCTTGTTGTTTTTCTCCTTGTTGTAAAACTGGAGAAATAAACTATTGATAATTGAAAACAGAACTTTTTTGGCATTGATTGCAGGAATACTCTGTTGAAATATTTGGCAGATGATGTTCAAGTGCAGTTTTACATTATGAGCCCCGGTGTTCTTAAAACCCTGTTAGCAGATACAAAAGCAAGCTAGTTCCTTATCGAGCATGTATATGCATGTGAATTTTGGTTTCCTCCATTGTTGAAGTTTTTTTTCCATAATTATATGATCTGCAAGGTCTGTATTTCAGATCTTTCAAGGTTCCAGATTTGTATGGGTTTTCCGGTTCAAGATTGAGTACCAAAGACGCGGTTGTAGAAGCTTATCCCTATTAAAGCAGGTAATTATTTTTCTTCTCGTACTTCATGGTTAGCATTTCTTATGACAGCTTTGGTTTGGAACCCCTTTTGAACCATTACTGTGAACTTTTTAATTTTAATTCCCTTGGCAATTCAGAGGGAAACAGTAACTCTAATGCTTCATTGTAAGGTGCAAAATCCACCTGCATGGATTTAACTAACCAACCAATGAACATTAATGGATGGTGCCAAAGTTCATATGATAATTTACAAGTGTTATGGGAGAGTCCGAAATAATTGCTGATTTTCAAAGTCAGCATTTTAAATTACAGATTCTTCAAAAGGGAATTTCCAATTGATTGGACTAAAGGCTTCTGCAGTGGTGTGTGATGCCTTTTTCATAATCTTCAGGTCTTGTTCATGTGAAACCTGCATACCTTCTTTGATCACTGCTGTATTTTTGCTTTCATTGCATAAAAGGTGGTTGCTTGGGATCTTGTTAAGTTATAACAAGTCAGGATGAACAGTGTAACATGTAGCTTTGCTTATGCTTTTCTTCATGCATCTTTTCAAATGTTGCCTAGCTACCAGATGAAGTTAGAGTTAAAAAGGGGGAAAGAAATGGCACAGTAGCATGAAATCTAGCCAACTTAATCAATTTGTTTACAACCCTCTTAAGTTCAACAAAACTGACAGTTTCTATTGTATCTCTACTAGATAATTGCCCGCGCGTTGCCGCATGTATTTTTTTGTATATAATTTAACATAATTAAATCTACAACGATAAATTTATATGATATAAGTAAATAAAAATTATAGATTAAAAGATAAAATATTTAAAATTTTGAGTTGAGTTTGTCACGTAAGCATAGATTACATTTTTTAGAATATAGGTATTGCGTCATAAACGACCACAAAAGAGCGCGCACTAACATTAGAAAAAAAAAAGCAAAATATTTGAATAAGAAAAAAAACAAATTACTGAAATCATTATTGTGAAGATAATAAAATTATAAAAATCAATTAATAGAAAGAGCAAATAAAAAAAAAGGGAAAAGGAAGCAATATTAATTTAAAATATTATCACAATAGCAACATCGGAGTCTTAATATCTAAAATTATTATTGCCGCTAGAATAAAAACAAAAAAATTATTAAATTATACTGAGGGAAAAAAATAAAAAGCATGAACAAAACAGCAAGCAAGAAAAACAAATTAAAAACTATTATTATTATTATTATGAAAGAATAAATAATCACTATTATTATAATAATAGAATACATAATCACTATTATTATAATATTAATAATAATCACTATTATTATTATTCTTATTATAATTATTATTATTATGTTAATAATGAAAGAAACATAAATAAATGAAAGACTAAAAATATTCCAGAAACTTTAACAAAAGATAAAAAAAAAAAATTATCATTGCTATTACTGGTAAAAAAAAAATTAAATTATCGGGAGGGAAAAAAACAAAACAAAAGAGCAAGAATGAAAAATAATTAAATTATGATTGTTGTTGTTGTTGTTGTTGTTGTTGTTGTGTTAAATACACTTATATATACATGGACAAAAGTATGGATTAAAAACATAAAAGTGTAAGGGCTGAAATGAAAATCAAATATAAAGGGATTAAATTACAAAATTAAAAGTCAAAGGGCTGAAATGCAAATTACATTTATTGTCAATTGAAATCAGAGGATGAAATTGCAAAAATTAGAACTTTTGTACCGAATTGATTGAGTTATATACAGCCAACCCGGAAATTGAAAGTAGAAGGACCGAAGTGAAACTTTCACATTCAATCAATTAAAATCGGAGGACCCAATCGAACAAAATCAAAACTTATATCAAAGAAATGAGGGCCAAAAACGAAATTAAAAGTATAGGGACCGAAGTGAAAAGTAACGCAACATGGGGGACTCTCCTGCACATTGAAGTGCAGGAGAGAGAGAAACGTGGCCGGCAGCTTTAATCGGCCTCCGCCGCGTACACGGACATCTGGTGGTTACACGCACCACCGCGGGAGGAAGACCACGCTGCGGCGCATCGTTTTGGCCTCCGGTATCCAATTTCCGGCCACTGGATAAGGCCGCACGCGCCACCTAAACAGGGCGTGAGGTGAAAAACCGCTTGGCGCGTGCGCCTCACGCCCTGACAGACACCGATTATAAAATTCAAAAAATAAGGCCAATTACCGTTCTAACCCTGCACCCAATTCAGTTTTTTTGTCTTATTAGGGGCTAAAAGCGTATTTAGCCATTTCAGAAAATAAAAAAAAATAAAAAGTTGCGGCAGACCAGACCAGACCGAGCCGGTCCGGCCGCGTGCAATTACGCCGGTGCCCCTCAGCCGGAACCCTTATTTTGTCCTATTACCGGGGACGAAATAGTCAATACACTGTTCACAACTGAATATTTAAAAAAAAAATCCAAAGGAAAAACCGAAAATAGCCCCGCTTGCCAGCCCCTCTTCGCCGCGCGCCCGAGGGCCAATTTCGGGCGTGCACTGCTCGAGTCCACAGTGTATTGTGAGGGGTGCTACAGTAGAAATCCCACGCCGTTTATATGTTTGGTAATATTCAGTATTATAGTTTGTTGAGTATTGAATAAGTATGATTTTTTTATTTTTTATTTTGGATTAGAGAAAACCCCGTCTATCGGAAAGCGTACTGTGTGGGCACAGGTGAGCGAATAAAACCCCGGCTATCCCATACTCTTACCAGAGATGCATGTCAATCTCAAGTCTTTTGTTATCACGTCACACTGTCTTTTTCTGCTATAGCTGCTATTGTTGATGCCGTGGGTTTTTTAAAATTGCAGATTCCAGTCCAGCCCTGTATACATAATGAATATGAAAGATTTATATCAGCAGCTTACCCCTACCATGGAGATGCATTTTCTGTGGTATTGCTCCTCTCTAAACCACTCTTCGCCATTTTCATTTTTAACACCCTGCCATCGAAGTCATTTTATCTATTACATCATTGAAGTTTAGGTTCTAGACCCCTTCAGGTTGTCCGCCTGTGCTTGTCTGTGTAGAATCTGGTATATTAGTCTTTGAACTTTTCATTGACCATTCAGCTTGCATCCTTAACCCCGTATCGCTGCTTCTTGGTTGGGCAATGGAAGTTGATATGATGAGCATTTTGGTATTCACCCCTGGCTTGGTTTAACTTGGACCGGGCCAAAGCTGGATCTTTATTCAATATATCTCTCCAGACTTGTTAGCTTCTTGTGGTTTAAACAAGTTGCACGGAGTCAATTAACAAGTTTACAGGCCAAACTTTGAGTTGTGTTTCCGATTAAAAATCACTTTGAAAAGGAATCATAATCACAATCCTGACTCAAACCAGATACATTAGTTGTGTTTTATGGGGTTGCTTCCTCAACAGGGGCTTCTTTTTCTTGTATGAAAGGTTTTGAACTCTCTTCCAGATTTGTGGTTCCATTTTTACTGTATTTTTTATGCTTTTTTTATATATACGGTATCCGGATTGCAGGATTCTTCATCTTCACCATAGCCCACCTGCACAGCACGTAGCTGAAATAACATTTGATGTCGAAGAAACTGACCGCGGCTTTCCCTGACAGCCATCCCCCCTCTCCTCCAAAGAATAAAAAAACAGGGGGGGAGAAAAGGAGGAGGGGGAGAAATTGAAAAGAACGAACATTTTTAGTTGGAATTGTTTGTAAGCAATGACATTGATAGATAATTACAATTTTAACTATTATACCTCTTAATTCTGGAAGAAAAAAAACTGTTTCCTTTTTTGTTTATTACAAAATGATTTTCTAACCTTTTTTTTTATTACACATACCTAGAATGCCACTGTTTTATATCATTATGTTTCAAAACTATATATATATATATATATATATATATATATATATATATATATATTATCATTCTATTTAACTGTTTTTTTTTTAGTTACCAGCACCATACAATAATTAATCAATCTAGAGCGGATTTCATTCAACCTGTAGTAATTACTCAATCCTTTTCCTTCCATTAAGATTTACAATTTGTGAATTTTCCTGACATTCATACCCATACTCAATGAAATATACCTAACGATTTCATTCAATTAATCAATGTTTTTCTTTACATTCACATCGAGATCTGTGAGGTTTCTGAAATATAATTAAGGATTTCATTCAACTTTGTAGTAATTACTCCATATTTTTCCTTCCTTTTACATCGAGATTTGTGAGATTTATTTCCATTTAAATGGTGAAATATGATTAAGGATTTCATTCAACTTATAGTAATCTTTTTCCTTCCATTTACTTCGAGATTTGTGGGGTTTATTTCCATTCAAGTCTTGAAATATGATCAAGGATTTCATTCAACTTATAGTAATCTTTTTCCTTCCATTTACTTCGAGATTTGTGGAGTTTATTCATTCAAGTCTTGAAATATGATCAAGGATTTCATTCAACCTATAGTAATTACAAGACCCGCTATACGTGTATATATATAACGTCGAGGGATTCCAGTGCCCTAACTACAACGATTCAAAGGCCGAGAGAAAGTAATTTTGATTGAGATCGACATGGAGGGCAAGGGTATTGGGGCAAAAATTCTCTCGGTCCTGATGCTGGTGTTGATGATTCTGTGTCATGCGAGAATGGCTGCTTCAGACTGCTTCACTCCCTGTGTTCTAAAATGCAAGTCTCAAGGTGACCCGGGAAAATGTATACGAGAATGTGAAATCAAATGTGGTGATGGCCCAGATGTGAATCGTGACCGTCAAGTGGATCATGGCAAGCTGATTTCATGAATCTGCGAAATTAAGTTGATGTTTTGCGTAGGTCACATTCATCTATCTTCTTCATGATTCTTTTATCCTATTTTGTGTGCCATGGACAGAAGATGATGTTGTCCTACCCGTTTCAAATAAACAATATGTCATTCACCAAATCTATTTTGTATTGAAACATTATAAAAATAAAATTTGATGAACTACAAAGACAAGAACAACTCAAACAAACCCAACACTGCAAAGACCAAATATGGAAAAACTTAAAAACTTCAAGGACGTGAACACCCCGGCTATTAGGCCATTACCTTCCCTGAATGAATGGTTGGCCTGAATTTTCCAATCCCAATTTACCATTTACATAATTCTCTTACCATTTACCTTCCCTGGCCTCAGTGATAGCCTTCGCTAGCTCCTTCAGTTTTAACCTTCACTCATTTTAGCCAGGTAAGCACTTCGTTCCTTCTTTAAAACAACGAAACAATAGCTGTCAGTGCAAAGAGACAAGCAGCACATGCACTACATTAGACTACTTAGGAAGATGTATCGTGATATTATTGTACATACCATCCAGGTCTAAGTGTTTATAAGTGCGAGGAGCATGCCTTAAGTTGCTAGATTCGCTTTCAAATATTTACAGACATTGTAACTTGGATTGTTTTTGATACTGCAGCAACAAATCGAAAGTGCTGTAGTGTCACTGAGGAAGCTTAGCCCTTGCGTTCTCTAATGCTGCATTTGCTGCTTCTACCATTGAATCCCTCTCGGAAGCTATTTCAATTTTCTCACATGCAGCATCCAAGCTTCTCTCTGATTCTAACTTGAGGTTAGAAATTTCAGCAACGCAAGACTTGCACCTCAAAGTCTCAGCCTCACAGCTAGACAATTGTTTCTCCAGTAGAAGCAGTGAATGTTTTACACGTGAAACTTCTCCACGAAGTGATTGGAGGCGGTTTTCCGAAGCTTCACAAGCAGATACTGCCTCCACATGGCGCTGAGAAATGTTGTCAAAATGAGTTTTCTTATCATTGTAATGGCCAAGTAATTCATCTGAAGAAAAGTCTCCACCCATAGACTCCGATATTCCAGCCAGTTTTGATTTGCAATCAATGTACTCCCTCACAGCCTTGGAAAAAGACGCATAGTCAATCGGGAGATGGCGCAAATTATCAAAAGTGACTTCTGCCGCCTTCAACATTGTTTCATGCTGAGTCTGATCCATAGACTGCAGAAAGTCGAGCAAACAATTCCCAGATGTTTTCAAGGCTAACTTTGATGTATCACTGTTCTCCGCCACGGTTTTTGTCCCTGAAGGCACCTGAAAAGTACAGTTTGGATGCTCAGCATCCTCTCCAGGAGATTGTAGAGATGGACCTTGCAGTATATCACTTTTATCATCATTTGATGAACTGTCTGCTACGAGAGTTAGGCCTTCAATATCACCCACATCTTCTGTAACAGGATCAAAAGGTGAAGTGCCTATTACAGAGTAAAGGTGTTAGAACTGAAGATTTGACGAAGAAAAACAGCTGAACAAATAAATGGACAATATTTATGGCAAAAGAAGGGTGCAGCATGAGGCCCTATCAGGAACTAATAAGAGGGGTCATAGCAACCATACCCAATCAAACAGAGACATGAAATTGTAAAAACTGATAAACATCATCAGTCAACCACCAAAACCAAAATGAAAAAAGAAAAATTGATGGAACTAAAAAAGCTTAAAACAAAAGCCACAAGAATCTTCTAAAGAGCCCAGTGAGCATCCCAAGATGTATGGGCTTGGGCATGATGGTCTAAGCCTGACAAGCAAAACATTTAGAAGGAACAAGAATACAACTAAAAATGTCACAATGGTAAAGTTATATTTTAGTCCATTCTCTTCACAAAAAAACAAGATTTGCGAGCAATAAATACTCTCTATAAATCATTTAAACTCAAGTTTCATAATCTTTTCATTTTTAACATTTTTTGCATATATATTTTCAAAATCTACCTCTCTAAAATATCATTGTATTCTCTCTACAAAGTTACTAACTTTATCATTACAGAGTCTCGCATCCAAAAAGGAAAAAAAAAACCTTTTTACAGATACTAGCCACCTTAGTTTACCCAACATCACTTGTTACTACCACAACTATTAATTGTCTTGACTTCCAAGACTTCACCTACTACTATCAACCACCTAGGTTTTCCATATCAAGTCCCTTGACATATTGACCATGAAAAAAGAATTCGATTACTTGGACTAAAAGAAACTAATACTTCAACCTTATTTTAAATTTCACAACTCATTAAGAATTTACATAATGTTGTGAAATGATAGTAGCGATAATGCAAATGATCAAAACAAACTGACAGCAATAAACAGAGAAATGAAGTGCCCAAAAAATATATACCTTCACTTTTTGTGTGCCTGGCAGCAGAAATTTTCAAAGACAACTCTGGTTCTTGGCAAGGAATCTCAGGCTTGGATATTAGTGGAGCGACTTGAAGTGCTGTCCCTACATCATGATCCCGAGACTCAGGGTCCTGCATGACCAGGTCCCTAACAAGGACCTCATCTTTTCTGATAGGTGAAGCCATGGATGTGTTAGCATAATTCTCAACACCCCCCGCCATTGTTGACTCAAACTCAATATCAGAACTCTGATTGTCTTGCTTGCACGGTTCATTGTTTACAATAAGGTCCTGGTTACCAGGAAACAATGACCGAGGGGCAAGGTATCCCCTGCTTTCATCTCCCTGCACATTCTGCATGTTATTCCCTTCAGATTCTGCCCACTGGAAAAAATCACAAGCTCCATGGCCCTGTATCAAAATCAAACCACTTTACTTAAGATCAAGACCAGCATCATTTACAAACACAGGCAAAATTATGTTTTAACTTTGACTATCTCGCCCAAAGACCAGGAGTTTACAGCTAGGAACAATATTGGAAAGCATTACCAAACCAGCTTTATATTCCAGAGGTGATGCCGCGGTGTGGCCAGGGACTTTTTCTTGAGAAAATTTAGAGCGGGACAGCTGTTATAAAGTCAGTTCATGTTCTTGTCTTTGAATATACGACATATCAAGTTTTTTAAATCCAAATTGTTGAATACAGATCAACAGCAAGGCGTGTGTTTAATCTTCACATCAAATATGAAATAACCACCCACAATTGATGAGTAAAAACCTCAAAGGTTGATTAAAATGTGATGTGGGCTTTGCGAACACGATAGATCATGATCTGGAGAACATGGAAGAGTCGAATCCAATAAGATTAACGAAGAATAGCACCAGCCCGACACAGTGATTATGAACAGATGGCATATTATTGAGAGCGAAAAAAAATCAAGACCCTGAACTCAAAACAGGTTAGAAAATTGTTGAAAAGGAAAACGAAGCAAAAGTCAAAGAGCACACCTTCGTGATTCGACAAGCAAAATACCATTGGTCTCTATCCAGGCCACTTGATACAATATTTAAACTGCATGTCCCGGCACCACATGGACACATAGGAGGTTTAAATCTAGCAACAATGTCGTCACTCCATTTAAAGAATCCGCACCCACCCTAAAAATTAACAACAAAAGAGCGATGGAAGAGAAATAAGGGAAAGGTAGGACATGAGGTGTGCACTGGACAATAGTAGAGTACTAACCCGTGTTCTACAATCAACAGGGCAAGAGTAGAACTTTCTGCCAGGATTTTTAATGGTGCTCGAAGTTAAAACTTTACAAGTTCCACATGGGCATCGAACCACTGGCAGATAAGGAGCCTGCACTGAAGGCGACGAGGATGATCCAGGGCTTGAGGCCAGTGATTTTTGGGGAGTTTTGTTGGGGCAATCTGTGGACCAGTGGCCAAGCCTCTTGCACGTAAAGCATTGATCATTTTCTTTTGGGTTTTTTTGAGGAGATGGAGAAGTAGAGAGTGATGGATGTGACGGAGTTGAGGGAAATGGATCGCCACCATTACACTCGTGGCTCTCACACGCCATCACTCCCGATGACTCTCTGGTCTTCTTCGAGGAGAAGGGGAGATAAAGGGAACCGCGTATGCTTATTTTTTGTTGGTTGAATTCTGAAGGGAACTTTCTTTTGTAATTAGACATAATTGAAGGGAAGTGTCAGTGGAGCAATACTATTTATAGAAGGGAAGTGTCAGTGTGCAGCTTTATTAAAAAAAAAATTATTTTCATGTGATCTAATGAAATAAATAAATAAAATATATTTATAAAAAAAATAATTTCAAGCATAATTATAAATAATTATAGTTGAAAAAAAAATTATTTTATTTTTTATTTTAATATGTTAAAAATAAAAATAAATGTAAAAAAATATATATTAATTTAATATATTTTTAAATAAAAAAATACTTAACTCCAAACAAACCAGTATCTAGAGGGGAGGCACATGAAGCGGAATGTGCTCTCCACTCCACCTCTCAATGTTTTATGCCAGGGACCGTACAACTTTATTTTCTCTCGCTCCTTTCCGATTATCATGATAAAATGACTAATCTAGACCGCTTGATACCCCGACCAAGATTAAGGTATTTTAAAAAATAATTTCAATAGTGCATCTTATATATAATATATTTTAAAAATTAAAATTCAATAAATGGGTAGAAAAGACAAACCCACTTATAAGTGTTTTTTACTGTGTTTGAAAAATATTTTAAAATAAAATTCAAAATTTTTTATTTTTATTTGTTATTTTAAATTTTAAAAAATTGATATTTTTAGATCATTTTCATATGTTAATATCAAAAATAATTTTAAATAAAAAATATTTTAATATATTTTTAAACAAAAATTATTTTAAAAAAACAATCTCAACCACAATATCAGTGATTACAAACGATTCCCTATATTATTTACAGAGATGCAACTTCAGCCACCTACATTGACTACTGTGTTCATTTTCCAAATAGTTCCTCGTAAAAAGCACTATATAAATATTATTAAAAAATATAAATTAGATTTTTTTTATTGGACAATGCAAGTTTTCATATCATATTTTAAAAAAATCAACAAAGAAATCATGAAGATAAATATTGAAATTTGTTAAGGCAGTTTAAGAAATTCATTTATTTATTTTACCTTGTTTTTTTTTATTTTCTCCAACCTAAAAATTATAAATTTTTAAATTAAAATACTCTCTAAATGTGGAATATATTTGTCATATTCAACTATATGTATCAGTGGCATAGGGACATCACTATTCATTTAAATATGAACTAGGGTTTTTGAAACGTGAAAGCTTGTTTATTTTTACTTGAATTATTAAGAGAGTGGCGAGATTAATTGATGATTAAAAAAAAAAGGTTAAAAGAGTGGGGTTAAAATGAGAGTTGAGATAACTGGAGGGACTATTTTTTAATTTTGTATCCTATATATTAACATCCGTGGAATCATTCACTCCTTTTAATAATTAAAAAAAATGAATTATCTTGTAATGGTTATATTTGATCAGATTTCCTAAGGCTTAGGGATTGAAAATCCCCTGTTCCATTAAATGGATTGACAGAAGGAATAAATTGATGATCGATCATCATGAAACTTTACAAGGACTATTTATTCAACTGAAACTATAATAATAATTAAAAAAAATGGATCGTTAATTGTCACAAATCTTAAGAGCTAAGTTGAAACTTGCTTTATATACCCAGCAAAGTGATCACTAGAAAAGTGGGACGCAACTAAAGGAGAGTACATCCTATTCCATGTGGTGCCGCATCCATTGGACCTCTCATCTCGAGAGAAAAACCCTAGTTTTGGGATTTTGGTTCTTAGATTCTTAGAAAGTTGCCTCATGAGTCACAATAACTTTTTGAAAAGAAAAGTCAGCCAATTCGGTAATAAAGACATGATTGCTTTTCCCAGCACACGCATACATCGGAGCTGGAAAAATAAAAGATAACTTAACAACTAAACATGATCGGGCTGGTCAAACCCAAAACAGCAGGGCTACAGCACGATGACAAACAGATTGATCAGGAAAACAACGATACATATTAACCAAGCATGCGCCACAAGCACCGCGTTCTATTTGCAGCTGAAAGACCCCGGCATGTTGCACTTCGCCGGAAGCTGCATTGCCAGGTTGGGATCTATATTATTTGCCGACAGCACTTTAGGGTAGTTTTTCTTGAAAAAGCAAAGGCAGCCCAAGTTAGCTTTCTCCAAAGACGAGCAACATGACTGTGATGGTGGAAGAGGGTTGACACCGGTCTGCACCGATGGCTTACAAAAATCGAAACCCTCTGCGGTCATGCCGCACATGGTAGCCTGTCCTTTCGCCGCAATGGGCTTGGACACCAGGGAGAAGGCCATGACCAGTGCCACAATGACAAGCTTCTTTGCGAGTACCTCCATGGATTCCGAAATTTCGACAAGCTAGCTAGACACTAAAATCTCCTCGCTGTCTCCTGTTCTGTGGAGCATGTGAAGAGAGCTACTGGTACGTTAGGACTTATATAGCGATGAAGATATGAAAACAAATGGCATCGATCGGGGCTAGGACCTTGCGAACAGGAGCTGGTGGATTGGCAATACCATGGTCCATTTGGGTCACGGGTGCTCATTGGTATCTGGTGGCGAAAAGGTTCGTTGGATTGTAGTGGAAAGTTTATGCATCTGGCTGAGTTGTTCTTGGAGTTTATGAAATGGCTTGTGCAAACATTTGATCATGATGCGTAGCCATTGCTCGCAATCTATATTATGAATATATGAAACAGCCAGGACCAGCTTCTATAATATTGGACACGACTCTCGTGTCCATTTAGATATAGCTCTGATCATGTGAACTGCTATTATTCTTTGTAATGCCATCCCAAAATCGACAGCAATGGTGGTGTCAGGGATCACAAACAAGCAATTAAAGAAGGCCGTGATTGATGAACAGCCTGCGGATTAATTTAAAGTATATGGTATATAATTAAGAAAATCCTAACAAGAATTTGCCTGAAGGAAATATGCTGTGCAAATTAAGGAAAGGAAAAAATTACAAGCTCCATGGCCCTGTATCAAAATCAAACCACTTAAATTAGATCAAGACCAGCATCATTTACAAACACATGCAAAATTATGTTTAAACTTTGACTATCTCGCCCAAAGACCAGGAATTTACAGCCAGGAACAATATTGGAAAGCATTACCAAACCAGCTTGATATTCCAGAGGTGATGCCGGTGTGGCCAAGAACAATGGAAGAGAAATAAGGGAAAGGTAGGACATGAGGTGTACACTGGACGCCATTAGAGTACTAACCACAGGGCAAGCGTAGAACTTTCTGCCAGGATTTATATCGGTTTTCGCAGTTAAAACCTTACAAGTACCACAAGGGCATCGAACCACTGGTAGATAAGGAACCTGCACTGAAGGCGACGAGGATGATCCAGGGCTTGAGGCCAGTGATTTTTGGGGAGTTTTATTGGGGCAATCTTTGGACCAGTGGCCAAGCCTCTTGCACCTAAAGCATTGATCATTTTCTTTTGGGTTTTTTTTGAGGAGATGGAGAAGAAGAGAGTGATGGTTGTGACGGAGTTGAGGGAAATGGATCGCTGCCATTACACTCGTGCCTCTCACACGCCATCACTTCCATTGACTCTCTGGTCTTCTTCGAGGAGGAGGGGAGATTAAGGGAACCGAGTATGCTTATTATTTGTTGGTCAACACTTTCTGAAGGCAACTTTCATTTGTATTTAGACATGATTGAAGGGAAGTGCCAGTGGACGGCTTTAGTTTGGCTTGAGCTAAGAAAGCTAGAGCAATAGTTCCTTTAGAGAGAGAGAGTGTCAGTGTACGGCTTTATTCCTGGTTTGAAAAAGAAGAAAAAACTGGTTAAAAAATGGAGTTTCAATTCTTGAAACTGTGAAGGTTTTGAAGGTGGGTTTTATGGGAGTAACGAGCAATAAAAGAAATGAATAAGAAGAGAGAGACGTGGATTTTCTGAAGGAGAGGTCGAGAGAACTAGAGAGGGAGTGATGGGGGCCAGTTCGGAAAGTAAAAGGAAATTGGGGTTTCAGATTGTGGATTTGAAGAGAGCTTGTGCTGAAAAAATGTTGAGCCGGGGTAGGGATGACAATGGAATCCACGGCGAGGGAGAAGAAGTGTTGGATCTTGGTTTAGGCTGCACCTATGAAGAGGAAATTGCTGAAAATTTTGAAAGCATGGGCTTTTTGCTCTGGTTTGGTTATGGTGTGGCTTTTTTGATTTGGCAGAAAGCTAGAAGAACTAAGCTTTATGTAGTGTTTAACTTATCAAGACATAACCTAAAAGAGCTCGGACAGTTCACTGTGCCCTTACACTAAGTGGCACTGTGGACTGGTCTTTTATCAGTCGTATGTCGCGCGAGTTCGTCCACCCTATTTTTTTTTGTTTTTTCCTGATGTGAACAGTGTAATGACGCTTGGACCCCTGCTAATACGACAAAAACACATTTCGGCTGAGGGCTATGGTTGTAATTGCACGCGTACGGACCGGTCCAGTCCGTCGCAACCTTTTATTTTTTTAATATTTTTGAAACTGTGCTATTACGTCTGTAGCCCCCAAAACGACAAAAACCATTAATTCGTATCAGGGTGCTTTAGTAATTGACGCATACAGTACTGTTCCCTTGCGTCAGCGCTGTCAGCAAGTCGTACGGGCGCGTCGGCGCGTTTTTTGGCCGTGATCTGTTCAGGTGGCGCGTGCGGAGTCATACGGAGGTTAAAAATTTTCAGTCGCCGGTGAAAACGATTCGCCACCCTTCCCTGAATCTGATGGAGTGGCGCGTGCTGTGATATGATCTATGTAGAGGCTCATATAGTCGGTTGAACGTAAATGTGCTCTTTTCTCTCTCCTCAGCGCCAGATTGAAAATCAGTCCCCCGATTTATTGTCCATGCATTTTAGTCCCTTGGCTTTTGTTTGATTTCTGTAATAGAAGTTTCGAATTCAGTCAATTTCGCCCTTTAATTGGAATTGATTGAATGTCCATTTTTCAATTCGATCCTCCTTCTTTTAATTTCAGGATTGGACTGAAAATGATGAATTTATTTGGTACAGAAGTTTCCATTTTTGCAGATTTGTCCTTTAATTGAAAATGTTAATAAATATAATTTTCATTTCAGCCCTGAAACTTTTAATTTTTGATTGTAAACCTTTTATATTTGATTTTCATTTCAGCCCTTATACTTTGTTTTTTTTTTATTTCTACAATAACTCCTATTTTTGTCCATGTATATATAAGTGTGTTTAACACAACAACAATAATAATAATAATAATAATAATAATAATAATAATAATAATAATAATAATAATTTAATTGTTTTTCTTACTTGCTTTTTTGATAATGTTTTTTATGTTTTTTTTCTTCGGGTAATTTGATAATTTTCATTTTTTTTGCAGTAATAGCAATGATAATTTTTATTTTTATTTTTATTTCATTTCTTTGTTTTATCATTTGTTTAAGTTTCTAGCGTTTTTTTTTGTCTTTCATGTAGTTTTGTTTCTTTCATAATAATAATAATAAGAAGAAGAATATAATTGTTTCTCTTACTTACTCTTTTGTTAATGTTTTTGAGTGGTCTTTTTCAGCATAATTTGATCATTTTTATTATTTTAATAGTAAGAGCAATAATAATTTTAGATTTTCAAACTTTGATTTTGCTATTGTTATAGTAAGGTGTGTTGAGCCATTTTATTATATTAAATTTCACATATATAAATATTATATCTTTATTTTGATCCAACAAATCCTGTAAAAATTATTTACTCAGCCCGCAACGTAGAACATATATTTTTTAAAATTTTCAAATTAAATAATTTTTTCAGCTAATATTTTTTTTTGTTTTATCATCTATTTTTTTTTTTTATGTGCTCTTTCTTTTAGGTTTTTTTATTGGTTTTATTGTTATTATTTTCAAGTTAGATGATTTTTTTTCCCTGATAATTTTTTTTTCTTCTGTTAAAGTTATTATGATTTTTTTTCTTTTATTTATTTATGTTCTTTATTCATCATTAACACAATACTAATACTAATACTAATACTAATACTAATACTAATACTAATACTAATACTAATACTAATACTAATAATAATAATAATAATAATAATAATAATAATAATAATAATAATAATAATAATATATTCCTTTTCTTGATTTTGTTGTTGTCTTTTGTTAAAGTTATTATGATATTTTTTGTCTTTTATTTATTTATGTGCTTTATTCATTTATAACAATAAAGTGGGTATCCATCAAAACAGAAAACGAATAAAAAATTATATCCAAAAACATATTCGCCAAAACAAATAACAGCAGAGGGGTTCTCTTCCGGGAACACAAGGATAGTATATTACATGAAAAATGGAAGCACTCACAAGGATAAACATAAGAAAAACTATCGTAGCCCATGAATCATCCCATCAAATAGAGAAATTAAACTAATTAACAAAAATAAAAAATCAGAAATTAACAAGAATACTTCGAAATTAAATCTCCAGAATCCATATTCTTTTATACAGGACTTTTTCCAGAAATGAAAGAAGGGCTAATTAGGACCACAGAATGTTTACAGAAATAAAAAATTAATATCAATATTCTTCAATACATTTAATATAGTGATATAATTAATAAATCGGATAACAAAAAAAAAATTGTCTTCAAATTTTAATTTTGTCTTCTTTTCTTAAAATTTATTTCTTAAAAAAAATCACAATATTTTGGTTTTTAATATTTCATATCTTAAAAAAAAATTCCTAGAAACATATTACAATATTTTTATTTACAATGTGTCACATCTAATATTACTGGGGAGAAAAAACAACTCATAAAGAAAAAAAACAATTATATGTTCTAATATTTATTGAATATTATCGCCTGAGAATATATAGAGAGAGAACAAAATAGCCTCAAATTATCCTTTAAATTAAATATATTATTGAAATTATGTCAAATTAATTATATATTTGTATATTTCTGTCAAATTAATATATATAAAACTGATTATATGTTTGAATATTATCGCTTACAAATATATTGAGAGAGAGGAAAAATGACCTAAGATTTTTTGAAGGACAGAAATTTATATCATGTTTTCTTAAATATATTTAATATAATAATATGATTAATAAATCTTATATAAAAAAAAATATTGGCTTCAAAATTTAATTTTGTTCTCTTTTATTTAAGTTTATTTCTTTACAAGAATTTCCAACGTTTTCATTTTTAATATTTTAGATCTAATATAACTGGAAAAAAAAAACCTCAAAAAAAAAGTTGACAAATTTACCTACATTATCTACAAGTCAAATTAAAAAATATACAAGTCACTTCCCGTTTCCATTAGACTGTTCTTTTTAGACAGCAAATAAATAATTATAACAGAAAAAAAAATTAAGTTTATGTTTTAAAAACAAATTACAATATTTTTATTTCTAATATGTCTGATATTTATTGAATATTATCGCCTAAAAATATATTGAGAGAGAGGGAAAATGACTTTGGATTTTTTGAAGGACAAAAATTCATATCAGTATTCTTAATTATAATTATACTAACTAAATATTAAAATAATAAAATAAAATACATAATCAATTTTCTACATAGATAAAAAAAACCGCCGCATCACGCGGGTATACCGCTCGTTAATAATGAAATTAAAAAAAAAATAGAAACAGAAAAAACCTTCTCCACCTAATTGTTGATATTAACATTTAAAGGGAGAGTTACACCCTATTTGTTTTATGAAGTGTTTAACTTAATAACAATTAAGTTTTTTTAAATGCTATAATTAAAAGCAAAAAAATATTTGAAAATAAAAAATATAATTGAACTATGAAAACAAGTTGTATAATTATATCAGAAGGAGATCGCAAAATGATAAGGTTTTTGTAGAATATGATTGTAATCCCAATTATATCCCAGATGATTTTTTACTAGATATTGTAGCGCATAAAAATAGTCAGGGATTGCAGAGGCTTTCACATATGGATCTTGTTCGTGATGGCATTGCAAATAGTTTGATTGGAAATAAAAAAAAATCTAATTTACTTGAATTATTCATTACATTATGAAATTATGATTATTAAATCTAAAATATTTAAAGAGTTATATATATATGTCCTTTAAAGTAATTTCACAAGTTAAAAGCAATACAAAAAGCTTGGTAACTAAATACCTGAAACTGTTTTTCTTTAATCTCAAACTCAAAAACAGTTTTAATTAAACATTTCAAAATTTATTTTGAAGATGATGTTGTCCTCCCGTATCAAATAAACAATATGTCATTCACCAAATCTATTTTGTATTGAAACATTATAAAAATAAAATTTGATGAACTACAAAGACAAGAACAACTCAAACAAACCCAACACTGCAAAGGCCAAATATGAAAAAACTTAAAACTTCAAGGGCATGAACACCCCATCTATTAGGCCATTACCTTCCCTGAATGAATGGTTGACCTGAATTTTCCAATCCCAACTTCAAGGACACGTACAGACATTGTAACTTAGATTGTTTGATACTGCAGCAACAAATCGAAAGTGCTGTAGTGTCACTGAGGAAGCTGAGCCCTTGCATTCTCTAATGCTGCATTTGCTGCTTCTACCATTGAATCCCTCTCGGAAGCTTTTTCCATTTTCTCACATGCAGCATCCAAGCTTCTCTCTGATTCTGACTTGAGGTTAGAAATTTCAGCAACACAAGACTTGCACCTCAAAGTCTCAGCCTCACAGCTAGACAATTGTTTCTCCAGCAGAAGCAGTGAATTTTTGACACGTGAAACTTCTCCACGAAGTGATTGGAGGCGGTTTTCGGAAGCTTCACAAGCAGATACTGCCTCCACATGGCGCTGAGAAATGTTGTCAAAATGAGCTTTCTTATCATTGTAATGGCCAAGG
Organism: Salix arbutifolia; assembly: GCA_025169955.1. NCBI lineage: Eukaryota > Viridiplantae > Streptophyta > Magnoliopsida > Malpighiales > Salicaceae > Salix > Salix arbutifolia. The sequence goes on along the minus strand of CM045910.1, from coordinate 11,116,508 downwards.
AATTCATCTGAAGAAAAGTCTTCGCCCATGGACTCAGATATTCCAGCCAGTTTTGATTTCCAATGAATGTACTCCCTCACAGCCTTGGAAAAGGACGCATAGTCAATCGGGAGATGGCGCAAATTATCAAAAGTGACTTCTGCCACCTTCAACATTGTTTCATGCTGAGTCTGATCCATAGACTGCAGAAAGTCGAGCAGAGAATTCCCAGACGTTTTCAAGGCTAACTTCGATGCATCACTGTTCTCCACCACGTTTTTCGTCCCTGAAGGCACCTGAAAAATACAGTTTGGATGCTCAGCGACCTCTCCAGGAGATTGTAGAAATGGACCTCGCTGTATATCACTTTTATCATCATTTGATGAACTGTCTGCTACGAGAGTTGGGCCTTCAATATCACCCACATCATCTGTAACAGGATCAAAAGGAGAAGTGCCTATTACAGAATAAGGGTGTAAGAACTGAAGATTTGAGGAAGAAAAACAGCCGAACAAATGAATGGGGCAATATTTACGGCAAAAGAAGGGTGCGGCAAGAGGCCCTATCAGGAACTAATAAGAGGGGTCATAGCATCCCTATCCAATCAAACAGAGACATGAAATTGTAAAAACTGATAACCATCATCAGTCAACCACCAAAACCAAAATGAAAAAAGAAAAATTGATGGAACTAAAAAAGCTTAAAACAAAAGCCACAAGAATCTTCTAAAGAGCCCAGTGAGTATCCCAAGATGTATGGGCTTGGGCATGATGATCTAAGCCTGACAAGCAAAACATTTAGAAGGAACAAGAATACAACTAAAAATGTCACAATGGTAAAGTTATATTTTAGTCCATTCTCTTCACAAAAAAACAAGATTTGCGAGCAATAAATACTCTCTATAAATCATTTAAACTCAAGTTTCATAATCTTTTCATTTTTAACATTTTTTGCATATATATTTTCAAAATCTACCTCTCTAAAATATCATTGTATTCTCTCTACAAAGTTACTAACTTTATCTACAGAGAGAAACCTTTTTGCAGATACTAGCCACCTTAGTTTAGCAGACATCACCTATTACTACCACAACTATTAATTGCCTTGACTTCCACGACTTCACCTACTACTATCAACCACCTAGGTTTTCCATATCAAGTCCCTTGACATGTTGACCATGAAAAAGAATTAGATTACTTGGACTAAAAGAAACTAATACTTCAACCTTATTTTAAATTTCACAACTCATTAAGAATTTACTGAATGTGTGAAATGATAGTAGCGATAATGCAAATGATCAAAACAAACTGACAGCAATAAACAGAGAAATGAAGTGCCCAAAAAATATATACCTTCACTTTTTGTGTGCCTGGCAGCAGAAATTTTCAAAGACAACTCTGGTTCTTGGCAAGGAATCTCAGGCTTGGATATTAGTGGAGCGACTTGAAGTGCTGTCCCTACAGCATGATCCCAGGACTCAGGGTCCTGCATGACCAGGTCCCTAACAAGGACCTCTTCTTTTCTGATAGGTGAAGCCATGGATGTGTTGGCATAATTCTCAACACTCCCCGCCATTGTTGACTCAAACTCATTATCACAACTCTGATTGTCTTGCTTGCACGGTTCATTGTTTACAGGAAACAATGACCGGGGGGAAGGGTATCCCCTGCTTTCACCTCCCTGCACATTCTGCATGTTATTCCCTTCAGATTCTGCCCACTGGAAAAAATCACAAGCTCCATGGCCCTGTATCAAAATCAAACCGCTTTACTTAGATCAAGACCAGCATCATTTACAAACACAGGCAAAATTATGTTTTAACTTTGACTATCTCGCCCAAAGACCAGGAGTTTACAGCTAGGAACAATATTGGAAAGCATTACCAAACCAGCTTGATATTCCAGAGGTGATGCCGCGGTGTGGCCAGGGACTTTCTTAGGTTTTCTTGAGAAAAATTAGAGCGGGACAGCTGTTATAAAGTCAGTTTCATGTTCTTGTCTTTGAAAATACGACATATCAAGTTTTTTAAATCTAAGTTGTTGAATACAGATCAACAGTAAGGCTTGTGTTTAATCTTCACATCAAATATGAAATAACCACCCACTATTGATGAGTGAAAACCTCAAAGGTTGATTAAAATGTGACGTGGGCTTTGCGAACACGATAGATCATGATCTGGAGAACATGGAAGAGTCGAATCCAATAAGATTAACGAAGAACAGCACCAGCCCGACACAGTGATTATGAACAGATGGCATATTATTGAGAGAGAGAGAAAATCAAGACCCTGAACTCAAAACAGGTTAGAAAATTGTTGAAAAGGAAAACGAAGCAAAAGTCAAAGAGCACACCTTCGTGATTCGACAAGCAAAATACCATCGGTCTCTATCTGGACCACTTGATACAATATTTAAACTGCATGTCCCGGCACCACATGGACACATAGGAGGTTTAAATCTAGCAACAATGTCGTCACTCCATTGAAAGAATCCGCACCCACCCTAAAAATTAACAACAAAAGAGCAATGCAAGAGAAATAAGGGAAAGGTGGGACATTAGGTGTGCACTGGACAATAGTAGAGTACTAACCCGTGTTCTATAATCAACAGGGCAAGAGTAGAACTTTCTGCCAGGATTTTTAATGGTGCTCGAAGTTAAAACTTTACAAGTACCACAAGGGCATCGAACCACTGGCAGATAAGGAACCTGCACTGAAGGCGACGAGGATGATCCAGGGGTTAAGGCCAGTGATTTTGGGGGAGTTTTATTGGGGCAATCTGTGGACCAGTGGCCAAGCCTCTTGCACGCCAACCATTGATCATTTTCTTTTGGGTTGTTTTGAGGAGATGGAGAAGTAGAGAGTGATGGATGTGACGGAGTTGAGGGAAATGGATCGCTGCCATTACACTCGTGGCTCTCACCCGCCATCACTTCCAATGACTCTCTTGTCTTCTTCGAGGAGGAGGGGAGATGAATGGAACCGAGTATGCTTTTTTCTTGTTGGTCGACGCTTTCAGAAGGCAACTTTCTTTTGTAAGCAGACATCATTGAGGGGAAGTGTCAGTGGACGACTTTGGTCTGGCTACGAGTTAAGAAAGCTAGAGCAATAGTTCTTAACTTCTTATATAGAGAGAGAGTGTCAGTGTACGGCTTTATTCCTGGTTTGAAAAAAATTTAAAAACAATTATTTTTATTTTTATTTTAAAATAAATTAAATTTTTTTATATTATATTCCTGTGATATTTCAAAAATAATTTTTGAAAAAATTATTTTAACATATTTTGAAATAAAAAATATTTTCAAAAAATCATGAAGATAAATATTGAAATTTGTTAAGGCAGCTTAAGAAATTCATTTATTTATTTTACCTTGTTTTTTTTTATTTTCTCCAACCTAAAAATTATAAATTTTTAAATTAAAATACTCTCTAATTGTGGAATATGTTTGTCCTATTCAACTATATGTATCAGTGCATAGGGAAAAAAATAAATAGGGACATCCTTATTCATTTAAAGGTGAACCAGGGTTTTTTATTTGAAACATGAAAGCTTTTTTATTTTTACGACTGAATTTTCTTTTTTCTCCCACTGCGTTTATAAATATTTTTTATAGCATAAAAGCTTACATGAGATTTACTAAAAATCATGAATGGATTATAAGTTTTTAATTTATAATACAAGATTAAAGAGAAAGAAAATACAAGATTTTGAAGCTTTTAAGAGAAAGAAAGAAAATTTATTATTATTTATTGTGAGAAATTATCAAAATAACATTAATAACAAGACTTAATCTGTCCTTTGAGGTAAATTTTGCACAACCATACAGGTAACTAAATACGTCTTTACAAGGAGTATTTATTCAGCTGAAACTATAATAATAATTAAAAAAAATGGATCGTTAATTGTCACAAATCTTAAGAGCTAAGTTGAAACTTGCTTTATATACCCAGCAAAGTGATCACTAGAAAAGTGGGACGCAACTAAAGGAAAGTACATCCTCTTCCATGTGGTGCCGCATCCATTGGACCTCTCATCTCGAGAGAAAAACCCTAGTTTTGGGATTTTGGTTCTTAGATTCATAGAAAGTTGCCTCATGAGTCACAGCAACTTTTTGAAAAGAAAACTCAGCCACTTCGGTAATAAAGACTTGATTATTTTTCGCATCACACGCATTCATCGGAGCTGGAAAAATAAAAGATAACTTAACACCTAAACATGATCGGGCTGGTCAAACCCAAAACAGCAGGGCTACAGCACAATGACAAACAGATTGATCAGGAAAACAACGATACATATTAACCAAGCATGCGGCACAAGCACCGCGTTCTATTCGCAGCTGAAAGACCCCGGCATGTTGCACTTCGCCGGAAGCTGCATTGCCAGGTTGGGATCTATATTACTTGCCGACAGCACGTTAGGGTAGTGTTTCTTGAAAAAGCAAAGACAGCCCAAGTTAGCTTTCTCCAAAGCCGAGCAACATGACTGTGATGGTGGAAGAGGGTTGACACCGGCCTGCACCGATGGCTTACAAAAATCGAAACCCTCTGCTGTCATGCCGCACAAGGTGCCCTGTCCTTTCGCCGCAATGGGCTTGGACACCAGGACGAAGGCCATGACCAGTGCCACAATGACAAGCTTCTTTGCGAGTACCTCCATGGATTCCGAAATTTCGACAAGCTAGCTAGCTAGACACTAAAATCTCTTCGCTGTCTCCTGTTCTGTGGAGCTGTGAAGAGAGCTACTGGTACGTTAGGACTTATATAGCGATGAAGATATGAAAACAAATGGCATCGATCGGGGCTAGGACCTTGCGAACAGGATCTGGCGGATTGGCAATACCATGGTCCATTTGGGTCACGGGTGCTCGTTGGTTTCTGGTGGCGAAAAGGTTCGTTGGATTGTAGTGGAAAGTTTATGAATCTGGCTGAGTTGTTCTTGGAGTTTATGAAATGGCTTGTGCAAACATGTGATCATGATGCGTAGCCATTGCTCGCCATCTATATTATGAATATATGAAACAGCCAGGACCAGCTTCTATAATATTGGAAACGACTCTCGTGTCCATTTAGATATAGCTCTGATCATGTGAACTGCTATTATTCTTTGTAATGCCATCCCAAAATCGACAGCAATGGTGGTGTCAGGGATCACAAACAACCAATTAAAGAAGGCCGTGATTGATGCACAGCCTGCGGATTAATTTAAAGTATATGGTATATAATTAAGAAAATCCTAACAAGAATTTGCCTGAAGGAAATATGCTGTGCAAATTAAGGAGAGAAATAAAGAAAACATTTTTCAAGAACATCACAAATTAAATCGTGAGAAACGCATGCCATGTATAGAGGAAACTGTTAATCTTATGCTTATGCTTCTTTTAAAATGACTACTGTTAATCTTTTTATATCATCTTTTTTTTAAGTGAGAAAATTATACTCCCTGAAAAATGTATTGTATGAATACAGGTGAGCAAATAAAAATTTGATTATTTTAAATTTTTAAAGGGATATATGTTCTAATCTAAACTCATGACTTGTTATACAGATCACAAAATTTTTGTTATCATATCACGCCCCTTGAAGATCTTTTTATGTAATCATTGGAAAAGATAGTACAATGAACTAAAATATATAAAATAAAAAAATTAGTAAAAAAGAATTTAAAAAAACATAGTGTGAACAACAAAATTATTTTTTAAATTTAGATATCTAAAAAATACTTCAAATCTAAAAGCAATAAGATTGGAGATGTTCACCAAATTCCATAATTCAGATTATCACATTTTCCCCTCTACATTCTCGTGACTAGATTTTGTATACGTGTACTGGGAGATAAGATAAAGCAAAGCAATAAGATTCGATTGAGTATGCTTTTCTTCCTTCAATCTTATCTCTATTTAGTTTTATATATATATATATATATATATATATATATACACACAATATTATATTTTTTTAATGTAAAAAATATTAATTATATGTATTTTTTTATTGTATTATAAATTTAGCAAACATAATAAATTTGTGCAAAAATCTTGTAAAGTGCAAGTTTTTTATAAAATATATCTGCATCGTTTCACTATATAACAAATCCAGAAATACCATCTGTGTCCCATGAAAAATTCAAAAATACACTCAATTCTGGGGGCTAAAAATTTTCAGATTTGGAGGCAAAATAGTCATTTCACTGTAGAAATAAATAGTGAATTAAGTCTGAATGAATGGTAGAGAAATCCACAGTAAAAAGGCCATGGTTTTTATCTTTAAGGTAATATATGTTAAACGAATATATCTATATAATATAAATATATATTTAAGTAAATTTTAGATAAGTTTAATAATAGTTATACCTCGTTATCAACTTTCAGGTAAAATAACTATTATAAAAATATTTATCTATTCAAAACCAAGGACATCAGTATCATTAGTCCGGATTTTATTGTGAAAAGAAAAACATGGTGGAAGGACTCAAAAGCATTTATCCACGAGGGTGAAAGTTGATTGGTAAGGAGCACCAGGCATGCTCGTGATGCTCCACGTGTTTCTTAGTAGTTAAGTCATCGATTACCTAGGGTAAGTTTTAATCCAAACTCCCATTCATCGTGATATTGCTGATGTCACCTTTAATGGTGCTTAGTATTTGGGCTGTACTTGGCACGGACTTGGTTAAAGAGTACATCACTGTGTTTGAATGGAATCCCGAGTTTACAAATTTTCTTATTTTAACATGTTGATATTAAAAATAGAATTAAAAATATTAAAATATATATTATTTTTATATATTGTTAAATAAAAATACTAAAAAACACATTGTAATTCCAAACAACCCTATAATCTCGTTGCATGACATCGAGCACAAAGAAGTTGCTCTGCATTGCCGATCAAAAAACTTTTTTTAAGAAAATAAAAAAATATTTTTATTTTTTATTTAAATTAAATTTATTTGATATTTTTAGATCATTTTGATGTACTGATATAAAAATAATTTTTAAAAAATATTATTTTCCTAAAACAAACACAAAATCTCTACCGTTTTTAAAATCTAAAGAAAACAGTGATTAATAATAATTAAACCCGAAAAAAGCAGAGAAAAGTTTGCTGAGATCGATCAAATAGTATTCGATATTTATGTTTCATATCGATGCACTCGTCAGTTTTTAGTGATTTTCATAATTGTTATTTTTCTTAAAAGTATACGCAATCAAAATAAAATAAAATAAAATAGGCTAATTAAAAAATATTAAAAAAATAAAATAGGCTACTTAATTTAATATTATGATGGACGCAGCGGAGAACAAACATGAGATGCGGAAGATTTAATTTCGGTGTGATAAAAAAAAAAACAAAAAAAAATATATAATGTCATGTGTTTGTCAAGAAAAGCAACAAGGTGTTGCTAAGCACGTGACTTCAAGAATCTGTGGAGACGTGGCGTGAAATCATTTTCAAATTCTCATAAAGGCGGCAACTAATGGCTAGCATACACTTGTCACCGAGCGAAGCGTCTTCTCGAGAAAAACGACTCTCTTCTTACGCGGCTTCCGTGACGAGCTTCTACATCAATAACTTCCCTGGTTCTGGCGTAATTTACGGTCCAAGCCATCGACAGATGAATTTATTTTCATGCCTTTTTATTTGGAAGAAAAATGGTGCCGACCATTTATGATGACCGTGTGAACTTGAATCCAATATAAAATTCCATCCTTCGAACGATTACGATTAGTAAAATCAGATCCCGCAACTTCTTTTCTTCAAAAAAATATATATTAAATTGCAAAGTTCAATGTAATATTTATAGATTTCATATAATAATATAAATTATATTTTATAATCTCACTTAATATATTGAATTTTTAAATTTTGATATTTTCTTGATAAAGTATCAAAGTCTTGTCAACCCAACGATCACGATTTCGAATCCCCACCACCCTCATTTTTTTTGATAAAAATCAAGCACATATATTGTGGGTATGTGTGCAAGTTTCGAGCACAAAAAACTTTCATTCAAAAGGGGTGTGTTACATAATGTTATAAATTATATCATGGGTCATTACCTGATAATTTAAGTTTTTAGTTGAGATGATTCTTGATATTATAAATATTTGTGTAATTAAAAATAACAATAATTTTAATTTATTTTACATTAAATATTTCTATTTTCTCTCTTTTTTTATTACTGTAAAGGTGGCTGACTTCATTTTCAAACAGGCAACCAAAGACAAGAAATATATTAAACAATCTGTTTCTATCATACATTTATTTTATTCAACTTTCTTTTCACAGAAACATATTGTTTATGAACGGAAATAAATTGTGTTTCGAAACAATATTGTTCGCACACCACGGTCGGTCGACAACAGGAGAGCATCGAATGGTTAAAAAACAATGTTTTTTAAAAATAAATAAATAAATAAAAGGGCAATAATAAAACCAATAACTGCTTATCTTATTGTATACACTTTTGTATTTTCTCATGCATTTCTATAAATATTGAATTTCTTGGTTCACAAGTCACGTGTTTCAGTATATATTTAAGGAGTCTGATAGAGCTGCCAATCAAGAATTCAACTAGCTAGCGAGAGCAACTCTTTCCCTTCTAACAACGAAGCACAACTTTACAGAGGTTGGTCGATTGTGTTTTCAAGAAGAAAAAAAATCAGGTATTATTTATTTATTTATTTGTTGTCAATCATTCTCATTTTTATTATGCAAGTAAAAATGTTTTTAGTTTTTTTTAAAAATTATTTTTCTATACCATTTTAATATTATGATAGGAAAATTAATTTTTAAAAATAAGGAAATTAGTATTTTAATATATTTCCAAGAAAAAAAAATGAGTGAAAGAAGACGACGACAGGCTTCTGGCTAGCTCCCATTTGATCAAGTTAAAATGTTAGGGATCAATATTCTTGTAATTTTAGGGACAAGTTGGATCGTTGATTTAACGACAGTTGGATCATGAATAAAGCACGTGATTTTAATGCCTCGAAACTTGAGGGTCAAGGATCATGGTACACTGTACACACACTTCTGATTTTATTTTTATTTTTTAGATAAAATGGAACAGAAAATCTACAGCCACCGACCACATGAGCCAACAAAATAGGCAGTTTGGTCATTTTGCAAACCAGGAACTTTATCTCCTCGTCACAGCCTAATTTATTCACATAAATGCATTGATTGCCTTTGGAACCTTCTCAATTAGAAAGACCCTCGGCTATTTCCTAACTGCACTCTCTCAAGCTATATTATTATTCTTGATTATTATTTTTTACCATTTTCTTATATATATATATATATTACCTAATATATAATAGGCTAGGTGTTTTTCATGTGAGTGTATGCAAAAGATCGAAAAGTTTTTTTTTTTTTTTACTATTTTATATTTCTTGTATATATATGTATAACATCATTGTAAATATTATTAATTGCAATGTATTCGAGTATCAAAAGAAAAGTATAAATTTATTTTTTAAAAAAAAAACTCCATGTCCATATTAATAACCGGTCTCTCTTTTCTTTGGTAACCGTTGCTTTGCGCGTGAAAACTGTAAAGAGCTTAACAGGAAGAGATAAAGTTGGAGAAAACATTGCTTCCCGCGTTTTCCATGACCCGATTTCTTATAATGTCATGCGTGCAAGCTATGCTAAAATACTTCAGAGCTATAATCCACCACAACCCACACCACTAGCTTAGCCACCCCTCTTCCTTATTTCTTGCTCATTTATGGTTTTAATTCTCTTTAAGCTTCTTCATTCTTCAATCACCTCCACTTCGTTTTAAGCTAATTTATTTATTTTTCTTTTCTTTTGCTTTATGTTATTAGTTTACTTGTTTATAAAGGAAAACCCATTACCTTTTGCTCAAATTAATAACTGGTCTCTGTTGATTCGAAGATATTCTACTTCAATTTGTCGACAGAGGGTTCAAAGGCTTAAAACTAGCTTGTGGTTCTTAATTTCTTATCTGGGTTTTATTTTTCCTGGTCAGTTTTAGCTCTCTTTAAGAAATTTGTAATCTTTTAGTCGACTTTGATTATCTAAGGTTGTATAAAGCTTGCAACTTTTGTTGGTAATTTGGTGGCAAGTCTTTGTTTCTTTATATACAATATATTTGCTGGGGTAGGATCTTCTCTTTGCAGAGAGGTATAGTAGTTTTCATTATTGTGAGGAGAAAGGGAAGTTGCAAGACGGGACTAAATTGAATCAGGTTTGTATTTAATTTTTAGATTTGAATTGAGGCTATGGGAGGTCACGTGAGCAAGAGGCCAGCTGAGGCTTCTTCTTCTTCGATCAATCTCAACAACAATTTACAATACACGACTGGATTGAGCTCTTACGAGGCTGCATGCCTGCTTGACAAGGATTTGCAGTCCTTTGACACGACCCTCCAGGCTCGGACCAATCATGTCATCAATACTCTTGCTGTTGGTGTTGAGGTTCGTGCACTTTCTTTTGATTCCTTGAAGGAAGTCACAGAATGCTTGTTGGAGATGAACCAGGAGGTCGTCAAGGTTATCTTGGAGTGCAAGAGAGACATATGGAAGAATCAAGAATTGTTTGAGCTTGTTGAGGAGTATTTTGAGAACAGTTTGCAGACTCTAGATTTCTGTGTTGCATTGGAGAAGTGCCTAAAGCGTGCCCGCGATAGCCAGTTGCTGATTCATGTCGCGCTTCAACAATTTGAAGAGGAAAGTGAGGCGGGAGGGAGCAAGTATGTGAAGACCTTGGAGGAGCTGAAGAATTTCAAGGCAGCAGGCGATCCTTTCACGGAGGAATTCTTTCAAATCTTCCAGTCTGTGTACAGGCAGCAGATAACGATGCTTGAGAAGCTACAGCTTCGGAAGAATAAGCTCGACAAGAAGCTCAAGTGCATCCATGCTTGGAGGAAGGTTTCAAGTATAATATTTGTAGCTACTTTTGCTACTGTATTGATTTGCTCAGTTGCTGCTGCAGCTATGGCTGCCCCTCCTGTTGCCGCTGCTCTCGCCGCCGCATCATCAATCCCGTTAGGTTCAATGGGGAAGTGGATCGATTCTATGTGGAAGAATTATGAAAATGCATTGAAGGGACAGAAGGAGGTGATTAGCTCAATGCAAGTCGGCACTTTTGTGGCCATAAAGGACCTGGACACCATTCGGGTTCTCATTGATCGCCTGGAGATTGAGATTGAAGCACTGATGAAAACAACTGACTTTGCAATCGAGCATGGTGCTGTGAAGCTTGCAATAGAGGAGATCAAGAAGAAGCTGGGGGTGTTCATGGAGAATGTTGAGGATTTGGGAGTACAGGCTGATACATGCAGCCGCGATATCAGGAGGGCACGGACTGTGGTTCTGCAAAGAATCATTAAAAATCCCCAAAAGTAGACGGATAGTTGTTGCTGATACTCTGAGATATATCTGATTCTTAATTGTGTTAGTGTGATAATTATAAAATACCCATTTTTTAGTTTGTATGATTGATTATTGCGATTTCATTAATGTCTTTAAGTAATAATTTGACTGTCTTTAGGCAGCAGGGTGTTATTAGTTTCCATCCTGACAAATATTAGTTCATGTTCATTAATGTCTTCATTGTGATCCTCGATTTCTATGTTCAATGTATATCTGTTTCTTGCTCCAGCAGTTTGGTAAATCTGACTGAACAATCATAGCTCAGTGATCACTGAATCCACCACCGCGGTTTTTGAAGAAAAATCAAATTTCTAGTTGCTGGTGAGAGCAGGTGGAACGACAAGTTGGTCCCCTGTCTGTTTATTCAAAATGTTTGACTGGCAGCTGTTGTCCGGTTCAGAACCTCTCTTTCTGCTTTGAAGGTTTCAATGGCTACCCGTTGAATTTAGCCACACACACACTCTTTTTTTTTTTGTTTTTCCTCGCAATTGCCCTGCAGAAAGCATGCTCACGCATCTCTCTAGAACCTGACAGAACTGAAATTTCTGTGCTGGGGTGATATTTCTTTCTAGATACACCACACGGAGTCCGTTCATGTACCAAAAATTAATGCAAGTTTGCATCCAACTCTTCCATCATTGACAGAGGAGGGACTTGTGTAATTGAATGGAAAGTTCCGATGAAATTCACTTCATATGATCGATCAGACTTCCTCCAATGTAAGAATAGGTCATCATAAGAGGAAATTCAAATCCATAAGAAGTAGGTACGGATTCTTAAATGGCAAATGAACTGGTCAGCGTGTTAGTTATGAAAATTCAAATCAATGTATGAAAATTTGTTTTCTTTCCTGGGTGAGTTTCTTTAATCACCACCTCCTCCTTTTGACTGCACAAAACCCATCCTGCATCACCCCGGCTCTAAGCGCCCTGGAGATTTTTGAGGTGGCAAATCAAGAAAGTGGAACCAAACAAAGGCGGCATTCTGCAAGATGTGACATGTAAACTTGAAAGCCTGTAGCTATAAATATTTCTATGTAGAACATGGGGGGGGGTTAACATATTTCTACTCAAATTTTTGATTGGTTGTTTTTTTTAAAAAAATTATTTAAAAATATTCGTTTATTTTTAAACATTATTTTTAATATTAATATATTAAAATAATCTAAAAAAATCAATATAAAATAAAATAATTTTTTTTAAAATACACAACCAAAAGCTATAGTGTTGTTTGATAATATATTTATTGTTGTTATTGAAAATAATTTTTATTCAGAAATACATTAAAATAATATTTTTTATTTTTTAAAAATCATCTATTTGAGAATATGGTTGTTATTATTAAAGTATTTTTAATTCAGAAATACATCAAAATAATATTTTATTTTATTTTTAAAAAATTATATTTTACAACATCATATGAAAATGATCTAAATACACTAAAATAATTAATTTTAAAAAAAATAAATGCTTTTAAAACATATTGTTAATCACCGGCTATAGCTGGCCTAATTGAGCAGTGGCTTGCAATATCCTTCCGCTCGCATGGGCAAATATTGATGATCTATCCACAGTGCTTTTGGCTTTTTAAGTCTTACAACATCACTTTCCTGCAAATAGGAAAATAAACGCCCATAACACTTCAGCTATCTTTTATAACCTGGAACTTCACGAGGCATTTAATAATTTGAAGGACCATAAAAGTGGAGCTCTAGCAACCAGAACTTGGAAGATTAATGTATGAAACTGAATTAACCTGCGATTGATGTTCTATGCCACCTTACAGAAGAGGCTTAGGACGAACATTGAAGTAGGTGGCAGATGACAGATAACAACACACTAAAGATACATAGACCTTGAACCACGCTGATGAGAAGATGGTTAAAAATGTAAATGTGCTAATCAACATCATTAAGGCCACAAGATTTACAAGACACTTCACGGTTGAAAGATCCCCTTCAGTTCCTTGATGAGGGAAATGGCCTTGCAAATAAAAATCAGAAAGTAATTGATCCTTCAGTTGGAATATATTCGTCAACCATGCAGAAACCTCCTCCTCGGATGTTGGGATTTCACCAAGGGCTATTCGCCTGACATGAACATGAACTTCTGAAGGGTTCACACCAAAGACATTGTCCAACAAAGATGGGCACCGAGGTTTGTAGCCAATGGTCACGTCATAAACTGCAATGAGTACAAGACAAACAAGTAGACTGTAAACAGAGAAGAAAGATCCATAGTGATTTGGAAGTAAAATCAAGAGGTGTAATATCACATCCATGTGAGTGACTAGCGATTCAGCCAACCAGGGAATTACCAGTACCTGAACAAGCTCAGCCGTCGAGTTTTATACTATTTGAGCTCAGGTACATTTATTTCTTCTATGCACAACAAATATAAATAAGACAACATCATTTATATTTGCAGGCTGATTAAGAACACGAAAAAAATATCTAAGTATGTTTTCGAGTCAAATGCCTTTCATTCTCCTCCTATGGATTGTTTTATAATTTTTCTCTGTTAATCTGTCTATATATTAGTTTCAAGTTTAAGAAGCATAAAAGAGCTGCGGAGACCAAAATTAGCGGTAAAGCATAGAAGAAAAAAATAGTAACCTGCATCCAATGAACCCCTCAAATCTTCCATGCAAGCATAGAACCCTTTTGTCTTTGGAAGCAGCACATTGTTCAGGATAGGCAACCCATGTTCAGCTGCATATGTTTTACTCCTTATACACTTCTTCTCACTGCAGCAAAGAACTCAAAGATTTAAACAATATGAAAAGAGTTGCACAAGAACGATAGTGATAGCACCATAGTATGCTAAATAAGAATCCTCTAAAAGGCAGGACGCCTAGTCTTGAACTGTGTTGATAACTTTGACCATAGGGGGAACACAGTCTTGTCAAAGCATTCAAAAAAGGAAAAGCAGAGTGGAAGAAATTACGTGAAATCTGTTCCTTCTGGGAAAAGAGCAAGCCAGAGGGGATCCCTGGGATCCTTGAAACTTGAAAGCATTTGGTGCATGTTTGATTCGTCAACCTCCCACTTCCTCTCCACTGAGATAAACTCCAAAATGTGGAATCCCCAGCCAAATACAGGTAATTTCATCAAACTGCTCTTAAGGACATATCTAATGCATCCCAAACATCCCTTCCGCAATGCAAGGTCCCACAAGTACATCCAGTCAACCTCAGTTCTGTGGTTTGCAATAAGCAAAACTCGTTCCCTAGCAGGGACAATCTCGCCAGAAAAAATTACTTTGGTTTTATTGATCTTTTCAAAGAGAAAAGGCCACAGAGCTAGCCAAGAGCCAAAGAAAAAGGATGTTACTTTCCTGCTGTGATGTATGCTGAAGAGTCGCAATAGAACAGCACTCACAAATCCACAATAAACCAATGTCATAAATGCTGTCAAAAGTAACACCAATAAACATACAACTCCCCTGATCAGCCTTAGGGGGGTCAATTCACGATGGCTTTTTCCACCATCGGAACTAAAAGCTCCTCGAACTTCCATATGCTGATAAACCTGATTATAGCCTCCCCTTCAAAGGTTGTAGAGCCACCTTAGATATTCACCTGCTTAAAGCACTGTTGAGGGGATGCTTAAGACCAATAATATCTTAAATTGCCAAATTTCCAAGTTCAAAATTTGAGGATGGTATGTATTCTTGCCCTAGTGGATGATATCAAAACTATGAGGTATCAATCAGAGAATGAATGGAAAGAAAGAAAAAAAATATAAAATCCATATAATAAGCAAGTACTGATATATTTTGGAGCAAATTAGCACTAAATTTACCCATAAACGAGTGAAAACCAATCTCGCTGAAATAACTCCCCAGAAAAGTCGTTGAATTGCATTGCCAAATATATCAAATTGAGTAACAGGATCATGGTAAGCTAGACAAGTAAAAATGCTCGAGCAATAACAACTAATAAATGAAATGTAACTCACATAAAAAATTTATGAGCACAAATGTTCTTAGCTATAAAATCCCTTTAGTTACATCCAATATCCGTTTCTTAAAACAAACTAGCTCACAATGTTCTTTCCTACAATCATTCCAGTATTCCACCACAAACAAAAAATTAATAATAAAATCTATTAACAGAAATTGATTATAACTTGCATAAATGGAGATGGCATAAATGAGTTAACAAACAACGTTGTTTCCAAACAAGAATTAATTAAACATTTTACATATTAATTAAGATCCTGTTATAGACTTTTTTGTATAATAACTTGCTTCTCTCCTAGTTTCTAGTCAAGTTAATTAATAACATCATCAAATATATGATCAATCGGAAAATCTTAAGAGATGCATGCAAGGAAGAGCAGCCATTTTCTTTATTTCCTTCTTCCTTGCAAATACATAAGGTCCTCGGTTGCAAACATAAAGGATTTCTTATATGTAAATAAATAAGAAACGAAGACGAAAAACTCATAAAATAATTACAATAATCCCATCATTACTTAAAAACTAACCATGGTGCTCATTATTGATGAAAAATAGAGGTTTTAAGGTGGAGGAGAATGGAGCGAGGGTAAAAACGTAAAATGCCACACAAAATCCTGTTTGGTTCCTCAGAAAAAAGTAAAGAAAACAAAATGCGATCTCACAAAAAAAAAACCCGCAAGCTTTATAGTTTACATCAGAACTTAGCTTAGCATCAATAATTTAGACTTCGAGCATTGAATATGATCAAGAATAATCTTTGTTTATTACGCAGCTTCGAGCATTGAATATGATCAAGAAACTGTACAGCATTTTCTTTAATTTATTGTTTGGAGAACCAAACAATTGTTGTAAGAACAAGAAAGGAAAGTAGAGACGGTTACCTGGTAAAGAAAATTTACAACGGTCTAAAAAGACCGATGCCGGAGAGACGGAGAGAGAGAGTTCAAGGTTTCTGTTGGGAGGTTGGGTGCTTTTGCAGTGGTTTATTTGCGTGATGGTAACGAGTGCGTGAAATGGAGTGAGAGGTGATGAGTGTGAAAAAATGAGGCTTTGTTGAGTGTTTAATTACATTTTGCCACTGCCTTTTTCTTTGAGCCGAAAGGTTCGGGGCCGTATAAGTATGATGTATTTTTTTATTTTAAAATATATTAAAATAATATTATTTTTTATTTTATAAAAAGTTATTTTAATATTAATACATTAAAATAATTTTACAAAATTAAAAAAACATGATTGTAATTTATTTTTTTCAAATAAATCCTCCACAAGGTGATGCTCACGATATTTTCTGTTATCACATATATAGAGAGAGAGAAGTAGATACAATAAAATAAAAATTTTAAAATAAATAAATATATAAAAATAATAATAGTCACCTTTTACTATTTACTCCAATCGTTTTTGAAGATGTTATTTTTATACGGTGGATAGTATTGTAAAACATAAATTAAATATTTGACATGTTTTAAAAATATTTTTTATTTCAAATTATTTTTTTATGTTTTATGATAATTTTGATATGTTGATATTAAAAATTAATTGTAAAAAAAATCAATGATTTTTTTATAAATAAAATCACTTTTAAAAATAACATCAATTATATTTCCAAACATAGATAAACCACGTGTCTAAACTCTTGAAATAATATAATTTCCTAAAAAATGAAAAAAAAAAAAGGAAAATCGAATTTAAATTACAGGACGATTGCTGGCACATATTAGCTATTTTGTTTTTTCGAGAATCCTCAGGTCGCGTGCTTGTTGGTAAGCATTTCATTCCAAAAACATTTAATGTAAAAAAAAAATGAAAATAAAAAGTACATGGAATTCAGAGGCACCAAGTCACAGACAGTGCGTAAGTGAGTGGCCCAGTGCCCTTGGTTTAAGGCTGTCTCGATAGCCCGAAAGGAAACAGTCCAGTACCAGCGTGCACGTGGAGCACCTTTTGCATCAAATCTGGTACCGATAATTTTTCCAGTCTCGTACAATTTTTTCACTGTTTTTAAAATTATTTTTAAAAAAATAAAAAAGAATATTTTTATTTTAAATAAAAAATTTAAAAATATTTTTTTATATTATTTTCGTGTTCTATATTAAAAATATTTTTTAAAAAAATATTTTTTTAATATATATTTTTTTAAGAATAATTTCAGTTGATGTTTCAACTCAGAGATGAAAACCTCTTTTTTTTTTTCTTTTGTTGTCGGAGAAAAGAAACGAGAAGTTGGGTGAAATGTTATTCGGCTGTTGTGGGATTAAGATCTGCTGCTGCGCGAAGGAGGCGGGCATAACTTCTGAAGATCATTTTATATTTCATTAAAAATATTGTCTTGACCAGTGGAGTTAAATATACATTTTTTTATGTTTTAAACTTCATATGATTTAAAACTTGATTGACATCACAGTTGTTTTTAAAAAAATATAGAGTTTTAAATTATTTTTATATATATTTTTAAATCATTTTGATTTATTTTAATTTATTAATACTAAAAAATTATTTTAATACATTAAAAAATACTTTAAAAAATAACAATTGCCATAATTTTAAACAAAAACCCCGTGTAAATAATCATAAAGACAGCTCATAATAGTTGATTTTACAGAGTTTTTTTAATTATGTTTTGACTGAGTTTAGTTGGTTTTAAAAATATATTTGTCTAGACAAATTATTAAATTTATGTTTTTCAACATTTTTAATAAGCTAACGTTAAAAATAAAATAAAAAATGTCTTACATCGTAATTTCAAATAAACACTGACTACTCACGATCATTTACATGAACATTTAATTTTATAGGTGAACTACAAGGTTTCTGTTTAACGTTGTTGTCGAGGTAGATAGTCTCCACGTTAAAGTCAACATCTCCATTGATTTCTCAACAAGACAGCAACTCTACTCCTTCAAGGCAAACCTATGAAACTCGAGTGGCGTATAAATACCCAATTACCATATACTAAAAAAAGTAGTAAAAAATCAATTTTCATTTTAGATTATAACAGTGAAGTTATAATTTTGTCAAGATTTTTGTGTGAGGCGTACGGCGTCGTCTGAAGAACATACTTTGTCTTTCCTGATAGACAATAGAACTGTAATCTTTGCGGCGGCGTTTCCATTCTTGAACGGCATACATTGCACAGATACGTCAAGCTTGCGCTGGTGATCCTTTTTTTCTCTTGATTTAAAGTCAATCCCTGCATGTTTTCAAAGTAGCCCCTTTTTTCTTTCTTTCAAATACGGTATTTGTTCTTTTTATTTGTATTTATTTTGTTTTAGTTTATCAGTGCAATATCTTTTTTGATTTTTTTTTAAATTCCTCATTTTTTTATTTGTTCTTTCAATTTAAATATATTCTTAGTTGCACCCCTCAATATTTTATATTATTTTTTTATTTTTTCAATTGCATCCTTCAATATTTTATATCATTTTCTAAATTAAATCATTTTCTCTATAATTTAAAATAATTTTTATTTTGAAATGTATTAAAATAATATTTTTTATTTTAAAAAATATATATTTCACATAAGAACATGATTTTTTAATTCAAAATAAAATAAAAATTATTTTTTTCAAAAGTGCTTTTGAAACACAATATCAAACATTCCCTAAGTAGTTTATGCGCGCACGTAACGCTTGGTTTTTTTTTAATATATTCTTCAATATTATGTTTTTGTTGATTTTTATTTATCAATCCTACTCTTTATATTTTTTTAGTTGATTTTGATTTGATCTTTGTTTTTATTTGTTATCATGTAGCTTATAAATTTTATAAAACTTTATAGAGTATATAGATCTAGGTAACTAGTTTAACAAATGAATTCGGGTTAACCTTGATCGATCCAACACATCATCACTTTTTACAAGTCATCTAACTTGTTTTTAGATCCAATTCTTTTTTTTATATAGATGATTATTCATCTTTTTCGCAACTTTTCTGAATAGACAAGAGATTGAGAAATATAGAAAAAGGTATTCAAGGAATTGATTTGATTTTTTCCATGTTCACTCCACTTGAGAAAAGGAAAGATCCAACAGGATCAATCTCTCAAGCCTTTTTTTCTTTTGCGTCTGAATTTATCAAATTGATTGGATTGTATTAATATGATTTTCATGCAATTTAGTGGGTATTTGGTATTGTGTTTTGAACCACGTTTGAAAAAAAGCTATTAAATTGCTGATTGGTTATCTATAAAAGCATCAACACATTTATATGGGATCCACCACTAGAACCTCTCACACCACTGGTTCATGAAAAGCAATTAGAAATTACTTTTCATTGCTTTTCATCCACGGTAAATTTATTGCCACCATAGAAATTGTCGTTGAAATTTAATTTTAAATCAAACTCTCGTTTCTTCTCCTTCACACACCACATGCACAGACAGGCAAAACCCAAAAATTCCTAAGTCTCTTCATTGTCTTCAAAGAAACAACACTCCAAAAGCAAATAGAAAACTTGCCACTGCTTCGATTAATGAAGAGAAAAAGAAGAAGCATGTCCAACTTTTTTCTCACAATTATGCCCAAAAGAATGAGCTCACAAACCTGTCTAAAAGAATGAGATCGAGGTTTTACTCACTGGCATTCTAGAGAGAGAGAGAAAGAGGGCGGGGGCACTTCTGGAAAGAGAGGGGGGTCTAGAGAGAGAGGAAGTATTTTACAGGAGGGTTTTGGAGAGAGAGACAAGGTATTTTAGAGGGACACACGTGCAAATCATGGAATAATATATGGTCTATTACTTATTATATTTTCCATCAAAAGTTTTTTTTATAAAAAAAATATATTTTTAATATTAAAATAATCTAGAAATTTAAAAACTTAATTAATTGATAAATAAATATATTAGAAGGGGATCATAACATAACTTTTGTCTCGCAATCCTAATTTTATTTCAGATGATATTTTACCAAATGTTGTTCTTCGATTAAATAGTCAGAGATCGCAGAGGCCTTCACGTATGGATTTAGTTCGTGGTAGAATTACAAGTAGTTTGAAGGGAGAATAAAAAAAAGTGTCTAATTTATTTGAATTATTAATTATATTTTATTATTATGATTATTAAATCTATAATATTTAAAAAATAATATGTGTGTGTGTGCATATATATATACTTTTAAATAATTTCACATGTTGATAGCAATATAAAAAGCTTGGTAACCAAACACATGAAACTACTTTTAATTAACCTCAAACTCAACCACAATTTTAACCAAATACTTCAATTTCAGTTATGAATCGCAACTAAAAATATTTTTTATAAAACTGTTTTTTTTAAATCTTAACCACAAAAGCAATCGCAATATCAAACACATCCTTAATTTGAAACTTAGATCATATAAGTGATTGAGTTGAGATTTTTCAAGTTTGACTTGTTGAATTGAAATTGCAATAAATATTATTTATTTAAAAATATATCAAAATAATATTTTATTATTGTTTGAAAACTTATTCTTTATATCATTGTATAAAAAAATATATTTAAAGAATATTTTTTTTTTAAAATACGTGTTTAGACCGCAATGACAAACAAGTTAATTATGTTGCATTAAACCTTTCTTGGTGGTTTCCTTACTATTGAAAACAAAAGATAAATGAAGCTCAGTAACGAGTAGAAATATATTAAGAGTAATTTTGATATTGTATTTTTAAAATATTTTTGAAAAAAAAATGATTTTTTTATTTTAAATTAAATGGTTAGTATTTGTAATTTTTTTTTATATATTTATGTCAAAAAATAATTTTTTTAAATAAAAATAATTTTTTAATATATTTTTAAATAAATTTTAAAACAACTTCATCTACAAATCACTCAAACCCAATTGACCTGAGAAAAATAACCAAAACAACACATTCCCAAACCAAAATTCAATTATGATCCCTTCCTTGCCAAACACAACAATTTGCTTCTACCACTACGCCTGTAAACTATAAAACTCTCACTCTCCCTTCTCACTCAAGAGTCTCTCAAAATCATGGACATGGAAATCGATTTAAAAAATTATCAGCTAAGCCACGAACTCCGCGGCCACGAAGACGACGTTAAAACCTCTCTCTCTCCCCTTCTCTATTTTTTTTTATCTTCAAGTAAACCTAACCCGTTTAATTTAATCCGCTAATTTCTCAGGTTCGCGGTATCTGTGTTTGCGGCAATGCGGGAATAGCGACGTCTTCGAGGGATAAAACGGTGAGGTACTGGGTACCAGACCCGACTGACAAACGCAAGTATGAATCATCTAAAATTCTGCTAGGGCATTCGAGTTTTGTGGGACCATTGGCATGGATTCCGCCAAACCCGGACTATGTAGAAGGCGCGATTGTGTCTGGTGGAATGGACACGATGGTGTTTGTTTGGAATCTGAGTAATGGAGAGAAAGTCCTGAGCTTGAAAGGTCACCAATTGCAAGTCACCGGTCTTGTTTTGGATGACGAAGATATTGTTTCTTGCTCCGTTGACTGGTAGGCTCATTATTTGTGGTGTTTTCACTCAGATGAATTTTCTAAGTCTGGACTTTCCCTCCATGTAATTTTTGTTGTGATGTTGGATTTGTTTGTTGTAGTACCTTGAGGAGATGGAGGAAGGGTCAACTTGTCGAGAATTGGGAGGCTCATAAATCTGCAATTCAAGCAATTATCAAGCTGACGTCGGGCGAGCTTGTTACAGGTATATTTTCTGCTTAAATCTTGTCGAACCAGAGTTTCATTACCTGTGTTTATGATAATTTGTTGCTGGATTAGTCCTATGAATCTCCAATCTCATCAAGTAAAAAAATTGAGTGTCGCATTTGGAAAATTGAATGGAACTTTTAATTGTATGTTCCACTGAAGTGCTGGTTTGAAGATATGCATACTCGGGTTCCCTCACTTATCCTTTCAGGAATAAAACTTTAGTTGTCTGTTCTGTGTTAATCTGTATCTATGTATTGGAAGGTTTTTTTCTCCTAATCTTTAAATGATCAATTGGAACATTGTTGTCTTTTTCATGTTCAGTAACGTAGATTTAATAGTTCTGTGTGCCAACCAGTAAGCCAACAGTTTTGTCTTTGCTTTCTATCACAATGTAGGTTCAACTGACACAACTTTAAAACTTTGGAAAGGGAGGACGTGTTTACACACTTTTGCAGGGCATTCAGGTACATTTATGTTTTCCTTTAAATAATGAAATGGTCTCTGGAGAAATGTGCAGGTCCACTTTGTTTAATTCTGTTCTCTATACAATAAATGGGATGGAGAATTTGTGAATATTTTCTTTTAGGTTTAATCCTTTTCTTTTACTGGTAAACTTTGTAGATACGGTTCGAGGCTTAGCAGAGATGCATGGACTGGGAATTCTTTCTGCATCGCATGATGGGTGAGTTGTCCATTTCATTTATTTTCTGGTTTATTACATGGATGATTCTATTTTGTGTCTCTTTTAGTAGATGATGAATGGTGCCAAAGTTATTGCAGTTTATAAATATAAATTCCAACTTTTTTTGTTCATTTCATTTTTAAAGAAATACTATTATCATCTTGCATAATTGGGTATTAACTGCTGTTATCGTTCTTTTATGGTAACAGCTCCATCAGATTATGGTCTTTAACTGGAGAAGTATTGATGGAGATGGTTGGTCATGCTTCGATTGTTTATTCAGTTGATTCACATGTATCTGGACTTATAGTTAGTGGCAGTGAAGATTGTTCAGCAAAGATTTGGAAAGGTTTGTTTCTATTATTTGTTTGTCTTCTTAGATGTAACCTCAAGGACTTGAGATCTGGGCATTGCAACAGAATTGATTATGTCTTTGAAATTTTATTTTCTTGTGAAATCACTGTTGTGTTTCAGATGGAGCCTGTGTTCAGAGCATAGAGCATCCTGGTTGTGTCTGGGATGTCAAATTCTTGGAAAATGGTGATATTGTGACAGCATGCTCAGATGGAGCAGTACGTATTTGGACTTCATATCAGGAGAGAATTGCTGAACCAGCAGACCTTGACTATTATGTTTCCCAACTTTCTCAATACAAGTTAAGCAGGTATAATCATGCATTACTTGCCAGCATATGATGCCCTTTTATTGTTAAATGTTAAGTGAGTTTTTGCTGTTTTTTGTATGATATGTTAGTTACTTATGGGTAATTGTGAACTACAATAATATATCTATTCACATCTACCCTTAGTTTGAATTTGTTAATTGCGAAGCCCCAAATTTGTAAGAAAAAAGGTGTCCACTTATAGCTGAATTTGAATTTGCTGATTGCAAAGCACCCAAAAACTGAGAAATGTATCTAATTCTAGCAAATCTCAGCCTATTTCGTGATTTATGTCAATTTCAAGCTCACTAGTTCGTGAAATATATGTATTTCTGGACTTCTTTTCTGAGTTTTATGACATGTGGGAGTTGATTCCCCTGCTGGATCATTACAATGTTGGTTTCTTTATAATGTTTGTCAGCACTGATGCTTTTGAATTATTTCTTCCAGGAAGAGGGTTGGGGGGTTGAAATTGGAAGATTTACCAGGCCTTGAGGCTTTGCAGATTCCAGGTGTGGTTCCGGATATACCCTTAATTACCTTGGAAATTCTACTTTTACATGAAGCTATTGGTAGTTGTCTTGAAAACAATCCTGAGAAGCAGACAATTCTGCCATAAAGTTGCAGAGCAATGACCAGTACCTGTATAAAATAAATGCATAAATCAATACCATTGCCTGGGTAATTGTATAAGTGAACAAAATTCTTCTAGGTGCTGACTGTGTTCTTATGTAGGTGTTTTAAAATCCGTGTTTCTTGTGTAGGTGATGGTGGAAATGTTGCCTGATTTGTATTGTAGATTGCTAAACAAGTAACGTATTGCTATTATTTTATGATCAGGAACCACTGATGGCCAGACCAAAGTCATCAGAGAAGGGGACAATGGTGTAGCATATGCTTGGGATTTGAGAGAACAGAAGTGGGATAAAGTAACATTTAGTTTCATCTTAACCATATTTCTCAGCAATTTTCTTCATGCTCATTTTGTTCTTTAAGGCTTATTCGCGAGTCTATGCATTTAGTTCATTGCAACATGTTCTTTTTTGCACAGAGCTTTGTCCCTCTACATGCTACCCCAAGTAATCGCTAAATTGACTTGTGGCATTATTTGCTTCTGTTCTCTGTCTGATAATTGTCCACCATCCCTTTGGCTTGTAAAAGGTGAAAGATGGATTTCAATAGTTTACTTTAACCTCAAAGGAAAAGAAAGTTTAAGTTGGTGCCATATATTCTTGATTTAAAAATCTTTGAATCATAAATATTTTTTGTTTCATGTTATGTGGTCAACCTCTTGCTCATCTCATTTGTTTCACATGATATATTCACGTATTCTTATTTTCAAGACACCGAGTTAGACGTGTGCCATTCATATGCTGGTCATTGATTGACAAATTGAAAAATGTCTTGCATTATGTGATGAAAGATTAAATGACATTAGTGCTTAAGTGTTGTCATCTTCTGAAGATGAGAACAAGTACTTGGAAATGAAGTTTCTATATGCAATCAAGTTGTTCAGCACTGTTGGTTTTATGCAACTGCATATGATCATATTCATTTGTTATCTCCAAAGAGAATTATAACTAATTGGTGGCTTTAGTTTCTCCAATTACATATGTACAAGTGAAGTTTGTGGATTTGATGTTATTGTGATGAAAAGGAAGTACAAATTAGGCGACACCATGGTTGACAGATTGTGACTCTGTTCTATTTTTACATCTGGAAATTTATTTCTTTTTATTGCTTGATTGCTCATGTTTTGTTGTTTCTCTTCCGTTATCAGATTGGAGAAGTTGTTGATGGACCAGAAGATGGCATGAAGCTGCCTGTTCTTGATGGATTTGAATATGATTATGGTCAGTGACTTTACATTGGCTACTTTGAACCTCATTTGCCTTGGCTTTGTTATGCTTTCTTACTCCTTGAACCTAATTCACCCTACTGTTCATATTGATGGTCTTCTAATCCTTTTATCAGTATTTGATGTTGATATTGGTGATGGTGAGCCTATTCGTAAGCTGCCATACAATCGATCAGGTAGATTTCTTCTCCTACCTTTTGAATGTTTATGATTGTGTGTCAATGGCCATGTTTTCTCTCAGAGTTTTTGTATTCCTTGCTCCTGGTTCGTGGAGGGAATAACTGGAAAAAAATGCTTAATTATGGAAGCGACTCAAAGGCTCTTGAGAGCCTTTCCTTTCGATTGTCTCCTTTTGATTGTCCAACACCTCATGGAACTAGAGTTTTCCCTTTCCTTCTGCCTTAAAAATAATAGGTCAACTGTTTGATTTGGTGGTTTTTGACTTCAAATTTGATGCGTATTTCTGTCTCTTTTCAGAGAATAATGTTGAATATGGACTTCATTAGTATCTTACATAAAATGTGTCAGGCATGCAAATATTTATAATGACCAATGTATTTCCAGATAATCCATATGACACCGCTGACAAGTGGCTTCTCAAGGAGAATCTTCCTCTTACCTATCGTCAACAGATTGTTGAGTTTATACTCCAAAATTCTGGACAGGGGGGAGTTGCACTTGATTCATCATTCCGTGACCCGTACACTGGTGGTAAGTATAATTTCATTTTGGTATATTACATGGAGCTATCTGTAACTGATAAGATGTGTAGTCGTTCCTGTTTTCTTGTGATGCAAATTTGTTTGTATTTTTGTTTTTTCAATATTCCAGCAAATGCTTATATACCTGGAGGATCTTCTAGCATGTCTGGTATGTATCTGTTGACCAGAAAAAAGAATTTAATATTTATCTCAGCTTCTGCCTTGGGATCTAGCCAATTTCATCAATCATGGCATGAATCTAAGATATTTTTCTTGTTTATTCAACAGTTGTTTCTGCGAAACCTACTTTCAAACATATTCCTAAGGTATGCTCCTAAAGCTCTTGTTTGAAAGGATTATAATGCATCTAGAACTCCTTTTCAATTATGCAAACTTTTGGCACAATTCTAGACTTACATTTTTATCCTGATAGCAGTGTTTCTTGACTTACCCAAATAGTGTGTAGCTCTGTATAATGGAGTTAGAACTTAGGAAGCCTTTGGTATTTTACTTGGTGATGATAAATGAGCTATATTTTATTTTCATAAGTTGAAAGTTATCATTTTGGGTACTTTTAGAAATGAATAGGCAGAACTAGGCCGGCCAGATATGAACTTGACATGGTGCAGAATAGCTAAATTGGTCTTCCAACTAAATATGATGATGCTATATTAAACTGTTTTTAGCACATTACTGTTCAGATCTCGTTTGATAAAATACTCTTGATAATGTTTTTGTATTGATGGTCTTGATTTTTTTGTGATGCAAAGATTGATGAACTCAAATTCTGCTAGTGGTCCTTTTAATTTTTAATTTCATTTTCCATTTCATTTCCAGAAAGGAATGCTTGTTTTTGATGTGGCTCAGTTTGATGGGATCCTGAAAAAGATCACAGAGTTCCACAATTCTCTTTTATCAGATCCTGTAGGTTGTTTTACAATTATTAGTTTTCTGTTTCGTCATTGTGGTCTTAAGTTTCATATATTTATTTCTTGAATATATATTGTCAATTTTTCAAAGGTCAAAAAGGACCTGTCTTTGTCAGAGCTTGAGATATCAAGATTGGGCGCAGTTATTAAAATTTTAAAGGACACGTCGCATTATCATACTAGTAGATTTGCAGATGCTGACATTGCTTTGCTGCTGAAATTGCTAAAATCTTGGCCACTGGCAATGATATTTCCAGGTCAGTATTTTACAGTATACATGCCAGTTGATTGTGAAGGTTCTCTGCATGTTCATCCTTAATATTTTGTGATTTTCTCTATATATGGAAACTGCTTCCATTTGGATAATGCTTTTACAGAGTCATTGAGAACCTGCCCAAACACTTTTTGAGTTTTTTTTTTTCTTATCTGCTTGAAGTTCAATGAAGAATGGACTAAAGTGATGTCACTGATGCTTGGGGTTTGTTCAAAGATTACCAAATTCAGTTCTATTTTTCTGGGTAACCGACTGCATTTCACTGGAAAGCCCGAAGTTACCTTAGAGAAATATTAGCCTACAAGAAGTTCTAATTTGAAGTACTATCCGAATTTTAATTGATGACCCCAAACTCGTTTTTTTCAGGGCTTTCAAATTGATGAGACCAAACAGATTGCTTTTTTGCCCAATGGACCTTTTCTTGAATCCCCTGATATCTCGGTGGCCAGGATTTCTCTGTGGATTGGAACAGCCACATTGAAGTGAACTGGCCTTATTTTTAACTTGAATGCTTCCATTGCACATAGCCTGTGCCCTTCTACAACTTAGTGGGACCCTCTTCCATTTGATGAACCAACTCCCAATTCAAATTACCTAAATTTAAAGATACTGTTATCTGTTTAGAAGATTGTTCAAAATCTGCAGTAATACATGCATCCCACATGTATAAAATGCCATGCATGACACTGCAAATTCATCAGTGAATTTTCACCGTTCACATACATGAGTTCATAATCTTTGCTCACTTGGTGCACTGTTTTGTTTCAGTTATTGATATTCTGAGGATGCTTGTTCTACACCCAGATGGGGCGACTGTACTTCTCAAGCATGTGGAAGATGAAAATGGTACCTTGAGATGCAACTATGTCTTAGTTCTAGTTGAGAGACTTGATTGCAAAAATATTATCTATAATCTCTGCATGTTCCATTTCAAATTATCTCACTTTTTTTACTAAACATAGAATGGAGTGGTTGATGAGACCAGATGATGAGGGACTGTAGGGTGTCCTGACCAGAAATTTCTTTACTAACATGCTAGTTTTTTACTGCAGAATAAGTTTTAGTTAGATTATTATAGAATTTTATATTTAAATTTGATGTTTAGTGTAGACCTTATTTGCTATCAGATATCCTGATGGAAATGATCAGGAGAGTTGCAACAAATCCTCCACTTCCCCAAAACCTTTTAACGGGCATCCGTGCCGTGACTAATCTATTCAAGAATTCACCCTACCATACCTGGCTTCAAAAGCACCAGAGTGAGGTAACTATCTCTATGTTTTCTCAGATCAAAGTTACAAATAGGAAGATGATATGAATAACCAGTGACAATTCACCCTGACTTGTTATCCAGGGGATATAATCCTGGTCATTAAAGACGTTGAATTGTTATTCCTTGAGAGGTTCTTTGCCTTAATGTTGCATCTGGCATTATAGTGGGCTACTAGGCTCATTAGGAGTTATAAACATACATGCTTCTGTGGCCTTTGTCCAATTCTGACTTTGATCACTGGGTGTATGGGTTTGAGTATGTTCATAACCCTGTCACAGGTTCATACTTAGCAAACTCTGCACTCCTGTGATTGTTTTAGAATGGCATGTATAGTGATAATGCCATTTAACTGATTTGCAGATTCTTGATGCCTTTTCAAGCTGTTATTCATCTCCTAATAAGAACTTGCAGTTGTCTTATGCTACTATGATACTCAAGTGAGCATTTTCTCATCTCTATACATTCACACAATTTCCCCCCACTTGCAGTTTTGTTAACTTTCCTCACCAGTCCTTAGATTTATGATATTTTCCTGGTATTGATGCACATATATTTTCCTTTCCTCCATCAATGCTATGATTTGTTTTCACAGTTATGCTGTGCTGTTGATTGAAAAGAAAGATCTCCAAGGCCAATCTCAAGTTCTTACAGCAGCTCTTGAGGTATTTTTATCCATTTATTTCCAATTCTTTTGGAAATGGTCATGCTTTGCATGTTCTATCCTGATTTTATTCAAGACTGCAACACAGTGAATGCCTATATAGTATTCCGCTGAGATTTGCATAGAAGGGGATCATACACATAGAGTTACCTATCTTGACAATGCACAGCTCTTTTTTCCCCAACAGATCGCAGAAGGGGAAAATATTGAAGTTGATTCAAAATTCCGGGCTTTAGTTGCTGTTGGATCACTGGTATATCTTACTCTCTCTACATATACCCAGTGATTTTACTTTTCTAACTTGCAGTTTGGGTTTCTTTTTAGTGGGCATTTTCTCCACTTCTCAAATACATAGGAAATTGTTCGAGAAGGGATTTTTCAAATAAATCTTTCATTTTTTCCCTGTATATCATGATTGAGAATGAATTTCATAGCGCTTAGGGTCTTCTAGTGTTAATGTTCATTGCTTGTCTGCTACATTTTCCCTTATGCATCCCAGGAGGGAATTAATATGAATCACAAACTTCTTTTGAATTTCGAGTAACAGAACATATTAAGAGAAGTGACTGACTATAAAGATTTTAAAGAACACAGTCAGTCAAGACAAGTTCTTAACTGAATTTTAAGAGGGAGAACTGTACACTTGAATCGTTTCTTGTGGGATGCCTATTGTTTTATATATCAGACTATCAGAGTACTTGTGTCCTGCCAATTGTTTTATTTAGGAACATTTTGATGTCTTCCTTGCACAGATGCTCGATGGTCTGGTGAAAAAAATTGCACTGGACTTTGATGTTGAGAATGTTGCGAAAACAGCCAAAGCTTCCAAGGAAGCCAAGATTTCTGAAATTGGAGCTGACATTGAGCTGCTAGCAAAACAGAAGTGAATGTTGGTCTGTGGTAAGTGTTTTTTTTTTTTCAAATCTGAATTAAAACAGACGTTTAATTCAAAAGATGAAGGCAGGATTGTGTGCCTCTAAAATGCATGTATAAGCTTGCAAGCCAGTTTTACTTTCTGCATAGCATAACCAGCACAGATGGATTAGTTGCCATGCGTAAGATAAATTAGAACAGGGTACTTGACTAGCGTAGCAGCATAGTTGCATGACAGGGCACATATTTGATATAAATCTCAATCTTCTCGTTCCCGTTTGCAGTGGTGGGAAAAACCAAAAGCTACAAGCTCATGAAAGGGATCAACGGCTAGGAAATTGATTTGACCTTTAGTCGGATGAAGCCTGGGTCATGGAATGACAAGATTGACTCAGCGACTGGATCCATTGTTTGAAGAATATGCTGTCCTCATGCATGCATGCAACGAGATCTTTTGGGATTTAATGCAAGATATAATTTGATTACACCCGACACCCCTTTCCTTCTTATAAATAAAAAGCCTCTAAAATTTATTTTTGGAGAATACTTTTTACAGAGATGGGTATTTATTTGGATATAACTTGATCAAACTGTAACACAAAAAAAACAGGAATTTAAATAAAAAATATAGAGAAAAAGGGAGTTGTTTCTGCACTCGCATTTTTTCTTTAATATAAAACAAATAATAAAGCATTTTGAGCTAGCGGAAACAAAGAGTGGTGAGCAGAACGTTTGCCTACATGAAAAGTGATGGGTGGCGCAAAAACCACTGGTGGTCGGTCTAGTGAGCCATTACAAGTTGAATACGACGTTGCTCCCAAACCTTGAAGGCGTTGAGTAACGAGGTGGCGTGTAAAATAATTAAATAACGGGTCTGGATATTAATTGTTTATATGAATAAACTAGAAAACAAAGTTATTTATATGTATAAGAAGTTTAATTATGAAATAAAAATAAAAATTCATATAAAGCATTTGTAAAATTTGCTTTTGAAAATGGTATATACTACAGAGGTTCATGGGATGATTTTCCCAAGTTTGTGGACGAAAAAAGGCGTGGCTAAATATGGAGATTTGAGTATTTTCCGGCTGAAAGGGTAGATTATCATCTGATGTTCGTAAATTTATACAAGACTGTGAGTGATACCAAGCACCTCCCTTTTCCTTTTGACTTTTAAAATTCAGATTGCTTAGGAAAATATATATTTTTTTAAAAACAAATAATTCAACCCTGTTAAATTCCTTTTAAAAAATGATTAAATCGGGCAATTAGCACAATAAATGTTAAAAATTGACTGAAAATTAGAACAGAATTCACAGCTATAATGTTATGTAAAAAAGTAGCCGTTACAGCTTATAAGCAACAGGAAGACGCAGCGTTTCTACTGGATGGTAGTTATGACCGTTGCCAAGTGTTGGCAGGACAGAAAACTTCGACCGCTGCAACTACTGAACGACACTTTAAGAGCCCCAGTTTAGTTTTTTTACACGGATTATTTGATCCGATTTTTAAACTGTCATTAGATTCTCTTCCAATTGATACCACAAAGTCACGTGACCACATTAAAAAAAAAAAAACCTGAAATGTAATTTCCAAATTAAAAAAAAAAAGAGATTTAGGCTTCGGTGGTATTTAGAAAAAATGAAAAATTATAAATGTAGAAATTCTCTTAATGAGGTCAGGTGATTGCTCCGGTGACATTTGGAAGGAAACCTAAGGGTGGACAAAAGCCTCTATATAATTATTGGCGGTGTATCACATAAGGTAGAATATTGAATCGGGTAGTCAGCCTGCAACTTGCCAAGTGATTGTAGAAACTGGTTCCTCCCTGGTGATGAGAAACAAGTGCTCCATGCTATCAATTTGTGACAGATTGGACAGCCAGAGCGAGTAGATGTTTCGAATGTCCACTTGACTGGGTTTATAACCACTCCGATGAACTTCGTTTGTATTCTTGTAAGAGATTTCCCTGGTGTGGTTGAATGAATAGCTAGCCTGTTCTGCTGTTGAAAAAAATAAAAAGTGTTCAGTGCAAGAGAAAAAAACATTGCAGAAACTTCACTATATATACATATATATATATATATATATATATATATTGATGTACGGATAAAAGGAAAGGAAAGGCTGAAATGTTGAAAATATATCAGATGCTTGAAAAACTTGCCTGAAAACACCTGCTTCAACGATTAGGTTTTCTTGCACCGTTTCTGCGAGCATTCTTCTTTCTTCCTTTTGCCTTGAGATTCCAATCAAATTCGACCATCCTAACAAACCTTACCGGTTTTCTTGTTCTGAACACAATGTATACCACTGTAACTCCAAACACAAATCCACATCCATACCCCATCCCAGCAGATTTCCATCCAAATCCATCTCCAAAAAGTGATGAATCATCTCCTTCTTCGGAGTTTGAAGGTGGAGGTGGTGGTCGTGTCTCACCACTATTGCATTCCTTTGAGATTTGAAATCCACATAAGCCCAAGTTTCCTTCGAACGAGTTCTTATTGAACGTGTTGAACTGCTTTCCTTTAGGTACGGGTCCCTCCAGCTGGTTGTGTGAAAGGTTTAGGACACTAAGAAATGTTAGATCTGACAACTGTACCGGGATCCTTCCTGTAAGCAAATTTGAAGAGAGATCTAACGATTCCAGATTGGCCAAATTCCCCAATGAAGGTTGAATGTAACCTGTAAGGGAGTTGTGAGAGAAGTTTAGCTGTCGAAGTGCATTAAGCTCTGCAATCGACTCTGGTATCTCTCCAATAAAACTGTTGTCCGACAAATCAATGGATGCGAGGGTACTTCCAATTTTCACAAACTCAATTTCCAGCCCTTTCCACGTCAGTTGCACAGAATAATCATAACTGATGTTACTAACCTTCATGTAAATCCTATTTTTATCCAAGGTCTTCATTGCTTCCAGACCTTTGAAATAACCAGTTGGCAATGGTCCACTAAAATTATTTCTGGAGATGTCAAAAATCCTTAGTTTTGAAAAGGCATAGTTGGTCGTCGGACCCTTCACAAACCCATGGAGTTTATTGGATTTCAGAACAAGAACCTTTAGCTGTTGAAGCTTATCGAGAAAGTAGGGGAACTTGCCTTCTATCTTATTGAAGCCAAGATCAAGAACTTCCAATTGTGTACAGTTGATGATTGATGGTGGTATTTCCCCTTCCAACTCGTTGCCATTGAGATTGAGATATCCCAAATTATTCCCCACCGAAAAACCTGAAAGGATTGTGCCCTGGAGATCATTCATGCCAAGATGCAACACTGAGAGACTGTTGCTAAAGCTCCCCAAACATTGTGGTATAAAACCACTCAAGCTGTTGTTGGACAAGTCAAAGACTTGTAGGGCTGTCAGCTTACAAGCAGAAGAAGAAATCTCTCCTGTTAATTTGTTGTTGGATCCAAGTTTAAGGACTATCAAGTTCTCTTGATTGAAAACTGAACTTGGAATTGGGCCATGCAAGCGGTTGTTGCTCAAATCAAGCAATATAAATGAATTGTACTGGAATTCACTTAAATTCCCTGTGAGTAAGTTACTATGGAGGTCCAAATACAGCAGAGAGGGATGAGCAAACAAAAACGACGGTATTGTCCCCGTGAATAAGTTGCCAGATAGCATGAGGGACTTTAGATTTGAAAGGCCACTGATTTGAGAAGGGATAGGGCCTAGCAATTGATTATCTGATAAAAATATACGTTCAAGTTGTGCCAGGCTACCCAAAAAATCTGGAATTTGACCCTTGAAATTATTGGATCTAAGATCCAACACATTGAGATTCACAAGGTTTGCAAGTGATGATGGGATGTGTCCACTCAAATTATTAAATGAGAGATCTAATTCAGTAAGCTGTGTGAGGTTACCAAGAAGGGCTAGATCTGATCCTCTGCTAATGTTACAGTTACCGAGACTCAGCTTTGTCAACGACTTTAGATTATTGATGAAGTCATTGTCGATAGAAACTGAAATTTTCGTATCAAAAAGAACCAACTCGTCGAGGGCACTGCTCACATTAGAGGAAGGAAAAGAACCTGCGAGGCCTAAGTTACCCCCTAAATTGAGAAATTCAAGGTTTGGTAGGAGAAAGATGTTAGCTGGGAGTTTCCCTTGCAACCCACTGTTCCCGAAAGAAAGAATTGAAAAGGAAGAAGACAGACTCTTCAAGGAATTAGGTGCAACCAAAGACATATTCACCCAACGCAAACGGAGTTCTGTTAGCTTGGTTAGGTTTTGAACAAGCTTGTTAAAAGACGACGAGTCTAGTTTCAGGTAAGAGTTCCCAGAGAGATCAAGTGAAACCAACTCAGTGAGCTGCTCAAAATCATAGGGAACCGGACCTGTAAGATTGTTGAATCCGAGATTCAAGGTCTGGAGGTGCTTAAGTTTTCCTATAGAGAATGGGATGTGACCACTCAACTGGTTATTTGAAATGTCCAACACGGTGAGTTGTGTGAGGTTGCCAAGCCGAGGTAGATTTGAGCTGGCAAAATTGCATTGACTAAGATACAATTGTTTCACCGACTTCAAACTATTAACTGGATCAAGTTCTAAATGTATTGAAATCCCCGTCTTTGATAGATCCAAATATGAAAGAGCATTACTCACATTGAATGGTGGAAAAGAGCCAGTAAGGTCTCTGTTCCCCGATAAATCAAGCAGCTGCAGGTTTGATAGCCCAGGAACTTCACTCGGGAATTCCCCTTGCAATCTACAATCAATGAGTTGGAGTGATGACAGAGGAGAAGAAAGATTCGTCAAGAAACTGGGTGCAACCAACGACATGTCCACCTCTCCCAGATGGAGTTCTCTTAGCTTGGTTAGATTCTGAACAAGCTTGTTAAAAGGAATCGGTTCGAGTGTCAGCTCGCTATTAAGAGAGAGATCAAGCGAAACCAAGTTGGACAGCTGAGAGATCTGTGATGGAACCAGGCCAGTAAAACCCGAATAATTCAGGTTAAGATGTGTCAGATTAGAAAAGTGGCCGAACCGAGATGAAATTTGAGAGAGATTGAAGTCATTGTAAGAGAGGTCGAGCTTCCGAAGATGATGAAGGGAGAAGAGGGTGCTGTTGGAATGGAGGGTGCCATAAAGCATGCTGCATGCAAGGTCAAGCCCAATGACATTCCCG
The DNA here is from genome assembly GCA_025169955.1 of Salix arbutifolia. Lineage (NCBI taxonomy): Eukaryota > Viridiplantae > Streptophyta > Magnoliopsida > Malpighiales > Salicaceae > Salix > Salix arbutifolia. The sequence goes on along the minus strand of CM045910.1, from coordinate 11,081,461 downwards.
CTCTCAGCGTCACAAGTCACCCCATCCCACAAGCAGCAATCTGTGCCCTCTTTCCATGAATCTGTCTTGGGATTTTCACAAAACTCAAAAGAAGCAGAAGGATCGATGAGAAAAGGTTCTTTGAATTGGAGCAGATAATTACTTTGGTCACGGGCACACAACTGAGTTGAAGAGGAGATGTTCGAAGACAGGGATGACGAAATTGCTGGATTAAAATGCAAGAGAAACAGAATTAAAGGCACAGATTGAGCGAACCATTGTAAACATCCCATTTTCTCTTTCAGGATTCAAAACAGTATTCGGGAGAGATGGGGATCAAGATTGGGATCCGTGCTATTTGTAGACATCTTGATTGTGCAATAATTATAAAATAACTGATTACAAAAAGTTAGGATTCCTGCCATCTTTTCTTTTTTGGCCCATTGTTCTGCAATACCAGTTTCCTGGCAACTTGTTCTTGCTACTTGCAAGACAATGGAAAAAAGCAATGACTAACTAGTCCCGTGCTTATTACTTAGGCGGCGCTGCTAAATATTTTAATGGCATTTATAAAAATATTTACAGGAAGACAAAATTGTGGTCACGGATTTGAGATGATCAGAGGTGGTTTCCTAAATTATAGTTAATACCAATGAAATCTCTTCAAATCTTCCTTTTGCCAACCGAGATTTTTCTCACCAAAAAAATCAAGTTACCATCAAATTTGTTTACTTATTTTACTTTTTGAAATTATAAATTAATTTCTCCTGGAAACAAGTTGTTAAAATAAATATTAAATAAAATACAAGAGTAAATTATAAAAAAGGGAACTTTCTGGCGAGAATTATCATTTGTTTTCAAAAAAGGAAAGTTTGGCAAACCAAACACTAACTAAAATAAGAAACCGGTCACGATCAAAGTCTTAATTAAACCAGTAAGCTTAAGTAACTAGAAGGAACACAGGTGAATCGATAGGCCAGTGTACGTAGCTCCTCATCTTTGACTTGAAAATCCAGCCAGCAACCAACGTGGTCCAATTCCATCTTGTATTGAAGTCCTGGCATTGCTCTTTGGGACTTTTTTTTTTTTTAATTATTATTGAAATAATACAACGTGGTCAATTTGGAGAGATCAGTGATAGTGGACAGTCGTTGGATCCTTCCTGGCTTCCATGCGTCGACGAATCCAAGTCATCAAACTATATATTATTTTATCCATGATCCTAATTTTTATCATCAAACCTACTGCACCAGCAATACAGACTAATTCAGCCGGAGAGATTCAATTTCCGTCATTGTCTTCCTTCCCTTTAAAATCTCGCGTTCAAATCCTTGTTAAAATTACATGAAAAGGTTCGAACACCCGAGATCTTTTGAAGAACATATAGAAAACACAAGTATCAATGGAGCTTACAGTTGGCTCGAGGCCCATCAAGAGTGATTACTGTTGCCATTGCTAATTATTTAAACCAAGTGTCGGTGTGGCTAGGACTTTACTTGAAAGCTTTCCATGTTTAATAAGGTTTTAGGACAAGAGGCCGTGTGTGAGAATATGTAGTGCTGCGGCCACTGATGAACAAAGAGTCGATTGTGAGGATGAGTTACAGCCTAGGTTTGCTTTGTTTAATCTGTCTGTGTTTGGATAATTTTAATTCCAACATTATTGCCATGACCCGATTCCCGGATCCGTAACCGGCATATAAATATAGTTCCCCTCCAAGATTCCACACCTATGCGAACCCAAACTTACACACAAACTTAACATTCATATTCAGAGTTCAACGCAGCGGAAATAACAAGGTAAACTTTATAACATAATTCGAATGTCTTAATACAAAAGTTGAGTAATCTTGTTATAATAGTGGAGCGCTAACTAGACATAGAAATAAAAATGTCAATTACAACCAAAATAATAAGTTCTGAAATTTCAACGATAATGATCTGCTAACGAGCTACGAGCCTGAAAATAATAAATAATGAGGGGGTGAGTTCAACAACTCAGTGAGTAGATAACATCTAATATACATATGCGAGATAATACAACAATGAAAAAGATATTATCGAATCGGCTCGGGGTTTTTACAAGAAAATTTCTCAAATAGGTTATATCAAGAAGATAATAGGTATAGCTTGTCAGAAAATCATAATTGTGAAACCCGAGAATAAAGTATACATAGAGGTAGGATATTTATAAAAATTTAAAATGTTGTTATAATACAAATTTATGAAAAGAAAAAAAAAACAGGATCAAAATAGAATTTAGAAGAGATGGGACTATAAATACCCATCTCTTCTCTCAGCCATGTCGAGTTGAAACTAGAAGAAAGAAGGGAGGGAGAATTTTGAATTTCACTTCATAAAAAGCAAGAGTAAACACCTAAAAAATTATAAACCCATACAAGCCTTGAATTTCTAAAGTGGAAGAACACAATTGGGTGGAGAAGTAACAAGAAAAAGTGAAGAATTTGGGGAAGAAAGGAGGGAAAAGAGTGGCCGGGTATTTTCAAGGAAAAGAAGGCTAAGATTCTTCCAAAATTGTTAGATTCCATCCAAGTAAGGAGTTCTACTTCCAATTTCTATGAAATTAACTTCAATTTGATTAGAAGTTCATGATTCTTCTTGAATTGGGAATTAGGGTTTTTAACACAAAATGTTAGGAAAATGCATAAATGAGTAAGATTTCATGAATAAATGGAAGACATGGCTGTTATTGATGAGAAATCAAGGATTAAAGATGAATTGGAGATACTTTCTCCATTTTTGCAAAACAGGACAAATTCGTTGCCCTGTTTCTTAGGAGAATTTGGACCTGAAAAATACATAATTCATGGAGGGTTCCTTCATAGAAGTTGTAACTGGGAGTGTTAACTTTCCAACAAGTCCGACCCCGTCTAATTTGGAGCTCTGAAACTCCAAATATGGATAAAAATATGAGGAGAGGTCAAACTGTCACCTATGTTGACAGTTTCGGCCAAGTTGAGAAAATAGCAAAATTTTAACTATGTTAAGGGTAGAAATTATTTCCTTGCCCTTCATAAAATATGTCTTGATATTCAGAAAATAAAAGATGAGAATAAATGGTGATTAAAATTGAATTTGTGATGTCTACTTGGACTACAAATTAGTTGAAAAGTTAAAGGATGATAATGAGAATGTAAGTGAGAAAGAAAAGATTTGGTAAAAGAGAAATGAATATTATTACCTTTTCTATTAAAATACATATTAAAAAACTAAAGCTTCTTCCCTTTTCTATTAATAAAAAGGGAACTTTTTGGCGAGAATTATTATAATTGTTTTAAAAAAGGAAATGTTTGCAAACCAAACACTAACTAAAATAGGAAACCGATCGTGATCAAAGTCTTATTCAAACCAGTAAGCTTAAGTAACTAAAAAGAATACAAGTTGGCCAATCAATAGGCCAGTGTACGTAGCTCCTCATCTTTGACCTGAAAATCCAGCCAGCAACCACCGTGGTCCAATTCTGTCTTGCATGTATTAAAGTCCTGGCATTGCTCTTTAGGGACCCTTTATTTATTTATTTATTTATTGAAATAATACAAGTTGGTCAATTTGGAGAGATCTGTGATATCGGACACTCGTCTTGTCGGGTTTCTTCTTCTTTGGACAGTCGTTGGATCCTTCCTGGCTTCCATGCGTCGACGACTCCAACTCAATTATGTAATAATTATATATAAAATTGACTCGAGGCTCCATCAAGAGTGATCACTGCTGTCTTTGTGTCGGTGTGGCCAGGACTTTACTTGGAAGCTCTCCATGTTTAATTAGGTTTTAGGACCTGGTCTTTTAATTAGTTAAAAGACGATCTATATAGAACAGAGCTTAGGCTACCAAGAATGTTAGTGATATTTTTAAGAGTATATTAACTCTTTTTTTGTTTGTTTTATTGGATATATATAATAATTTTATCTATTAGCTCATCGTTTTCTTTGGTTATAAGCCAGGGATCATATTATTAAAACCAATTGGAGAAAGAGAATAGAAGAACAAGCTGCTCTGACAAGAGCAGTCAGAGCAAAATCTTCAATAAAAAGCACACAATTTCTTGAAATCAAAACCGCGAAAAATTAAAACCTGATCACGGCGCAAACTGTTGCCACCATGTACTGAGAAGTTCTTTTATTTTTCTTACATAAATATATAGTTCTCGGGTCAGAATAACATATATGTAGCTGCTGTCACTCTGAAGCACGTCCACAGCTTTGCTTGCCTTCGACCTTCATTTTCCATGGCAATCAGATTGGTGAGGAGAATCTTGACATTTTTTATTTGGTTTTCCTGGTCCTTTCTGTGGGTTGCAATTTTTCTTGCTCTTGCCGCACGGGGGTGCTGAATTAACAGGGCCAAATCCCGTGGATGGATCTGCAACATTTATACAACATGTCTTTAAGTGGAATGTAAGAAAATAGTATATAGTTTCATGGTGAAAACATCGTTCGACAATAAATAAATAAATAAATGAATGAATGAACTGTGATAGCAAACAACATCTTAATTTATAGAATCGATGAAGTCGTGGTCCTGAATATTTATTTAAATTATATATCAATCTGATAACAAACATTCCTTCCTTAACTTGCATGCAAGATTATACACACACGTATGGACTGCTTAATTATCTGAAATTAAATAAAAGCAGATAGAATTAGGTTTTTCACCTTTCCCATAGGTGACCGAGGGAGAGAAGACGATGGATGCCAAGAGAATGCATACGATGATAAGAAAGGCTTTCATGGTGGAAGTATTTGTGTTTTTCAGGGGCATCATTGCCTCTTATTTATAGCCACCATGCCTGCGTCGTACAGTTAGCAGCCATGGAAGGGAACTTGCCTTGAAAGTTCACATGTTTATAATATTAACAAGTTGTTCAAGAAATATATGTAAAATATACTCAGCGAAGAATAACGCCGAAGACTAGATGGCTGACTATGCATGTGCCCGTCTTTCATCAAGAAGGTGATTTCTACAGCAAAACAGATAAAGCATGCGTGCTAATTATTATCATTACTATTATTATTTCTTAAAATAAGGTTGTTTTTTCCACACAAACAAAAAAAAACTAACGTGTCATTAAATACCTTTTTATGTTTTATGGTTTTAAAAATGTTTTTGAAAAAAAAAATTAAAATGAATTTTTTTTATTTTTTTATATATATAATATCAAAAATAATTTTTTAAAAATAAAAAAATAATTAGTATATAATAAAAAAATATTTCAAAAATAATTTTAAATATACTATCAAGGTACGTGTTACATAACAAGTGCTCGACTAAGTTTTTAGATCTAAGCCCTAACAAACCAAACCATTAACAAGCCCATGGTTTTGGCGGAGACAGCCAGGAGTCTTAACTTCGCTAGTTTTGAATCCAATTTCCTTTTCTCTTTATCTTTTTTTTTCCTTCCAGAAAAAGATAGATCATATATATTAATGAATTTTGCTTTTAGTTCATGAAATTCAGATCTTCATATATTTGATTTCTTGAAAAATCATCAGTAACTTTACAAAGTATACCTGCTTGACATGGCGATTCAAAACATATTAAGATGATATATTTGTATTATTATATTTTTTAAAAAAAATATTTTTTTAGTTTTTACTTTAAATTAAAAAAATTAATGTTTTCACATCATTTTCATGTGCTAATATAAAAAAATTATTTTTTTTAAAAAATTATTATTTTAATATATGTTTTAATAAAAAAAATACTTTGAAAAACAATTCCAACTACAATTCTAAACAATATATATTTGCGTTATTGATGATGATCACCCATTCCAATAAATTGTATACTTTATTTTTATTACAGCTATAATGTTTTTGGAGTGTAAATAATGTAATTTTTCTTTTGATCGAGAGATATGTGAACAATATACGAATGCCAACCCAAATTTTTTTATGGCCAATATTATTAATTTAGTCGCATTAAAAAATAATAAATTGTATAATTAAACTCTAATTAAATATGTGTTCGATATTCTATTGAAAAAATAATTTTTAATTTTTTTATTTAAAAATACTTAAATTAATATTTTTTACATTAAAATCATCATAAAATTAAAAGAAAAGTATTTATTTGATGTTTTCCAAAATAATCTTTGCTTAAAAACATATTAAGATGGTATATTTGTATTATTATATTTGAAATCAAATATCAAGTTCATCGTAAAATATTAATTTAAAACAAAAACATATTTAAAATTACACAAAAGCAAAAGTGAAAATATACTCAGAGACAAGCATTTGAAGGCATGTAATAGAAGCATCGTAAACGAGAAAACAAAGCTGTTAATTTATTTTGCATAAACTTCGTCAAAGATAATAAGGATAGCAATTACAACTGAAAAAATCAAGAGTAGAAATAATCATAGCATCCACTGAAAACTTTATTCATTACATATATATATATATATACACATATATAATTTTTAACATTAATATATAAAATAATAATAATATATTTTTAATACTTTCTAAAAAATTAAATATATTTTTAAAATGCATTCTCAAACATGAAAGAAGAAGAAAGACCGGAAGGATGGTAAATTGCAAACCGACAACACGCAAAATGCAAATGAAAGACAAGTCATTTATAACTGTGGTCCCTCGCATTGTATAACCGACATGTCATTGTAAGAAATCTGTGAGGGGGCTAAAAAGGCCTAAAGCCCAAGCACAACAAGAAGCCTGTATCGCATGCCTCTTTAATTTTTAATAAGCTGCTCCGAAATAAATAAAACTATGAGCTTGATTGAAATATATATATTTTGGTTGCCCAGATCTTTTTTTAATAAATTATTTTGATGTATTTTTAAACAAAAAATATTTTCAAAATAATTTTAACCACACTCCCAAACAGATACTAAATTTATTCCGAATTAATTTTTTATAATAAAAAAATTGATTACTTCATGCGATTTAATTAAAAATTTAATTTTATTTATGATTCAGTTTACTCGATTGAACTGTATAAAAATCTCATTACTTTTTTTCCAAAAACTAAATAAAAAAATATTATTTTAATATTAATAAAACAAAATTGAAGTTATTGACATGGCAAGTACATACGGGGCAAGGTTATAAAAAAGTGTGTAAAAAGGTACGCCAATAACATAATATCTCCTCACAGGATAAACTAAGCTCTCATAAATCTTAACTGCCACTTCTCTTTATCTTCAACTGAAACCCACAAGCAGAGCTCCAAATTTCCATCAATGGGAATTCTTAACCCCACAAAACCCCCTTGCTCATCTCTATTCAGCACCCATTTTATCAAACCCACTCTTCTCCTTAACTCCAAAATTGTTAGACTCAAACCACAAATTCACACTCTTTACACCACCAACAACAACAATAGAAGTAGACTTTCTGTAACCATTATAACCTGTGGCAAGCTCAAAACATCTAAAGAAATCAAGAACAAGGACAAGAAAGCGTCAGGGAAGATTATTCTATCGGATTCAGCTCCACCTGTTGTGTCAGAGGAGAGTGGTGGTGGTGGTGGTGGCGGCAATGGAGAGAAAGTTCCAGTGAAGACAGGAACTGGAGCATTGGGGTTCTTGAAGAGGTTGCCTAGAAAGGTTTTGGCTGTTTTGTCTAATTTGCCTTTGGCTATTGGAGAGATGTTCGCTATTGCTGTGCTAATGGCTCTAGGTATGTTGAAGCCTCTATTGGTGTCTAGTCTTGCTGTCTTCGGAAGGTTAATTGAAGTGTTAGTGTCAGAATGAAATTTAAGTACTAGAATTAGAGCTTATGTAACCCCTTCAGTATCTTTGGTTGTCTTGAATTCGTTCATCATGTGTGTGCAATGTTTATGCAGGTACTCTTATTGATCAAGGGGAGGCTCCGCAATTCTATTTCCAAAAGTTTCCAGAAGAGAATCCTTTCTTGGGATTCTTCACTTGGAAGTGGGTTCTCACCCTCGGGTTCGATCACATGTATTCATCCCCTGTTTTCCTGGGAATGTTGGCTCTCTTAGGAGTATCTCTTATGGCCTGCACTTACACCACACAGATCCCCCTGGCTAAGGTTGCGAGAAGGTTTGATCTTTGGCATCTTCTTCTATTAAACTAGGAAAGAGGAAGTTTCCTGTTAATACAGCTTTGTTGTTTAATGCAGGTGGAATTACTTACATTCTGCTGATGCAATTCGTAAACAAGAATTTTCGGACAATTTGCCCATGGCATCAGTTCAAGATTTGGGTGTTATTCTGATGGGAGCTGGATACGAGGTCACGGAGTAGTTTCAATTGTGTTGCATTTGTGAAATCTCTTTTATTTTCTTAAACCATGTGGATTGCTTACAAGCTTTAACCATTGGCCTGCATGATTGAGAGTCATTTGTCTGGATATTTGTTCTTCTCGCTATAGTCGCATTTTTCGCATCGCCGATTTTGTCTTTTTTTCATGATTTTTAGTCGCCCAGTGCAAGAAACACACATTCGGGATTATGTGCAAAAGTATAACGAGTTACTTAATAAGCTCACTTCAAAAGCTATAAAGCATGAATACACTCATTTCAATTTCTGCTTGCAACAAATCGAACAGTTATATTGCCTGCAGATAGTTTATCATGAGTTGCAAACAATGGCAACCTTCATGTTACATTACTATTAGTCCCTTAAACATCAGTACCTGATATATATGTTTTTGTGCTCACTATCCACAGTTTAATTAATGTAGGTATTCTTGAAAGGACCCTCTCTATATGCATTTAAGGGGCTGGCTGGTCGGTTTTCCCCTATTGGGGTACATTTAGCTATGCTGCTGATAATGGCAGGAGCAACTCTTAGTGCCACTGGGAGCTTCAGAGGCTCGGTCACAGTTCCACAAGGACTGAATTTTGTTGTAGGAGATGTACTGGGACCAAGTGGGTTTCTCTCAACTCCCACTGAAGCTTTCAATACTGAATTTCATGTCAACAGATTCTACATGGACTACTACGATGGTGGTGATGTGGGTGTTGATTTTCTACATGCCTTTTCAGATTTGCTACTTGAATTTATATGTGTTACATATTTTCTCTTATATGTTGTCTCTTCTTGTAGATCAAACAATTTCACACTGACCTGTCACTATTTGACCTTAATGGGAAGGAGGTTATGAGGAAAACAATTAGTGTAAATGATCCCTTACGATATGGTGGGATCACTGTGTACCAAACAGACTGGAGCATTTCCGCCTTGCAGGTACGCAAGAATGATGAAGGGCCTTTCAATTTGGCCATGGCTCCATTAAAAATCAGTGGAGACAATAAACTCTATGGAACCTTCTTACCAGTAGGGGATGTTAACTCTCCTGATGTCAAGGGAATGTATGTATTTCTTATTCTTATTTTCTTCTCTTTTTTCTGTACCCACTTCATACACAAGAATTTGGAGAATAAATACTGTTATTGTTCCCAGCATCTATAACTAATATTCAGTTGTTAAGTCAAAGTTGCACCTTGCTGTGATTATGATAGTGTTCTGGTTTTCCATATCTGAGAATCTTCACATAGTCACTTAAATTTGAAACAAGTCTCGTGGTCATCAAGATAAATGGATCAAATTCTTGAGCTTGTTTGCATGCTGCTTGTTATACAAGATGTTGGTTGGCGGTTCCCCAAAGTTTTTTTTTTTTTTGCTGAAATTAGTCGTGTTTTATGTTTGTGCATTGCCATTCAGCCCTTTTGATGTTGATTTTCAGATCAATGCTTGCTCGTGATCTACAATCCATCGTTCTTTATGATCAAGAAGGGAAATTTGTTGGGGTGCGAAGACCCAACTCTAAGCTTCCGATTGACATAGATGGCATGAAAATTATTATTGAAGATGCGATTGGAAGCAGCGGTCTTGAATTAAAGGTCTAGACTCAAAAGTCTTGCCACAGCATGGATTTCTTTCAATTGCGTGATAGGTACATGGAACTAAATCTTTTCTTTGTACAGACTGATCCAGGTGTGCCCGTTGTGTATGCTGGATTTGGTGCTCTAATGCTCACAACTTGCTTGAGTTACTTATCTCATTCACAGGTGAGAATTATGTTTCATGTAGAGTCTATCTTACTATGTTTTCTGATGAATTATAATGGTGGTTTCCGTTTAAACTTTGAAAGTTGTTTTTGAGATTGTTTATGCCTGAGAGAGAGCCGCAGAGGCTTCCGTTGTTTCTGCAATCATGTGTTTATCTGCTTTCTTTTCTTTTTCTTGCACTACTTATCTTTTCGAAAACAATTTGCTGTCTGAAATTAAAGTGTTGAAACTATAAATGCTGACAAGAATTTTAGTACTACTTTTGGATGAAAACATTTTATAGGTTCATCACGGACTTTGTTCTTACTGGTAACATTTATGTTAATTGCAACCTTCTGTGCTCATTTCGTTTCTTATTCTGGCAAATCGAAGATATGGGCTTTACAAGACGGGACAGCGGTGACTGTTGGAGGAAAGACTAACCGAGCGAAAGGTGAATTTCAATATGAGATAAATCTACTGCTCGACAAGGTTCCAGAGATAGTTGAATCGTCTCTTTCAAAGCAATCTGACGTTGCAAGTGGCTAGATTTTCGCAGCTTGAAATGAGATGAACACTTACCAATGGGGTTTACATGTGTTTCTGAATTTTGAGGTAAAACCAAGATACCGACCCTTGAAATCCAGGATACACTTTATCTGCAAGGCCGAGCTTGTTTCATGGAGTTTAGCGCTTTGCAGAGCCATGGATTGTTCTTGTAAATGTATAGCTACAGGCATTATAGATGACACGATAGCATGTGCGGCCGTAGAGATTGGTTACCCAGATGTCTATCGATCATTTTTAGTACAATGAAAGATAAAATATGACTCGTATTTTTGCCAGAAATTTCGAAGGGGGTCTTCTTATGAAAGGAGAATATTGTCATTTAAGAGACTCCACTCGGCATTGTTTTACTACTGCAGCCTCTATATTGATAATGTGAGCTTACCTCAAGTACTCGAAAGGATATTTTAGAACCACTTGTTCGTGATACATTGGTCTTGTGTTAATGGTACATTGATGTACAGTATCTGGCTGCCACTCTCTACTGCTAATATACTACACACATTAAACTTTATGCTACCGATAAAGCTTCCTCACGTTTGATGTCGAACACCTTGATAAGGGCATCTTCGACAACCTGATAAAGTTTTTGATTTAACGATAAATAATATTAGTTTTTTTACAGACATTCAACATCAGGTATATAATATGGTAACAACTGGAAACTTAAAAGATTCGAGTGGTTTGCAGGAATGGCAATCCTATAATACCATCGTCTCAAAGTTCAGAAATTGCATGTCTAGGGCAGAAAATATTATAGACAGCAACAAATGGACAATGGATTATTGCAGTAAAATTACCTTGTCTGGTGTAGAGGCGCCTGATGTCACACCAATTGTAATAGGACCTTGTGGAAGCCAGTTCTCTTTCTCAACCAACTCCCCATGCTAGCAAGAGATAAATAAATGAGAAATCTATAATTGAAATCAGAAAATTGATCAAAGAAAGGGAGCATGGGCAATTTCACTTACATTCAACTTATAAGCTATTTTGTTTCCCGGGCCTATCCTCTGTTCACTGTCAATCCAGTATGAAGGAATTCCACGGTCCTCGGCAATTTCTTGAAGGTGGGAGGTGTTACTTGAGTTCCATCCGCCAACAACTAACATAAGATCCAGCTTCTCCTCCACCAGTTTATACATTGCATCTTGTCGCTCCTGCAAATTAATCAGCAAAGGCTTGTATAAATATAAGATAAGAAAAAACATGAACCTGAAATATCAGCATAAAGAGTTTTTCTTTTATTTAATTCTTAACTTGGCTTCATACATGTATACAGTAGTTGCGGGACTAGGAGACTTGAAATTCTAATATATGATATGCATTCCTTGTCTCTATCCTCTTCTCCTTTGAAAAAGGCAAGTTCAAGGTTCAGAGTGTTTTAAGGTTGACCAATTTTTTAAAATATCACGGTGAGGGGAGAAGAACAGCACCATATGGAATTTGAATTCTATAAATTGTAAGAAGAAAGAACACTAGGTAAGACTCTCTAATGCTAGAAGTTTCACCAAACTCTCTAATGAAAAGCTGAACAAATAGAATCGTGAGATTAGAAGAGAGGATCACCTGAGTGGCATCACAAATGGTGTTGAAGCTTACAAAGTGATCATTTACATTTTCCACTCCATACTTGCGCATCATGATCCTCTCCACCAATTTTCCTGTCAAGAAGAGAAAAATCAATGAATTGGAGATCACTAGTGGCAATTTCTGTGAAAGAAGATATGATAGCTTAACGTAACTAAAACTAACCAATCTCTTCTGTTTCTCCCTTGAGCATTGTAGTTTGATTTGCAATACCAAGTTTCACCAGATCACTATCAGGATCAAACCCCTTAGAAACTGCATTTTTAAATTTCTACAATCAAACCAACAACTACATTAGAATTTTGTTTAGTATCCAAAATACCAAATCAAAATTAACAATAAAAAAAGCTTTACCTCTAGAAATTCCTCTCTGGTTGAGCTAGATCCATTAAGTTCACCCCCAAGAATGTAATCACACACATACATTGCCTGAATTAAACAGAAACTTCTCAGAATTTTTGCATTAAAAGAGAGAGAGAGAGAGAGAGAGAGAGAGAGAGAGAGAGAGAGAGAGAGAGAGAGAGAGATCATGCGCAACTCTTCCTTTATCTTTGTGAGTGGTGACTACCATGTTAAAAAACATTCCAGGATTTTCTTATATACTGAAAGAAGAAAGGAGATTAACCGCCACTGGTATTTGGAGCATACCTCTTTCATATTCTTCACAATAATGTACTTTCCTGCAAAAGAAGCGGTTGCTACAGTTTCTTCATGGGCATATTTTCCATGAATAATTGAGGTATAATCTCCCTTCTTGTGCTTCTCAACAGTGGTCCAAACCTTCACATGATTGCAAAGCATATTTATATATATAAAAAAAACATATATATCGAACATATAAAACCCAATAATTACACACAATAAGCTAATATCATACGGCTAAAACTCCATCCAATACATACCTTGGATACCCAAGGGCAAGTTGTATCAACAATTTGTACATTTTTGTTACTCAAAGTCAGCATCTCATCTACGGCCGCTCCAAATGCAGGCAAAATCACAACATCACCACCGTTTACAACTTCAAACTGTTTCTTCCCATCCTCAACAGGAACGTTTTCAACTTCCATCTCTTCTAACCGCTGCAACAACAATAAAACACAGTACCGTCACTAACCGGTCACAATTTATTCCTAAAATATCGAATCGCTACAAAGAAATTATTTTCATAAATAGCTTTCCACTGCCACAATTCAGCTCTATTCCACTCTGATTCGCCGAATTAAAAAAAAATAGAAAATTAATAGCACCTTATTAACAGTCGGATTGTGGATAATCTCGTTTGTTATCCAAATCTTCTCATCAGGAAACTGTTTTCTGGCTTCGTAAGCAATCTGAACAGCTCGCTCTACTCCCCAGCAAAATCCATAAGATTCGGCCAATTTGACTGTAACATTTCCCCATGAATACTCATAACCATTCTCCTTCAATTTCTTTATTATATCACCTACAAATTCAAACAAAATCACTCGCAATTCAATTCTCTCACGTCTTCTTAATTAGTTTTTCAGAAAATTAAAATAAAATAATATATATATATTAACAAAAATAAGAGATAACTTACTGGTGTACTCGCGATTCATGAGCTCAAGTGTCTCTTCTTTGTAACCAAAACCTCTACGATTATAATTCTTGCTTCTTGTCAGGTTATGTCTGAAGACTTTGGCGTCAAATTCCGATTCCAAAGAGACTGAAGAAGTAGAGTCATCACCGCCAGCGCAGCGGACGGAAAAAGTGGTTCTACTGCGTCGGAGAGGTACGTGATTGTCGGAGGGGAGGTTGGAGGGGAGTGATACGCGGCAGAGTTGAAGAGAGATTGCCATGATGGAGATTTGCAGGGAGGGGGAGAGACGGGCGTACGATAGTGAAGAGGGCGGAAATGAATGATGAGGGTGTACCGATGGGGCGCATTTTTAATAGAGGGGACTTATAATAATGAGAGGATCTCGTGATCCATGTTTTTTTCGGGTTTTTTTCTTTTTCTTTTTAATTTTGGACGGGGGTTTGATTTTGTCGTTTTGCTGATAAGATTCGGCGTTTACGGTCCATCTCTGGATACCAACTACTATCAACGTGTTTTTTTAGTTGTTTTTAATAAATTAATATCAAAAATAAATTTTAAAAAATAATAAATAAATAAATTATTTTGATAATTTTACATAAAATATATTTTAAAAAGAAATTGCTACCACGTTCTTTTAATTATTTTATTGAAAATTAATGTTTATGTTGGCTATGTTAATCTATGTTAATTATATATATAATATCTTGCTTTTATACAAATTATATATATAATTTGTAATTTTTAAAAAAGTATAATATTAAATGATAATATAAATTGGAACTATACGAGGTTAAATAATTATATTTAGCAGATTCAATGTATAAATCCATACTTTGAGATTCGTTATTTGTATTCATTAGTGAAATTTGTATAAATCCATTGAATTTTTTTTTTTTATAAAAAAAATCAAATAGAATTGGCCAGACTTTATATTCAAGCATATATATTTTATTATTTTCATTATACAAATGAAATATGATTGATTATAAATTTGCCAAATTTAATGCAACATTTTAGTCCAACACGTAAGACCAACTGCAGCGGGAGTGGCCATTTAATTTACTAAATCATGGATTCTTTCTTTCCTCATTTATATTTACCTAATTATGGTGTAAAACAAGTATACTCTATTAATTAAATTATTAACTATGATTAAAGTTGATTGTCTTGCACTTTAGAATTATATTGGGTTACTGTCCTGAGACTCTAAAGAAACATGTTTCAATATTTTATTTTATTTTATTTTCTTACTTCAGTTTATATAGATTTTAAAACTATCATATAATCATTTTTATTCATATGCTGACTCAGTTAAAATTATACTGATCCTCTCGATCTATGATCTTGGTCTTGTTCTGATTAATTTTTAAGTTGATTTTTAAAACTATGATAATAATTAATTTTTATTTTTTCATTGACCTAAGTCAACCCAAGTTAACCCTCTTGATGCATGACAAGGATCTTGCCACCCTTAGATGAAGTTTTAAAACTTATATTGATCAAAGTCAACTCGAGTGTCGACCAGTGAGCCTAGCTTTGTCGCAAATCAACATTCAAGTTGAGATTTAAAATTATAATTATTATTGTTTTATCTTTGATTTCTTAACTAAATATATTTTTGTTTCTATTATTTCAATAATTTCTATCTCAGACAGTAACTAAACGTCACATAGAAGCTGGTTTTTAAGGTATTTGAGTCCATATAATTCATAAACAATAAGAAAATCTGCCAATATAAGAAATTATTAAAATTCAAATACTTCGATTTATAAGGAGGACCGGAGGAAGGGGGGAAAAAGTCGCCATCAAACTTGTGTATCATGAGAGCTTAAAATCCAGAGAACTAACACCTGGCCTTTGCAAAGTCCATTCAAACTTGTGTATCACATTCAATATGACCAAAAACAAATGAATTACGTTGTTCACATCTTCAAATATTTGGAGTGATTTCTATACTCGTGTTAGGAGTTAGAATACTTCTTTGATCGGAATTAATCATGCATGAACAAGGGAGGAACACAAACTTTTGATTGGAATGCCATCATAAAATAAACTTGAAAATGATTCAGATTTTTTTAAAAATAATCGGAGAGAAAATATGTTATTTTGAGGGGTCAAGTACATAAAGGACCAATCTGGAAGATTCGAATACTTTGGGGGTGCTATATGTTTTCCACTTCACCCTTGCAAGTTTTCTTCAAATTCCTCACGAACTGAGCCTTCGCACTCGAACCAGACGATGCCTCTGGATCAGCTGCTTCAAACCAATCCAGCCACTGGTAACCCAACACCTGGCATATACCTTCTTTTATGTGGCACGTGTGGTCAAGCTTAACATGTGGATAGAAATTTGGACGTAAATTTTTTATTATTGACAAAGAAATAGGTTAAGGATCCAAATCAGAATAAAAATAAAAAGAGTTCAAGAACTAATTTCTTAATGATTTGAAAATTGAATAGTTTTTAATCTCTTTTTTTTCAGCTTAAAAACAAAACTAAGGTAATGTTTGGTGTTGTGGTAATAATTATTTTTTACTTAAATATATTAAAATATTTTTAGCTTGAAAATATGGTTTTCATCCTTTTGGTTAAATCGTGGGGAGAGCATAAATTCCTTATTTGATATGAATTTTCTTTATTGCAATTATATAAGCAAGAAAATTAATAGGAAAAAGAAAAGAAAGGAAAAAAGAACCATACAGGCAATGGCCACAATCTAACCATGGAACATTCATCTGGGACCCATCATATCCACATGGAGTGGAGATTGCCACAACTGCCAAACTGAAAAAGAGTACCAAGAGATAATAAAACCACCTGCTTCTGTCTCTTCAGTTTTCAGTTGAGCAACATAGGCAGGATTGAAACAACATTATTAGTACTATTCCCTGAAAATGGAGAGTTGTTCTCTGCAATCGTCAACTATAACCACCATACCAGCCTCATTAACCAAATGTGGGTTCATTGAGAAACCTTCTATTCATGGCCAGTTCCTCAAGTTTCCTAATTTAAGTAAGTTTGCTCATCCAAGAAAGCTCAAGATTCTTGACATCAAAGCTCAAGCTTCAGGTACATGACGATAACAAGTCTAACTTTTGCTATGTTTTTAGTTTCATGAAATGGGTTCTTATGAGATTTCCTGGTTGATTGTTTTGATAGATCTTTGTTATGATCTTGGAACTTCAATGTCATAAACGGAAAGATGGGTTTCATTGACACTGACTAATTTTGAGTTTTGACTGATATTCATTTTTTTTTAAAGCTGCTGTGAAATTTAGCTCTGGGGCAATTGAGGCAATTTCAAAAGAAATGGAAACAAAAGATGAGAATCTTGCATTTGTCGCTGGTGCTACTGGCAAAGTTGGCTTAAGAGCAGTGAAGTAATTTTCTAGTGCTCTACTTTTTCCAGCTTGGTGGTTGGTTTACAAGTATTCATTTGACAATTGAGTTTGCTTCAGGGAGCTTCTAAAGCTTGGATTTCGAGTTAGAGCTGGTGTCAGGAGTGCCCAGAAAGCAGAAGCTCTTGCGCAGGTATAAATTTCACAGTTCAGAAGAATTTTCCTGTTTTTGTTTTTGTTTTTGTTTTTCTTTCAAAGCATGTTTTACCAAAGAGTAATCTATTTGCAGAGTGTTAAGGAAATGAAGCTTGACGTTGAAGGATCTCAGCGTAAGAAAATAAAGCATTTCTAATTTATTTGAAAATTAAAATTGAAAGAAACTAAGATAATGATGAATAAAAGATACAAATTATTTGGATTTAGACAACATGGCCTCCTATGTATGCATTATAACAGGTCTTCTTTGGTCTTTAGCCCAGCTGTGGAAAGGCTTGAAACTGTGGAGTGTGATTTGGAGAAACCGAATCAGATTGGACCGGCATTAGGCAACGCATCTGTGGTTCTATGCTGCATTGGTGCCAGTGAGAAGGAGGTGTTCGATGTTACAGGACCTTATCGGATTGACTACCAGGCTACTAAAAACCTCATCGATGCAGGTAAGAAAGAAATTGAATTGTGTAATGCCAGTGTGGCCGCTTTTGTTTTAGATAATTGAGTATTGCTTTGTTTGCAGCAACTGCTGCAAAGGTTAACCATTTTATCATGGTTTCATCATTGGGAACGAACAAAATCGGATTTCCTGCAGCTATTCTAAAGTAAATTTTGTAATTTGGAAGGAGAATTAGCATATGAATCGTTAATTGGTGACAATTACTGATTTCCCTTTACTTTTTCTGCAAAAGTTTGTTTTGGGGTGTCCTAATTTGGAAGAGGAAAGCAGAAGAAGCACTCATAGCAAGTGGTGTTCCTTACACTGTAAGAACCTGCAGATACATTCCTCTGACACATGTTTCATGAGCATACCAGTTTATATTTGCTTGAGATTGATTATTTATAGCTCTCTCCAGATAGTGAGACCTGGTGGAATGGAGAGGCCTACTGATGCTTACAAGGAGACCCATAATCTTACTGTTTCAGAGGAAGATACTCTATTTGGTGGGCAGGTGTCGAATCTTCAGGTGCAATTCATTTAAATTTTTACTTTCAAATTATAGATTCTTTAACTTTATTTTTGGATATATTTGTCACCTGATTGCAAGGAAAATAAACTAAACTTCAGGCTTTAGAACAGAGAATGAAATAACAAACAGCCCTCACTTAGTCTGCATTCGTGCATTTTATTTTTATTTTTATAAAGGAATTAGCTGCCTTTTCTGCTTTTGGCTGAACTCATTTCTGTCCATCCTTTTAAAATCTCTGGACTGGTAGCAATATTTCTGTTTAATGTGAAGACTCACAGAAGACAGTCCTGAATTGCAGGTTGCGGAATTTATGGCGTTTATGGCAAAAAACCGTGGACTTTCATATTGTAAAGTGGTGGAAGTAATTGCAGAGACAACTGTACCTTTGACTCCTATGGATGAACTGCTCGCAAAACTACCATCTCAACGTGTTGAACCAAAGGTATACTCCATCCACTCTAGAAAAATGAAATGACAAGTTCATTTTCATTTGGATTGTAACAGAATAATTTGAATGTGGCAAGCATATCGCCACTCTATTTACCAATGCTCTGGCTACTTTCTCTTCCTTCTTCCTTCTCTGCATCATATGAAAAGGTGACTAGTGACTGGTGATATTGTGTTCTCAGAAATCAGTCGCGGCAGAACTGCCTAAGTCTGTGGCTCCTAAGATTGTCGAACCTGAGGCTCCAACCTCTCCCTCTCAGGAGGAACCTGCCCAGGCAAAAACTGTGGTCACTAGGCCACTCTCTCCTTATACTGCGTAAGCCCACTCTAACCCATTCTCGCTTTGTTTCAGCAGCTACATAAGGAACTATTATTCGAGATCGATTGTACAAAATCTTGACTTACAAATGCAAGATCATAACATGATAGCCTTTCTGTTACTGTATCAGTAGTATCAGGCTAAAGTTGTTAGAGTGTTATTTTCTGTAGCTGCAATGGACTTCCATGTTAGGTTCTTGTAAAGCCACGCACACAACCAGTTGCGTGAAGCTCTTTCCTGGCCTCACAAGGCCACATGCAGACCACCTACAAAAAGGGATAAAATCTGCAAGTGAAGGGACTAAACAATTTCCATCAAGTGTCTGTGATTTGATGGGGAAAAAAAGTGCTCCTTATGGAATACAACATTAAACAATACGCTCTTACTTTGAATTTGCTGCTAAGTTATCCAGATATAGTACTGTTACGGTCTTCTTTGTCCTCATTATATTGTTCTCGACAGTTATGAAGATTTGAAGCCGCCTACTTCTCCCATTCCGACTCAACCTAGCGGTAAGAAAGAAAATGTCAATTTGGTAGAAGCAGTATCGACGCTGGATACTTCAGATCCTTCTCCTGAGTCAGCATCCAGAATAGCTGAGACAGAACCAGCCCCAGTAGAAACAAAGACAGCAAGGCCTCTTTCTCCTTACGCTGCGTAAGGGATAAAATCCGCAATAGGCTCATATATTGAATTTGCTACTAAGTTATCCAATTAGTACTGTTATGGTCTTCTTTGTTATCATCTTATGGTTATTGACAGTTATGAAGATTTGAAGCCGCCTACTTCTCCCATTCCGACTCAACCTAGCGGTAAGAAAGAAAATTTCAACTCAGTAGAAGCAGTATCAACGCTTGATACTTCAGATCCTTCTCCTGCGTCAGCATCCGGAGTAGCTGAGACAAATGCAGCCCCAGAAGAAACAAAGACAGCAAGGCCTCTTTCTCCTTATGTTGCGTAAGCCTTCTTTTATTATTTTTCACTTTTAAGGCTCTTGCCACTTCATTTTATCGAATAGCCATTGCATTTGGCTCATAAAACATATTTTGAAATAGAACGAGACTTGTGTAATCTAGTTTGATTTTCTCTCGGTGGAAAGTTTCTCATTCTGCTTAAAATCATATGCTAGGTATCATGTTGATGGTTTTCGTTCTCCCTTGTGATTTATATCCCACTATGTTTTTAGATATGATGATCTCAAACCGCCCACATCACCATCTCCAACTTCACCAGTGGGATTAGTCGGAACAACCGCCTCCATAGATGCAGTGCCTAAGACAGGTAACAGCGCACTTCCAACATCCGCAATCAACAATCAGAGTCATAAAGAACCAAACCCAAAGCCACTTTCACCCTATCCTATGTAAGCTTGATTTCTCAGATTCAATGTATTTTCCCTCAAACTTCCTGTGGTGAAGATTTGCAAGAAAAGTTGGTCATTTTATAATGCCAGAGAGTTTTTTTTTCTTCTTTTATGCCACTGAGTTTCTCGGTTTTTTCCATATCAAGGTATGAAGACTTAAAGCCCCCAGCTTCTCCAACGCCGTCACTGAAGCTATAGGCTGATCCAGTACAGAGCTAAGTATCAATCATGACAATGGGGAATTCGTGCAGCATTTTTACTTGCAACCTATGAAGAGGCTAGCAACAGAAATTGCGGAATTCTTTCTATGTTTTTTATAATAAATGTTACTTTATAATATATTTCTTATCGACTCTATCTTGATTATTCTTTTGACCAATTTGATGTAGACTCGGCAAAACCAATTCGACAGTTTTACATGTTTTTTCTTCCAATCGTGTTTCGTGGATAGGAGCCCCATGCTCCATGAACAACTTCAAAGAGAATTTGCTTTGTGTTTTAACTGGTTATGTCATCTGGCTCCCGATGTTTGCTTCTATTAAAGGGTCAATTTCGGTGGCAAATTCTCCAACGTTATGCTCCAAAATGTGTTTTTATCGGTTCGGGTGTATTGTTGGTCAGCTTCTAGCATCGTTAATAGACGCTGTCATTTTTACATTAACCCATGGATCATCACACAAAAAAACCCTTTTAAACCAAATCACAAAGAGCAATTATATTATTAAAAGCACTAGCATTCCCATCACAATTTTCATCACAAGCCCCAGTGGTATTTGCATTACAGCTTCACAACAAGATAATCCAAGCCTTGTAAGTTGTAAGATAAAAGGAGAACCCAGTAATTTAAGAAATTTCATGCAAAGTGCAATGTTATCAGAATTTAACTGAAATATGATCCGGCTAGGTTTATGCCTAATTGGTCCCTCGGAGAAAAATGAGTTTCATTTGGTGTATAAGTTGTGTCGAGCTAATATCAAAATGGACCCATAATATAAAGGCGCAAGCCATAAAGGTCATGGTTTCTTATGCTGTGAAAAAAGAAGAAAGAAAGCAAACCAAAGCTGAGAAACCCTGAAATGGAGGGGTCCCAAAAGCCGACCACCAAGCCTCCCTCTACTGTTCTGGCTTACCAGGATCCTCACCACTGGAACGAGAGATTCTCCAAGGAGGAACGTTACGAATGGTTCAAATATTACACTCATTTTCTCCATCTAATTCAAGCCCAAGTCTCCCCAAGCTCCTCTGCTAGCACCCTCTCCCTCTCTTGTTTACTGCTGTTGGGTTCTTTTATTTATTTATTTTGACTTTCAAGAATTGTTTGTCTCGAGGACTCATTTTATCTTGCTTTTAATGCATCGTTAAAAAATTATTTTAATACATTTCTAAATAAAAATTCCTTTTAAAAATAACCACTTACACTTACATAACCCAAGTAGAAGAGGGATTAGAGAAGGCTTTACAGTAGCTATTCTTTGATGGTGGTTTTGTTTCCCTTTCTGAAGCCATTCCCGGGCATTGATGGCAACAAATGGTGTTTTTGCTTCCCAGGTCCCAGGGTGCATGACTAAGAGTTTTGGACCGGATCGGATTTGGGCTTACAGACTGGGTCTAGATCCATACCCAGTGGGGTTTATTAACATGTTGGATAGCGAATAAGTTGGGCCTTTCAGAAGTGCAAAGTAATAATAAAATAAATAAAACGCTAGAAGAAGGGTTTGAACCTTCGACCTTGTGGTTAACAGCCACACGCTCTAGCCAACTGAGCTATTCCAGCAGTACATCTTTCCAGTTAAGTCTCAAAACTGATGATGATTACTCTAACGTCTTGGTGGCGAGAGAAGAGTGGCTGCCTGTCACGTTCGTAGTTTGATATGCTAGTTTGGGAAAGTTGGAATTATGCTTGAATTCTTTGAAGGTGGATCATAGCATGCAAAAAAATCTTAAAAGAGAACACCACTGATTTCATTTTGATGGAGAGTGACCCTACCAGTAAGTTAGATTTGAGAATGCATGGCCTGGAAATCACTATTTGTCATTATATTTCAAAAATAATTTTGAAAAAACTTATTTTTTTAACTTAAAATTAAAAAAAAAATTGTTTTTAGATAATTTTTATGTATTGAAATCAAAAATAATTTTTTTTTAAAAAAATTATTTTCATATATTTCTAAAAAAAAAACATTTTAAAAATAATCTCAACTATACTTAAATTTTATAAAAATAAAAACCATGTCGGTTCTTGTCAAGTTGACTAGCTTGGATTGCTAGTTTGAAATTGCAATTTGAGTCGAAGGTTGTTTTAAAAAAACAAAAACCATGCAAGTTCGCGCCAAATTAATAATAAACCCTCGAGCTCATATCTGCGTTGGGTTTGATGCAACCTCGAATTCTAACGAGTCTCGTGGTAAATAATAATAATAATAAATTGAGAGGTAAAACAAATACAAATATTCATGATTTCCTGAGAAAAATGCAAAGCCACCGGTAACGGGTGTCGTTAGTCAAAGTTAAAAATAATTTAAATTAACGGTCCATCATCCCAAATTAACACCCACCGTAGACATGATATTTCATGTTTTATAAATATTACACGAGATAAAATTTAATATCTCCTGGCCTCGTTCATTTTATATTTTTATATTTTTATTTTTTTGTTTTAAGTTATTTATTATTATTATTATTTTAAAATATTTTAATTCCATAACATAATTAAATTAATTGATTATGTCGGTTCGAGAAATGATCTTTGTTTTATTTTTTTTTACATCCTAATTGCATCAAGACCATGCTGATCCGTGCCAAATTGACTATGCACCATGTACGATGTGACCTCTTCTATCCTTCACCATTACAATGCACAAACATTATTATATAATTTTTTTTCCAAATATAATTAACTATATTATAAAATAATTTTTAGTATCATAATTTATTAATACTCTCGAACTAGTTTTACCTAAATTAATTTTTCCTACTCAATTAAAAAAGAGTGTTCACATCAAGAAGTAACGATGGTTATAAAAGCCCACGCCAAAAAAATCCAAGAAAAAAACTTGGAATTAAATAATTCTAATATAATAGAGGGCCTACCAGCCTCCACGAGATTTTTTTTATATATATATATTAAAAAGAAAAACCTTCACAACCACCCACGACCAAGACTTTTTCAACAACAACAGAACGGCCCTGCTTTTTTTTTTTTATTTATCTCTCTCTAAAAAACTCCCATAACGGCACCGTTACGATCATTATTTCCTTCCTTAGATGTTTATCTAAAAAAAATCGACATATTTACATGGCACGAATATAAATTAAATATACTAAAAAAGAAAGTAAATAATTAAATTTCATGTCCATTACAAGCGAGTCCCTACGAGTCTCTCTCTCTCTCTACAAAATGCTTCAGCTGTAAGCCTCTTCTCTCTACATATCTCGCTCGCTCGCTCTCTGCCTTTATCCCCCCCTCTCTCTCAACACACACACACATCTCCCTCGCCGGCCACCTCGATCTCGACGGGAAATACCGTCGATCACCGTTTCCGACTCAACAATTTAGTCTCCGCCGTCAAATTAACACGATTTCAGCAACTTTTGTCACATATACAAGAGACACACAAAAGATAATCATATTATTTTGGATTCAATTTTGAATAAATTTAGCTTTAATTGATTAGAGATGGAGGGTGAGGAGGATTATGGGGTTAGTGAAGAGGAGGAGTACTTTTACGCCGATGATGGTGACTCGCTTGACGGCCTTGCCGACAATGACTATTCTGCTTTGCAGTGGGCTCCACCTAAGCTCTCTGCTACTAAGGTGTGTTTGTTTTCTGTGGTTGTTTTGTTTGTTTGTTTGATACTCAGTGTGAAAAAAAATGAACTTTTATGTGTTTTTGGTGGCGATTTTTGTGTGTTTTATGTACGAAGATTTGTGTGTTTAATTTGGTTGTGATTTATTTAACTGGGGCGATTTGATGCATTTGAATGAGGACTTAGTTAATGTTGTGCGTGTAGCTGGTGATTGTTTTGAGTTAATAATGGGTGTTTTGAGCGTCAGTTATTGAGCCTTTTGGTTTTTTTTTTAATCTCCATTGTGAGAAGAAAACCCTAAAAGAGGTAAACTTTGGTGATTAGTAGCTTAATCAAGCTGTAAATTGAAGATTGTGTTTTGGTAGTTATATCTGTTAGAGGTAAAATGTGGTGATTGGTAGCTTTATGGAGCTTGAATGGTTGGTTAAATCGAAGATTGTGTGTGAATAGTTGCTGGATTTTTAGCGTGGTCTCTGCTTTTGGTGACCCTTTTTGGATTTCTCGCAGGTGATCACTAAAGAGTCCCTCCTGGCTGCGCAGGTATATTTCTAAAAGCGAAAAAAGAATCAAACCTTTTGAACTGTCTTCTTGTATATGTACTTTACAATTC
Source organism: Salix arbutifolia (assembly GCA_025169955.1). Lineage (NCBI taxonomy): Eukaryota > Viridiplantae > Streptophyta > Magnoliopsida > Malpighiales > Salicaceae > Salix > Salix arbutifolia. The sequence continues at coordinate 11,056,693 of CM045910.1, read as the reverse complement.
CAGTTATTGACATTTTGATTTGGGATTTGTTGATTTAGAGGGAAGATTTGCGGAGAGTCATGGAGTTGCTATCACTAAAAGAACACCATGCACGGACTTTGTTGATCCATTATCGATGGGATGTTGAAAAGCTACTTGCAGTGCTTGTGGAGAAAGGCAAATCATGTTTGTTTACTGAAGCAGGTGTTACCGTGGTTGAAAATCTTGATGATGACATGCCACTGACTTCATCATCTACAATAACTTGTGATATATGCATAGAGGATGCATCTGGTGATAGCGCCACAAGAATGGAATGTGGTCATTGTTTCTGCAACGATTGTAAGCACTTCACCCATTCTTAATTAGTGCTTTTCTTTTTACATCCATGGTTATATCATTTCTGATATGCATAATTCTATAAATATGGTTAATTTTGACCTTAGCTGTTCAAAGTTAGTATGGTTGTCTACAGTTTTATTTAGACACTTTTACTAAATCTGTTGAATTCCAGTTCAAAATCCTTGAATTGTGCTTGCCAGTTGGTAGAGCCATTTTGAACTGATATATGGAACTTTAGCAACTGATGATGATATATGAATGTATTGGTGGTATATTGCTATGCTATATGAGGATATACCTAGTGCTGATGTTCAATCATGAGTAACCTCTTTATAGCTTCCTTTTCTTTTAAACACCTTGTTTCTAACTGAATCTCTTTCGCTGATTTTGCTGTTTGAAGGCTGGACAGTACACTTCATTATAAAAATAAATGAGGGCCAGAGCAGGCGCATCCAATGCATGGCACACAGATGTAGTGCTATTTGTGACGAAGCTATTGTCAGGAATTTAGTTAGTAGAAGGCATCCTGATTTGGCAGAGAAATTTGATCGCTTTCTTCTCGAGTCGTATATCGAGGACAATAAAATGGTCAAATGGTGTCCAAGCATTCCTCATTGTGGGAATGCTATACGAGTTGAGGAGGATGAATTTTGCGAGGTCGAATGTTCATGTGGTCTGCAATTTTGTTTCAGTTGCTTATCTGAGGCACACTCGCCTTGTTCATGCTTAATGTGGGAGCGGTGGAGCAAGAAGTGCCATGATGAATCTGAAACCGTTAACTGGATCACAGTTCATACAAAGCCTTGTCCAAAGTGCCACAAACCTGTTGAGAAAAATGGTGGCTGCAACCTTGTTAGCTGCATCTGTGGACAGTCATTTTGGTCAGCATTCTTTCCTGTGTCTCTGTCATTGATTTGTAAATTTGCAAATTGATGCTTGTTTGACCATAAGAAAAGGAATTAGATGTGTATGGTTGTAACATCTCCATTTCTTGAATATTGATCATGGTAATATACCTCCATACCCATACAGATCTGTCAGAATGGTCTAGCATGACTTGACTGTCCTTTTTTTTTCCTGCTGGGATTGTTGGGTTTGACTTATTGTGGCTGACTACCTGATGCAGGAGCTAGAACTGCAGTAGCTATCATACAAGCAGGGTTTTTCTTTGAACAGTTTATTTACATAACATATATGGTGGTAGTCTGGATGGATAAGATTTAGTTATTTTAAGGGAAATGATTTTGCTAGCATTAAATGTGCTGTTACAACTGTAAAAAATAATCTCCTTTTCTGGTTGTTCAGCCCAGGCAACCAGCCACAGGCTGTGCTCACTATGTTTTGCCTTTTTCTTCCTCCATCAATACCAATCACTTGTGGAATCATATTACTGATTTACTGCATTGCTACAACATCTTGTTTTTAATTTTGTTAATATCTTTCAGTGAAATTGGCTGACTTTAAAACTTTGTCCTTCTCCATTTCACTTGTCACAGTTGGGTGTGTGGTGGAGCTACTGGTAGAGACCACACTTGGTCAAGAATAACAGGTCACAGTTGTGGTCGCTACAAAGAAGACCGAGAAAAACAAACTGAAAGGGCAAAACGGGATCTCTATCGATATATGCATTATCATAACCGCTTCAAGGCTCATACAGATTCCTTTAAGCTTGAAAGTAAACTGAAGGAATCAATCCTAGACAAGGTGTCTATTGCAGAAGAGAGGGAGTTGAGACTCAAAGATTTCAGCTGGGTAACTAATGGACTCAACAGACTTTTCAGATCAAGACGGGTTCTTTCTTATTCATACCCATTTGCATTTTACATGTTCGGTGAAGAGTTTTTTAAGGATGAGATGACAGACGAGGAAAGGGAAATAAAAAAGAATCTATTTGAGGATCAGCAACAGCAGCTTGAGTCCAATGTTGAGAAACTCTCCATGTTTCTGGAGGAGCCCTTTCAGCAGTTCAATCAGGATAAAGTTATGGAGATAAGGATGCATGTCATCAATGTGTCTGTGATCATTGATAAACTCTGTCAGAAAATGTGAGTCTGATTACAATGGCTTTGAATAACGTTCAAAAACTGTAGTTCATAAACTAACAAAGGGATTTGCAGGTATGAATGCATTGAGAGTGATTTGTTGGGTTCTCTCCATCTAGGCACCCATCATATAGCTCCTTACAAGTCGAAGGGCATTGAAAGGGCATCAGAACTTTCCTCTTGTCGGAACACCAAACTCGGTTCTACAGATGAATATCTACCATGTGGTAATTTAAGTTTGAATCTGTTCTAACAATGACGGCTCTATTTAGTGGAGGAGAAAATCTACTTTTTTTTTGTTCTGTCTGCATTTAATAGCCATACAGTAGTGTTGCATCAAAAACAGTTTAATTATCCATTCCTTCTTTAGAATTATGTGGAAGCTGTAGGTAATTATTGCATGTCTATATTCTACTATATGTAAACCATCAGGTGGTTTTGCATCTGTGGTACTCCTTTTTGTCAACATTATTTTTTTTGAGTTGGGCCCATTATTGTTGTGTAAAATCATTCAGTTGATTTTTGTCTGTCAGATTTTCAATTGCAAGGGTCCTTATAAATAACGTCATCAATCAAAGATTGCTCATACCTTTTTAAAAGAAAAGCATTATTCCATTCTAAATGTATTTGTCCAATTTGCGAGTCTCATGTAGCTTCTATATTCTTGCCAGAAGTTATTTATAAGCAATCTTCTTCCTTTTCCCAAAATTATTGATTTTGGGAAAGTATAAATCTCAAACCTTTTATTCATTCAACCATATCTTGTGACATGCAGAATGAGGTCTTGTATTGTTATTGCTATACTTTGTCTGCAACGTGGAGTAGGGAGCCATAGCGGTTCTTATAGAGTATGCTCTCTTTTTATGTATTAGATCTTGGGTTATAGCGTATGTGCCAATAAGACTATGCAGATCAGAAAGCTAATTGAGGCTCGTGTGTTTTTTAAAAGGTGCACTGACAAATTTGCATTGTAGGTGGGACATTGGAATGTGACAGACCTTCCGGCTCTGGGAGTTCAGATGATAGTGGATGCTCTTATCGGAAGCGCGCTAAAAAGGAGGGTGGTGGGTTTTTCGATCTGAACTTGCCGGCAGAGATTGTAGACAGGAACTGAACCCAGAGACTGCAGACTCTATATATACTGCTGTACAGCTCTAACTCAGGACCGTCTTTTTTTGCCATGGAATTGATAATTGGTGGATTAAGCATCAAGTGCTTGCCTGTTACCCTAGGATATTCTGGAAGTCAAATCTGATTTTCCATGTCTACCTATTGTTTTTGTATTGTAAATAGCCTTTTGTCAGGAACATTGGTTGGTGATAGATTTGAGGTAGACTTCAAACATATCTGTCATAAATTTACAAATGATGCCAGTCTTACTGGTTGCAGGTTAGCTCCTCGTTTTCTTTTTCACCTTCCTTTGTGCAAATAAACATGCAGATGCAGAAATCAAAATAGCTATTTTATACGATAAATAAATAAACTTTTAATTACCTAGTTACACTTGTGTTTAAGAGTATTTAGATACTGTTATTTTTATTTGGAAATGTATTAAAATATATATTTTTTTAAAATAATTTGAATAATAAAAAAAAAAAACGGATTTTGTACCACAATTGCCTTTTTGGTCGAGGGTTTGCCATATCCACCAGAGCAAGGCAACTTGTGTGCTTGATGGGGTTATACAAGCACCTTAAACTTTAGGTTTTGTCTGTGAATCTCAGATTTTTTACTTTGCTGTTAGTGATTGCACAGCCTGACATTTGTACATGAAAAGAATAACAACTTAAGCTTCTCTCTGTTTTTTTGAAGGAACATTTTTAATCTGTCATCAGACTCGTAGACAACAGGAGATGATGCTGATTTTTAATTATTTTTCAGAGTTATTTTTTTTAACGAAGTGATGTTAAAAATAAATTTGTAATAATATATATATATTTTTTAAATAAACTAGTCACTTTCCACACCAAGATTATCAAAATTGTTTTTGACACAATAGAGTAAAATTACTAAGTATACATTTCAACTAATTTTATATTGATAATTTCAGAAAGAAATTAAATTATATTAAAATGTAATAAAAAAGTCAACAATATCATAAACAATTAATAAAATTTACTAAAACTTTCTCATGTAGTTTAAATCTTCATTTTTCACAAATGCTCAGTAGATTTTAATGGTGATTTTAAATATATTGTTCTCTCTCGTATAGATGAATGAATGTGCTTACCATATATGTTTAGAAATATTGAGATATGTAGTTTTTTTCTCAACTAGAATCACAATAAAGTTCCACTTATAGCCTTGAATGTGTCGAGAATTCGTTAAATAGATTTGACAAGATTCATCTAGCAGCTTTGATTTTCTAAAATATTATATTTTTAAACTCTGTTTGATATGAAAATCTACCGTAATATATTTTATATGTCTAATATTTTTCTATAAAATCTCATTTAAATCTAATATATAGTTTAAGAGGTGTTATTGATTTTATAAAATTGGTCAACAGACATATCAAATTCAATTTTGATTTTTAATTTGATTGATATTAAAAATCTAGTAAATTTATAAAATTGGATAATTTTTACTGATTTTACATGAATCAAATCAAAATTTTAATATATTTTAACTGATTTTGATAACAATGCGCCGCAGATTACAAGCTGCTACGGGAAACTTCACCTCTCTCTCTTTGGGTTTCTATAATAGCATTCCACGAGGCTCTTCTTGTACGACGCGAGTCAAGAACGCACTTCTTTATCTAGTTTTGATACGAGGATTCGATGTTAAAAAAAGGAACCTCATGTTTACTTAATTGCTAGTTAACAGTTTCCTTTAATCAGATCCTATTCTTTCCATCCCATAGTTAAAGAGGGGCTTGAATGGCTACGAGGTATAATTCTTCTCATGTCATTAGGGTTTGAATTCAAGACTACAGAGATTGAATTCTCACGATTCTCCTGGTTTCTGACACGAAAAGGTGAACGAAACTGGTCCGAAAATGCTAACAGATGGTTTCAAAACAATTATAGAGATGCATCCTTGCCTTCAAACACCGTTTTTTGCACTAAATCAAATGGGTTTCGGAGTTTGTAGAGATTTTTGTTTGTTTTGGGGTTAAACAAAACAATAAAAATACCAGCATTTTAAATAAAACACCAGGGAGCATGTCTGTCAGTTTCCTATGAAAACTGATGCCTGACTTGTTCAAGATCGAGACTCCTGTCTGTCATTTTGTCTGTCAGGTTTCATTGCCAGACAGAAACTAAATATTAACTCCAGTTATAATTTGATTCGATCCTACAATGGCACTGCCAGAGCCTGTAGCCACACCATCAGAAACTTCTCTGTGCCACATTGTTCTGCAAATCTCGAGTATTAAGTTAGTTAATAAAACTTGCTCTCCATCAAGTCAAATTGTTCTTGGGTTTTGGGTTAAATTTTTGTTTGTATGTAAGTTGATGAAATCGATGGCCTGTTTAAAAAGGTAAACATCTTTATAATCTATGATTATATGATTGGATTTTCCAAGTTGACTCGTTACCTCGATCCAAATTAGAAACTTCTTGAGATACGATCTATGGTCAAAACTTATCTACAGTCCATTGAAAAATAAAATCAAAATGGTACATGTGGTTTAATTAATTAATTAATGGGAAGGGATGTGATTACAAAAACTATGGGATAATGCGAATATCTATGATAGTTTGTCGTCAGTGGTCAGAGGTCTTTTCCTTTGCAGCAAACAACATGTATGAATCCCAAGTTTAAAAGAGCTAAGGAAGGGCATTTCAGACATCTACTACTTACAGGACTTGGTTGGAAGTCGTCGAAGACCAGAAGAGCAGTGACATCCCATGTGATTAGGCTTGTGTAGGGTTAACATTTTGACAGGTGTATTGCTCCTACTCATTCTGCTGACGACTCCATATTTTCCGGTGCTGAATTGGATCTGGGAAGCCAAAGAAATGCAAATCAAATCCTATCCCAGCATTTATTGGATTAGTGACATTTATCTTCTCAGAGAACTATACACTTTGGTCCAAAAATAAATAAAAGAAAAAAAAACTCCTGAAACCATCCTTAATTCCCTACCTATTTTTGGCAGCAAATTACATGAACACTATCAAGAAGACAATTTGAGCTCAAGGCAACAGAGAAGTGAAACTGATGAACAAGGTAGCCTATTTTTTTTATTCAAGAAAGCTCCACCATCTTTCTAAGTATTTTTTACGGATCCAAATTAAATAAATAAAATTTTGACTGTTCTAGACTCTTATAAGATAAATATACTCTGAATTAAACCCAAGCTTTTTATCACCGGACCGAAACTATCGGACATCAGTAATTTTTACCCAAAGATTCGAATACTTCTGTCTCTCGCTCCACCACTGATCATGGCAAGGTCTCGTGCAACTTCAAAACAACTCCACCACCGTATTATGACCTTCAATATTGTTATTTTTATTTATTTATTTATTTATTACCATCTATATGGCTCTATATGGCACTCTGCCCAAAATAAAGGCAAGAGGCTTTGCCCAGCAAGTTTTTTCCTATTGACTAGACAAAAGGAGCATTGTCATGTTAGGCAACGGTTAGCCCACCAAACCAGTCATTTCATATCAAAACAATCTTATTGTATCTTTCCATTGACCTCTTCCTTTCAGCCCTTTTAAGGATCCTTCACCTTTTTCTAAATGCTTCTCTCTTTTTTAGCTTTAAAAGGCCACCAACAGCACTGTTAATGTCTTCACAAGTGCAGAATGTGCTAGCTAGCGCTAGCCACGAACCCTTTCGTTTTATGATTGGAAAAATAAAGACAGTAGCTAGTGAGTATCAAAGAAGGATAATCACTTGACGTTCATATTTGATGGAATTCCCAGCTTTTTCATAAAGTTTAATCCTTGCACGTGTTGCGAGTACTTGAACCGTGGATTCAATATAAAACTGTTATGAATGAAACAAACATTATACTTCAATCATTTTAAGTATCAAAATCATTAAATCATTACTGTTTAGTCGATAAACATGGCCTTGTTGCACGGCAGACGTCGCACAGTAATTTGAATATTTGATAGTCCTTGATCTCTCTCTATGTCGTTATTAGATTCATGCTTTCAGAGAGTTAAATGGCATAAAAGTCACATGAAATGCGAGGTTTGAATTTCGTTGAAGCTCCAATCCCATGAACTCTTGCTAAATGTACCTGATCACAAGTTAGTAACCTCTCTGTTTCTTGTCTCTTTCTTCCTTTTGAATCACTTTTAAGCATCACCTCTAAAACCTTACAAGGTAAAGCCATGAACTGATCGTTTGCTTCTTTTCATGCAATGCGAAAAGCCCACCATGGCAAAAGCTTCAAAGGTGGCATTGCTTTCCAAGACAAAGGAAATAGTCAAAAAATGACAACCCTTTTAAGCACTATCTGTTTATGTAAACTATATATATGGCACTTATCCACAGGCATGTTAAATATATTTGCATCATACTTGCTATAGTTTTATGCTACAAATCAATAAAACAACTACATTTTTCGGGGCTCGCATAGCTATAGCTAAAACCCGACTTTGGGTTTTTGAACCACTAGTTTCCGCTCGGCTTTTGAAAAGAAAAAAGAAAAGCAGCCCATTTGCATGACTGGTCTCTCTCCACACAAGGTGGTTCATTTGTTTATAAACAGCGTTTATTCTGTGACCATTTAATGTTTTTTGGATGTTTCCTTCATGAAGTGTATTTTTCTTTGCTTAGTGCATGTCAATACTTTCTGGTAGTATTCGCCATCCATTTAATGCTGACTCAGAAAATTTTCAGCTGTGGGGTCTAAAGACAACTTATTTGCCTCAATGCATGTAGTGAAGTGTCGGGCTGGTTCAACTCTTAAACAGTTCAAGTTCATGGAAGTAAGAGTTTCAAGGCCCAGGCATTCTAATAGGTAGCCTCGCAGTTTTCTTCAGTAGTAAGATAATCATTATTTGCTGCTAATTACATTTTATCCTTCTGAAGTCATTCTAGGATTGGAAATAATAAAAAAGATGGTGTATGGGAAGAGATAGAGCTGATATATTCTGTATCTAAACATTTATATTGGTGCAGCTTCATGTCCATACCCTTAACATTTTTAGGCCAACAAACAAGTAGCTTTCTTTCTCTGGCACTACTATGAACACTTTTCTTGCCGAGTCTATGTTTTACAATTAATTCTCAGTTTTGGTAGAAGCCTAGAAATAGAAGTTATAGTATATGATGGTTTCTGGGTATGGCTATCAGTTGGTAGCCTTTACTTGTTGTAACTTTATAATACTTTTGGTGTTTCTTCATGCCCATACTTTCTACTCTTTTTGGCCCAGAAGATACTAGCAACTGTTAGATGTATGGCTCTCCTGCAAGTGATCTTAGAAATAGATCTCTTTTAATTGAAACTATGAACTCATTTTTTTCTTTTGCCTCCATTTTTCTTTCTAGTCAGTGAACAATCATCAAAGTCTCACACACTTGTTCTGGCTGTTCATGTTTAGCTCTGATGGACCATGTTTTAGGGTAAAAAACAGAAGAACTTATCCTTCTTGGATGACTTTTGCAATCTATCATGACCAGTTCTGTTCTTTTCATTGACAGTGATCCATTTCAAAGAAAACTCGATGTTGCTAAACAAGAACCAAACAGCATCTTTGAAGATTTTCGTCACCTTAAATCGGTAAGCCTTTTCTGTTTGATAGTTAGCAATAAACTCTCTGCAGTCAGTTTACAAGTATATCTGCTTCTGTTAAGGTTAACTTTGTTTGATTTTTAATTTTGTTTCACAGAAGAAAATGGGACAGCTTGAGGACTGTGTTGAAGTCAAGAAGAGGCAATTTCCTAACACAGAGGTTCAAAATTCATTAAAGCAGGAGGTGGATATATATCTTGACTTCTTTCTGTGCTAACTGCATGTGTAAAACCTTTAAAAAGTTCATCAAGATTGTTAATATTAGTACTTACTCAAGAACCCTGTTTATTTCTCCTCTGTAAGAGTTAGTCCTTTCAAGGACGTCTCTCTAGATGCTTTGCTCTTAGATTTTTGCTACCCATTGCAAGTTTATACCAGAAACTTGGTCAATCTGCAGAGGAAGCTATGAACACTTGTAATTTATATAATTCACCAGTGCGTGAGAAAAAATATCCAGCAGTCCACTGCTGAGAAGAAAAAGGACAGACAGAGAAGAGTTTTTGTTATTTTTTATATTCTAGAATGCAACAATCTTTTCACCAACTGCAAATTGTTTCCTCATGCAGATATTAGATCTTCAAGACCGATTGCAGGACCAGGTTTTGGTACGCCGTGCCTTGGAGAAGGCACTGAGTAGTAGGTCTTTTTCCCATGATATCATGACTGATAAGTCAATCCCCAAGGTAAAGTTTCTTTCTGTAAATCACACAGTCAGTTACATTTTGCCAATATCTGCTGCTATGCACTGTAATTTACTAATTGTTGATTTAAATACTTTGCCTAGCTGTTGCCTTTTCTCACCTTAGCAATAGGCTGAGTGAATCTGCTTCTAACAGCGACGCGACTTTCATTTTACTGAAACTGCAGCCTGCTAAGGATCTGATGAAGGAAATTGCAGTCTTGGAACTGGAAGTAGTGTATATGGAACGGTATCTTCTCTCGCTTTATAGAAAAACACTTGACCATCAAGTATCTTCCCTGTCAACCAAGGATGAAATGGAGGATGAGAGATTCAAAATGAGTTCAGACGCACAGAGAGGAATGTCTCCAGCAGTTCCTAGAAATGATATCGTGTCAGTTAAGGACAATTCCAGTGATAATGCAAGTCATATCACTTCACTAACCAAGGAATGCAATGGCTCTTGGGGACTGGAAAAAATGTTAGATTCCAGCATTCATCAATGTCCTTCCTCAATATCTCAGCGGTCTATTGGAACTTATCCTCCAACGCGATCTATAGCCAGAGCCATAGACTCATACCATTCTCTCCCACTGTCAATGCTGGAGGTAACTTGATTGATTTGAAGTGTCCCTAGCAATCATCCCTGCAAATTTCCTTAATCAACTAAACTTTGGTAAAAATCAGTAACTTTATGTAAATCTGGTTCTCTTTCGTTGTCTTTGCAGCAAGCTTGGAATGATACTTCAAATGCAATCACTCTAGCAGATCATCTTGGAACCTCTACTCACTATGATGTCCTAGAGACGCCGAACTGGCTTTCTGAGGAGATGATCAGGAGGATCTCAGCCATATATTGTGAACTTGCAGACCCACCTTTGATCAATCCTGATTATGCTTCCTCGCCTATTTCAGTCTCTTCATCACCAAACGAGTTTCCATCCCAAGGCCATGGTGACATATGGAGCCCCCAGTATGGGAACTTCTCATCCTTCAACTCGTCACTTGACAATCCTTTCCACATTGGAGCCTCCAAGGAAGTCAGTGGACCATACTGCTCAATGGCCAAGGTCCAACGCATTTGTAGAGATAGTCAAAAGCTGAAAGATATTCAACATAAGCTCCAAGATTTTAGGTGAGTCCAGCGACCATAGCTGACGAAAGACACTTTGCATCATATGATCTAATACTACTATCGGTCAATCCTGTTTCAGGTCACTTGTCTCTCGGCTAGAAGGAGTTAATCCTAGAAAGATGAAACATGAGGAAAAACTAGCGTTTTGGATCAATGTGCACAATTCACTTGTGATGCATGTGAGGTTCTAAAGCTCATTATATATCTTCAAGATTCTACATGGTTTTGCTCCCTTTTGCAGTTTTACTTCTAGTCTCTGAACTAATGCATCCCATTGCATCATGTTGCCCAACAGGCATACTTAGTATATGGGATTCCACAAAATAATATGAAAAGGATGTCCTTAATACTCAAGGTGAGAGAAACTTCCCTGCTCATCTTCAAGGGAGAAAGCATGTAGAACATCATTTAAAAGCTGCTGTATGTTTCAGGCAGCATACAATGTTGGGGGTCATACAGTTAATGTAGACATGATACAGAGTTCTATTCTGGGATGTCGGCTTTTCCGTCCAGGACAGGTAAATATGCTTCTCTGAAACTTCTATTTAACAACATTGCCTGCTAGTTTTGGTTTCAGTTTTAACAAAGGTTTCCTAATAAAGATGGCGTTTATCTGGATGCAGTGGCTGTGGCAGCTATTTTCTTCCAAGACAAAATTCAAGGTTGGAGATGGAAGGAAAGCTTATTCTATTGATCATCCTGAACCTCGATTATATTTTGCACTTTGTGCAGGAAGCTATTCTGATCCTGCGGTATGTTCCATTATTCATGATTTATATGCCTGCTCATGCTCCTCATTGAAGCAATGAATTGCGATTGTTCAGGTTCGAGTATATACTCCTAAGAGAGTGTTCGAGGATCTGGAAGCTGCAAAGGAAGAATACATCCAATCAACATTCATTGCACATAAAGAAAAGAAACTCCATATACCAAAGATTGTGGATTCTTTTGCCAAGGATCTGGAACTTTGCCCCGCCGGTGTGGTGGAAATGATAGAACATCTACTGCCTAATGGTTTGCGGAAAAGAATCCAGGAGTGTCGGTACAGAAAATATGGCAAGAACATTGAATGGATTCCTCACAACTTCGCGTTTCGCTATCTGCTCTCCAGGGAACTAGCCCAGTGATCTCATTTCCATCAGCATGGGTGGGATTGCATGTGCTGGAGCTAAGCAGCAGTTTTCTTCCCCGACTAATGCTTGCAATATAATATGGAGTGACAGAAGAATCATAACTGAAATTTATGGTCAACTAGGCAGTACCCAGTTGATTTAGACACCATATTCAAGTGTCTATCCTAGAAGAATGATGATCAAATGGGCTTTTTATGATCAGAAAAATACTCTGAACTGCTTGAGCTTAAACGATCAGCAATCTTCTTAGATCAGCTTCGTTGTGATTCTGCTGTCATTCCACTTCTCTTGTCTACAAAATCCATGATGATGCAAGAGAAGCATAATTTAATAGAATGGTTGTTACTAATTTGTGTGTAACATTTTGCAGAAGGAATGTCTCGGCAGAGTTCATTATCTGTAATCTTAATAGCATTTCACATATTAACTTCACCATCTTTATCCGAACTTGACTTTTTCTTTTTTCTGCTTGTAATGTGAACTCTCAAATTATTGGAACCGTAGCCTGTGGATACTTGTACACTCTTGACTCTCCCTCTTGGACCCCAGCAACCAGTGTACCTCCTCTTTTTGACCAAGTGGAAAAGAAACAAAAGAGAGAAGAAAAATTAAACAAGATCTCACCTTTCTTGCTAGCCTTATCTGAGACAGAAAAGCTGCACCAGAGTGGTCCTTTTCGGTTAGGTTTGATTTTTATTTATAATAACAATCAAATTAAAATTATGATTATAAAAAACCGAAATTAGTTTAAATCAACTAGTTTTGGTTAAGTTTGGTTAATATTACATTGTTTTTTTAGGCTCTTTTTTTTAATCAATTTTTTTCTTTTCATATTTCACCAAAATAAAATTAAACCAAAAAATTTGAACTGAACCAAAAGATTAGAAAGTTTCTTTACGATTTATATTTTTTAATTTGAATCGGTTCAGTTTTCGTTTTAAGAAACCAAAACCAACTAGACCGAATATTTTTTAAATATTCTAATCGATTTTTCTCCATTATTTTTTTATTTTCTCAGTTTAGTGTTTGGTTTTTTTGTTTCCTCTTGCCTCCCAACAAACATGAATGAAAGGTTTCAAAAGTGAGGGAAATGGGTGGGTGAAATTCCCGAATTTCACGGTCAAAACTACAAATGCACTGCTTCCAGTACTTGCCCAGGGTTATTAATAAAATCAAACAGCAAGATTTTATATTTTATATTTTGTGTTAAACATGTTTTAAATATAAATAATTTATTTAAAACCTAACTAAGAAAACTCAATTTTTCACACGGGAGAGTTGGCCAAAAATAGATCTATGGTAAAATTTGAATCTCACAAATCAAGGTAAAAACTTTCTAAGACTTTTTATTACTATTATAAAGTCGAAGATTTATTTTCCTCTTGTATGAAATACATGGGTGTGTATTAAGATTTTAGTGTTTTCAAGTGACGTGATAAAAAATGACTTGAAATCTGCACAACAAGTTTTGATATCGAATCAGAACATGCATCTCTTATAAAAGTTTAGGATAATTAAAATTTACTCACTCATTTAAACCCATAAAATATAATTTTTAGAAAATAAAATTTATTCGAATTAAAAAAAAAATATCGTAACATGAAATTTGTTTCCTTAGGTCTTGTTTTGTCGATTGTGGAAAGCGAAGGAAAAGAAAGAGAAGAGAGATCTATCTCTTGAGAAAGCACCAGGATCACTTGCGTAGCACTAGGTGACCCAGAACCCGGCACCCCTTTTTGGCGCTTCTGCTACATATAACAAAACCCTTGAAATATAAAATATCAGCTACAAACCTAAGGTTCTTTACTTTTTTCAGTGCCACCAAAACCTTCTAGAGAAAAAAAAAATGGAAGATGAGGGAATTGAAGCCGTGTTGGCTAAAGCTATAGACTTGAGATTAAAAATCGGTAATTGCATCCATAAAGCAACCACCACCAGCATTTCCAACAACATAAAGAATCAATCTTTTGAAGAAGAGAAGCAAGAAAGTGACGGTCTTGAAGAGAAAGGAGAGAAGAAAAGGAGTCCTAAGAATTCGGAGTTTCTTGATGGGGTTTTATTGAGTGAAGCAGAGGAAGGAGAGGATGATGAGACTGAGAGGCTTTTGCATATCTGTGATGCCCTTGAATCCCTTGAGAACCAGCTCTCTAACTTGCAGGTTTCTTTTCATTTTCCATGATTCCAATTTTTCTGTTCTTGTTAAAATTCGGGGTTTACGCCAAAAACCCTAATTTTGTCGACACTTAAGAGTGTTTTTAGGAAGAATATACAATACCCATTTGCTTGTTTTTGATGAATAATGAACGAGACGTATAAATTGGGTTTTAGGTTCATTGTGGAAACCATGTTTTGAAGTTTATGTTTTATGCCCAAAGGCAAAGGCTTGAGCATGAATGGGAGTGAGTGACAGGATTTGGTTTCTAAGGTTTGGGCTGATTTATCGCTTTTTTCATATCTTTTGGTTTTGAAATCAGTTTTTCTTGCAAAATTGCTATAACGGACTTACGCATGTGATTGCTACTCATCAATCGGAATTTGGGAAATTTTGTGTACATGAAAGCGAGATAAAATTATTTTTATCTTCTTGGATTGATGTTAGCATTTTCAAATTTTTCCTACTTTATCATACGAATTATGCTTTACTGAGACTAAAAAATGCTATTCCATGTAATGCAACTGATTGTTTGAATGGCCTAGTTCTCTTGAAACTATGTAGAAGGTATTTGAGCTTATATTCCTGATGTAAATCATTTGACCAGTACCTCCTATTCAAGATTGTAAAATGCAAAAGATTACGTACTGAAATCTTACAAGTGTTTACAAGTTGCTACAGCTGTGATATATGATACATTAACCACAATGATTTCATTGTTCGTGCATGTTTGTAGTGGATTTTCTTATCATTGACAAGGACTGTGATATATCACACACTAACCACAATCATTTCATTGTTCCTGTATGTTTGTAGTTGATTTCCTTACCAATGACAAGGAGATGGATTGGTTTTTAAACTGATTTTGTTGGACAGTAAAGAAAACTTTAGTTACTACTTGAATAATTTCTGCCAGGTCTTGGGGTGTATTTGATTTCAAGTCTACTCAGTCATGGATGCCTAGCATCTATTTTGATGCAGTGACTTGTAAAAACGGATAGGGGTGTGAATTATGTATGTGTGTTAGTCCTTCATTACAATGTGCTCCATCTTCACAGGGTTTTTGCTGCGCATATTAAGAACTAGTAAAAGGGCAGGCTATAAAATTTTGAAGTGGGTGTCAGACTCACACAGACAATGATTTGGTAGAATACTTGTATGATCCGATAAATCAGTTTTGTTCATTTCTGTTCTGTGAGCCTAGGAAAATCTTTTGTTTCATGAACTGGTCTCGCTTGACATCCTATCAATGTTCTCTTCATCTGGCTTTGATGTGGGATATTCCAATCATTTTTTACACTCTTTGACTTTTCTGCAAACATGCATTCTTTTCTTTTTGTTTCTTTAATGTAATTTCCTTCCTCATGTGTGCATGCACTTGTGTGCTAGTGCGTGTGTTGATATTGTGGTGGCATGGAGAATATTGGTGGTATAAATAACTTGTGATTGACAATGAAGAGAATGAGGTAGTAAATTTTTTCAGTCCAAAGTTTATTTGTATGATTTATGCATATGGAAATTATCCAAAATCAACAGGTAATACCTTTCTTTAACCAATGAAAGGACTTGTTCCGTCTGATGGACAGGCTTTGCAGCAGCGACAACGTTATGAAAAAGAAGTTGCCCTTGGTGAGATTGAACATAGCCGCAAGATATTATTGGATAAGCTTAAGGAGTACAAAGGGGAAGAATTGGAAGTAATAAAGGAAGCCTCTGCATTTGCTGGGGAAACTGTGGAGCAAGATAATGATCTCTTGCTTCCTCCTTATCCTAGCCGCCTCCCACAGTCCTTGGTTTTAAACAATCGCCATCTTTCCCACTTTCATTCAACACAAAAGTCCAATGGGATAATAACTGGTGAAGCAAAGAGGTATCAGGATGAGTCAGAACGCAATCAGGCGCAAACTGCATCGAACTCAAGAAAAGGGTTGGGACACATAATCAGCGCAGCAGCCAAGACTGTGATTACCCTTGTTGGTGTAATATCAGTGTTAAGCTTGGCTGGTTTTGGACCTGGCATTGGAAAGAAAAATGTTCCTCTCAAGGTTTTGGGCTTGTGTCAGCAGCAACCAGCAGCTGATGAGAGGAAACAAGTTGTTCAATGCCCACCTGGGAGAATCCTGGTATGGGAAGATGGGGAAGCTCGCTGTGTCGTGAAAGAAAGGGTGGCAGTTCCTTTTACTTCAGTGGTTGGAAAGCCTGATGTAAATTATGGGAGTGGATAGTTTCATAATTGGTGTCTTATCTTTATTCCCTCGTTTCGAAAGTTTTGGTAGATTCGTTGTGTATCTTTTTCACACTTTGTTTCTTCACTATAGTGAATGAAGAGTTTGCTTCAATGACCTGTAGGATTCACGATATTCGCAAGTGGTGCATATGCATGATCCTTATCGCTTTTGATAATTGGAAATCCTGTTTTCCAAATCTGGGAAGCCATTTTAGATCCTAATTAAAATCGGTTGCTTCACAAATTATACAAAAAATCCATTCGGTTCAGTCCTTTGCTTTTTCTTCATGTTTAAAATCAATTGTAATTATCACGAGGGCTTGCTAGCATCAGTTGACAGTGTATCGATTATGGTTTCTCTTTGAATGCCAGTGTCTCCTTGACTGAGCCCTGGAAACGCGAACAGTGGAAGGTTTCGGCCACTGTATGAACCATGGTTTCTCTTTGGAGGCCTTTCACAGGGGCCAGACTTGAATTGCTTCAGCGCATCTGGTGAGATACTAAGATTATAATGTCATCCCATACTTTTTTAACCATCTTCCGAAGGGATTGAAGCTCTTGTCGACGGATAATTTAATAATGCTACAACTCATATCAAGTAGATAAATTTAATGATGATTAGATATGATGCCAAAAATATTTTATAAAAAGCTGTAGCATTATTAAATTATCTACTTGATATATATATATATATATATATATATATATATCAAAGAGTATTTTTTTTAATAAATGTGAGGAAAATATTAAATATATAAACAAGTATAAAATTTTTATGCTATATTTTAACATAAGTTTTTTTAATAGGAAGAATTTCGCAAACGAAATAAGTAATTTAATCTAATGATATCAAATATAAAATAAGATTATAGATAAATATCATTTTTAAAAAAATATTTAGTTCCAATTCAATATTTTTTAAAATTTTAATGTACTCTATTATTCAGAGTTAAAATTATATATCAAATGATAGAAGATAAAAATATAGACAATAATAGAAATAGTATAAATCATTTTGTAACTATTAAATCTAATTTAAAATATTAAATTTAATAGATTTATAGATTTGATCGGATGGATTTTATTGATTTTATATGAATTAAATTAAATTTTAATAATTTTCAAGTTTTTAGTCTGATTTTAGATATGAGATCGTAAAATCAAGAAGTAAATTTCTGGCAATAACGCATGTAACTATGTTATTCTTCAGGCACCAAGTCCAAATCATGTCTGCCATGTTTCAACAGGCACTGTTCCGGGTCATGCACTGAATGACGCCACCAGATTAAAAAAATCATCTTGCCTCCACCACAACCTGAAAGGTTAATATTCAAATATCTTTGGTTTCAGCCAAAGCCAAGTGGGTTTTCTTCTTCTTCTTCTAGATAACAGAACCTAATTGGTGAGCTTGCTTTCTATTGATCCTCTCTAATGGTGAGTAACTTTTGCCCTCCGTCTCTCTCTTTTTTGACTCTTTTACCTCATTTGTGTTGGGAAAAACTATGACATACAGTACAGACATCAAGAAACGTGACATCAGAGATGTCTCTAAGCATTTTATAATACAAAAATCTGGTCCAAGATTCTTGCATCAGCAATCCAAGGAGTCATCAACGGTCAGGAGAGAGGCATCACTACATGGGCTCGTATGCAGAACTCCAAAATATTCCAGAAGTAGATTTCTTTTTCCTTTTCTTTTTCTCCTTTTCCCTTTTTATATTTTCTTTATTTTTGGTATTCATTGCATGATCTGGCTGTGTACAAAGATTCGGAAAGGAGTTGAAGATTATAAGTGAGTGCATTTAGTGAAGAGCAAGAAGCTCTGGTTGTCAATCATGGAATTCCATGAAGAAGAATGCTGGGGAATTGGGCCTAAAGTTTTTCTTGAGGTGATTATTATTCTTGATCATAGAACTAATTTTACGAACTTTTGTAGAAGTTATTCTGCTAACTTACTTTAATACCAAGTGGGTTTGAGATTTAATCTTGAGTATACGTTGGACGTGATTGTTTTGATTTGCAGAATCTTTGAGAGTGCACCATCTCCAAAGAAGCCGTTTTCATTTTGAAAGATTCAGATGTTCCTCTGGAGCAGGATCCAAAGCTCAAACCTCATGCCGTGACTGTCTTTGTTATGGTCAGCCTATTTTTCTCTCCTATCTACATAACTATTTCAATTACTTCCGTAATATATGTAGTTACTAGAACCAGTAGTCTGGTGAGCAAAATATGTCACTTGTAGGTTTTTAAAGGAATCACAGCTTGTGAAGAGCTCAGCTTTGATGTCTTAACAAACGATGGGACACATCACAGAAGGAAAAAAATTAAAAATAAAATTTCAGCTGGATTAAGCTTTAAGTTGAAGGTAGAGAAACACAACACCTGGCTTGATTAGGATCTGGATTCTGGGATAGATAGATTGGAATAATTCATGTAGATAACTTGGATGATTAAGATTCAGACAAAGAGAACTGGGCAGGCTATTGAGGCATGGCAGGCATGTGAGTTGGGTTTTTTCATTTTCACAATCCTGCCAAAAGAAAGAGTTCTAACTTCTCAAGATTTATTTCAAAACAGAATGAACATTGCTAGAAATAACTTGAAAGCAATCAATCGCTGATAACTAAGATTTAAGCAATGCCCCTTGCAGACCTGTGAATCAGCAATGCAACTTCGGAAGGCTGGCAAAATCACTGTCAAAGAGCCCCAGTCTGAAAGATTTTAGGAGCTACTCATTTGAAACACAAATGAACATTTTGAGGTAACAATGCAATTACTACTTAACTCTTATGTTTAAATTAAGTTATCAATCTATTCATTAATCAACCCTAATAAATTCACTAACATTTTTTTTACTCAGCCGGCAGAGCATGATTTGCTTAACTAATCATCTACAGAATTCACTTATCTTTGTTGTTGTTAGGTCACCAAATTCGCATTGCTGGAAACTATAAAGGAAGCAGTGCTGGAAATTTGGTCGCCTGAGATGAAGAATGCATGGGGAGAAGCTTATGACTGGCTGGTTGCTGGTATAAAAATTTAAACGAGGCCCCCTTCACAGACCCCTTGAGCAAGGCCCTGGGAGGGAGACATTGTATCTGTTGAATTAAGCTTGTTCTTCCAAATGCCATAGTTTCTTATGACACTTCCATAGAAGCAATGCCGCCAACATGATTACAGTATTTGAAAATGTTGCCGATGAGCATGTGGTTCAACGTCCAGCATCCATGTCCCCTCTACCTTGCAACCAAAATCCAAAAAAGAAACTGTGAGAAAATGTAACCTTTGGATTTCACATCCATATATGCTCCCCCAATTTGAACGGAATTTATAGATGGTTAAAATCCTAAAGAGATTGATGTACAAATTATTCTAACTTGAAAGTTAACTTTCACTATCAACACCCCTTACAAATTATGAGGTTAGCAAGCTGAAGAACCAGGTTCAGTAGTTTTGTGCTCTGTATTTGCCCAGAACCATAACCCTGTTTATTAAATCAGCCTTCAAATAACCATTTAGAATGTGACCAGTGTAAGAGTGTGGGACTAAAAGATTTGTTCCTTCTAGTCTCAAATTTAAGCCCTGCAGTTGTTAATATGACGGCCATCTGAGATTTACATGGTCGTTAATTTTAGAGTCTGTAAAATTTGTCGAGATACGCGCAAGCTGACTAAGATACCAATATTAATAAATAAAAAAATCAGCCTTCAAAACTGGAGAAAAAAGAGGGGAAAAGACTGAAAAATCAAGTGGGAAAGCAGTTGAACGAGTGCCTGTGAAGAATTTACTTCTATGATCTCCAATAACAATTGAAGGAAAATTCAGCCTGATAAAGCCATTGGTCAATCCCATCACAATGCCAATCAAGATTGAATAATTAAAACCATGTTCTTGACGCCACAAACAGCCTGGCCCCTGGTTTTAGGATATTTGGTTGCTGGTAACTTCTGTAAATTATTATTATTATTATAGACCAACAAAAATGGCTCTCCGAAGCCACGAAGAGTTAACCTCATCTCCTCTGAGTTTGGCTATATATATGAAAAACTATCCAAGATTCGCTCAGAACACCAATCCCATATTTATAAAATCATCAACCTGTCAACTCTAAAGCACAGGGCCACCATGAGTACCTTGGAGTTGAAAGATTTCACAGAAGAGCAAGAAGCTCTTGTTGTGAAGTCATGGAGTGCAATGAAGAAGAATGCTTCAGAATTGGGTCTTAAGTTCTTCCTGAAGTAAGCCAGTCCTGTCCTTTTAATATCCTCCTGTGCACTAATAAGTTCAGGTTCAACACTGGATTTTCCTTTTGTTATAGTGCAGGCTGTTTACTGTTGCATTCATTGATGTTTGCAGGATATTTGAAATCGCACCATCAGCACAGAAATTGTTCCCATTCTTGAGAGACTCAAGTGTTCCTGTCGAGCAGAATCCAAAACTCAAGCCCCATGCCATGTCTGTCTTTATCATGGTAATAACCCACCTTTTTATATCATGCTCTGATATTTTGTCCATCGCCAAGTTCCATAGATTCATTGCCTCCAAAATCTTTCACTAAAATATTTTGTACCTTGTGAAATTGCAGACTTGTGAATCAGCTGTGCAGCTAAGGAAAGCTGGGAAAGTAACAGTAAGAGAGTCAAGCTTGAAAAAATTAGGAGCTACCCACTTCAAATATGGTGTAGTTGATGAACATTTTGAGGTATAAATGTTAATAATCAACCAGTGATCAAATTAAAATTAATCAGCAACAATTCATTTATCTAGAGCTATGAAATTAAACAAAAAACACTTTATTTTTGTCATGGGAACAAATCTGCCCACTTTAAGAACTAAACTTGTATGCAAAAACCCTATTTTATTCAACTTTGCCCATGTAAATGTTTGCGCAGGTAACGAAGTTTGCCTTACTGGAGACAATTAAGGAAGCTGTACCAGAAATGTGGTCACCTGAAATGAAGGAAGCATGGGGACAAGCTTATGATCAGCTAGTTGCTGCAATTAAGACAGAAATGAAGCCCACTTCCTAGATTTCTTCAATGAATTAAACTTTGCAATAAAAATGCATATTTAGCATGTTTGTTATGCTAATCTGTGTTTGCTAATCCGGGTTTCTGGGAATGTTTTCTCATCGTGTATTTGCTTGGATTGTCGCCCGTGCTTCGCAGCGGGTATAGTTTGTGTGAAGAATCCAGGAAGCTATATATCAATCCAATTATACAGGTGTTGTGATTTTTTAACAAATATAAAGCCCCTCCTCAAAAACAGAAGTGAAACCCAATTTCTGTCACAAAAGACCTTTTTTTTTTTACCGGGATGTCCGGGTCAGTTTACGTACACCTCGATTATTCTCTGGATCCATTGAATATCCTGCAAGCTCAATGAACATGTAAGACACTGCAGGAATGGACCCAGAAAAGACAAGAAAAAAAAGAACTCTCAGCTCCACTCCCACTGGAACTCAAACCATGTTCAAATGAAAAAGAATACTCCTCACCGACCACCGAGCCACAATCGCTGCTGGTGACGTTTTCTTTTCTTTGTATGCCGAGTGAGTGACTAAATTATAAATTCATTTTATCACGGTGTGCTTTAAACAACTTTTAATATAGTTTTTTAAAATATGAGTGTTTGGTAAAAGAAAAACTTCCTTTTAGAAAAAGCTGATAACCTGCAAGTAGCTAGCTAATGCCAAAACTCTCTCTTATTTTTCTATGGGATAATATGGTAATTCTTACAAAGATATTTCAAAACAAAAAATCAAAAGTGGAGACAAATTAGCTGTTAAATCCTTAGTGATAAGATTCTATCCAGGATTTAATTAGAGTCAACCAATTACTATTATGCCTTTCCCATGACATACTTGTATTCTTATTTATTTAAATTCATGATTATGGAGATATATCATGGAAATTAATTGTCTAATTTTTTTCTTGATGAGAAAAGAAAATTAGCTAATAAATTGATGAGAAAGATCTTTGATCTATCTATAAATAATAGTTTGTGTATTTCATCTACAGCTATTGGTAGGTATAAATCAAAATATTTTTCTAAAAAAAAATTCTATTATTTTGAAGTTGTACTGCTGCTGCATTGGGAATTATTCGGAACTTGAGTAAAAATAATTAGAGATATTTATAATCTAAATTTTCACTGTTATGTAAATTTAGCATTCGATTTTATAAGTGTATAACAAACCCAACCTTCAACTTTTATAAAATAAAATAAAATAAATTAACTCAAACAATATTATTTCCATAAAAAAAAAGGTTTTTCACGATCATGAATCACAACTCACAACAGAACTCTACATGAATTATAAAAAGAAAGTTATATTTTTTCTAATCTGTTTCAGAGTTAAATCAACTCATTATCTGCTTAATGATTTACAAGCTGTTCATCTGCATGGCTTTTAAGAAATCAAATTTTACTTATTAAGAGATTTTGTCCGCTAGCTTATTACAAAGATTTAGATTCAAAGATGCAGTGCCATGCTATTTCTTAGCAGCTGCTCGAGGCACCTCATAATCTTCCACACATGAATTTTCATCACGTTTTTTAAACAATGTCCTCTACGACAACGATTTATAATGTTTGGTAGTGAATTGAAGGACAAAAGGTCAGTTTTTTTTTTTCCTTCATCATAGTTGTAACAGGGAAAAACGTTCAGCTGGAGGTGGCTCCATTGATGGGCTTCAAAATTAATATAGAACTAGGTCAAATCTCGAGGCAAAATGATAGTTGATTTAAGCAAACCTTAACATCACCCCCACAAATCACATGAATTAATCTGGAATGCAAAAGCATTAGATTTTTATATCAAAAAGCTTATACAATCTACATAGTGGATCTTATAAATAAAGCGCAACAAGGCCAAAAGACATGGCTCCTGCTGTATTTTATCCCTCCAAAACCTCAACAACAACTATTTCATTGGTTTAGATGCATCTAAAGCTGGGCTGGTCAAGCATTACATTCTAACTATAACCTATAATACGCCATTAATCACTCTTTTCTATACTTAAAAATGATGGGAAAAAGAAAAGAAAAGAGTTCATTTTCATTAATTCTGCAATTTTAGTAACCAATTCGCGGATTGGTCCGTCTTACAAGAAAATTCAAACCAACGATGTCAATTCGAATCGGAATCTTACAACACCATCATCAGAGGCCAGGATTTCAGGGTCCGAATACGTCAATGTTTTGTTCGGCGTCAACACCATGTTGTCCGATTGAGCAAGAGATGCACTGGCTTTGCTAGCAAGTGCACATAATTCTTGCAAGGATAGCGGGGCTTTTGACTTGGATAGAGGCACGAGGAAATAAAGTTGACCCAACTGTAGCTCCTCGTCGTCTGGCACTTGAGGTAGGTGACAATCAATGTACATGGATTCTGAACCGCAGAGAAAGTTATTGGGGTTCAGGGAGAGTACGTGGCTGGCTTTGATTGGTTGTCTGAATTCTTGTAGCCTTCCATCTACGTGAATGATTTTAGCTGTGGATGGCCAGTTTAGACCACCGCCAACTTTTTTTGTGTACTGAGGTGAAGCACAATTGCCCATCTTCTTCTACACAGAGAGAGAGAGAGAGAGAGAGAGAGGATTTTTTAAGAAAAACTGGAGAGAGTAGAATGATGAACAGGGTTGTTCATGGAAGGAATCAAGATGTGATTTATATAGGGGGAGAAAAGGCATGGGCAAGAATATTATAAGGTGAAGATTGACCCAAGAAAAAGTATTTTTCTCCTAGGAGAGTATCAACTATTAATTATAAATTTAAAATGAGTAGGGAATTTAATGTGCAAAATGTATTGTGAGTCACTTTTACTATTTATAGTGCCTTTATTTATTTGACTCTTATTAACCACATCATAGGACAATTTTTTGAGAAAGGGTGGGATTGAAAAACGATGGGTTAACGTGAAAAGCATAGAGGACATGAATAACTTTAACAAAGTTTTTAGTAAATATTTATTTTAGTCCTCATACTTCATAAATTAATAAATATTAGGTCCTTTCAGCTTCTAAAAATTTAAGGGCACAATCAAACTTGATCTCAAATTTTATTTTGATTTGTATTTAACTTTTAATTTTTATATTTATTTATTAGTGCATATGGTTTTTAATAAATTAAAAAACATTAAAAATATCTGCTTATTTATTTTATATATAAAAAATCCAGATCGTAACAAATCACAAGTCAACAACCGATACGTGGAGATGTTAAATGTAAAATGTGAGGCCCACGCGCTGCCTCATGACTACATGATGATAAACGAGTAGATAGCGAGACGCACGCGCTACCCCATTTGCTTCTCGACAAGGAAAAAACACAACTGGTCTTTATTTGGTGGAGAGAATTTAGACCACTTTAAGATGGCTTTTGTCAAGGGAAATGGGTCCACTGCGATGATACCACGCAACTCTAGCTGAGCATGGTAAGACAAGGTAGAAATGGTTAATGACTTAGTGAATCTAACACCGCAAAATATACTATAAATCGCCTCAAATCACACTGTAAATAGGTTGTTTATAATGTTTTCTTTTTAATTTGGTGTTTTTGTTGGACCAAATTATAAACTAATTTGTTGAGAAAGGGTAAGAATAAATGACCGGTGACCAAAGAAAAATAATGTGCGTAAAATTATCATTTAATTGTACTATTTTGTAGTTTATAATTCAAAATTGATATTTCAAGCATGTATAGTGACAAAACAGAGAATATATCCCTTCATCATCAAAGCCAAAATCAAAATGATTCGATGTTCATGTCGATTGAGTCGTCCATACTGGCAGTTCACATTCAACGCGGTTACTCGGCCGAAACGATCATACCATAAGGGCATGGAAGGTTTCCTTCTAGGAAGCCTCGAGGTCTAGGGGAAAAGGAGCATTAATTTATAGGAACTAGAAAGAGTAATTTCTTATCTCTAGACTTTTTGGTGCCTAACTTATCATCCCTTTTTACATTTCTTTTCTGTTCTTGGGACCATAGCCTTGGCGTTTTCCGTCTCAATTATTATGAAACTTTATGTGCTTGTTAATGACAGGCTGATGAGAGTAAGGTTTCCGAAGTTTCCTTCCCCACCATCCACGTAATTAATTATTTGAAAATATAATAAATCAACGTGCATGCTAGAGAATGCTTGAAATTAGTATATTAGTAGAGGACAATTGGTGTTTTTTTAAGAATAATCATGATAGAACGTGCCAATTATGTAAAACAATTTATATATAGCAGCTTGTCTAGACCATAAACATATTCATGTGGCTTTGGTATCCAGCCAATTCAATTTTCATATCTAAGATTCAAGGAAACTTTTATGTATTGTTTGTTTTACACCTCACAGAGATTAATATTGTTTGACACTTCTATAAAAGATTTCCAGGACTTGATTCCTTTGATTCGCGTGGTAATGCCAGGCATGGAAATTTGCTGACCTTCCAAAATTCGAACCATTTTGTTTTTTTATTTTATTATTATTATGGTATTTGGGAGCACATTTATTTGGTTTGAGTTTCGAAATGTGATTAGATAAGATGTTTCATTAACAAATTACGAACTAACTAAATTGAGATAGCAAACAAGATTTTAGATCTAGATAAAACAAATAATCTTTGACGGGATATCATAGACATGTTATTTGCATTTATAAAAAAAAATTATTTCTTATAACTTTCTCTTAAATTGGAATACGAGATGATAAGCCGCTAATAAATAAGATTTACGTACGTTGTATCATTATTGATGAGGTAGAAAATGTGTTCTTATCAAGAAAATGTGTATCCATGCACGGGAAGGATGATAAATGTATTTAAATCTCTTACAACTTCAACAGAAATATCTAGAGCTACAATAAATAATGTTATCGTTTTGGGTTTTGTGCATTTTGCATGAAAATAATAAAACCAATCATTCGAGAACATTTAACCAAGGATTGAGAATTCATTTAATGTATACATATGTTTTTCCTCTGTAGTAATAAATGTATGATTCAAATGTAATGGTCTGGCCATGTCTAAGAACATTGTTTTGTGATTTCAGGAATCTATAAAAGCCCTATTTAAAGGAATTATTCCTTGGATTCAAGGGTCTAAATAATGTCTAGAGATATTTCTTGATGGATTTTGTAGACACCCCGACACAATTTAAGAGGGGTTTTGTGGACCAATCTATATTCCATCTTCGTCAATCATGAACTCTCTAATTAACATCAAGGTAGGCAGTATAGAAAAAAGAGTGCCTATTTTTTAATCGTTGGCTAAGTAATGGAGGATTTCAAAGTACCCATCAAAGATTGACTGATTGGTCTTTGTTGTGGGCGTAATCACTTCATTCCTCAAAATATTTATGGCCGCTTTATCCCAGCAACCCATCTGGCCATCGCACTTTATTCTTTCTATAATTTAGTTTAGGGTTCACTTTGAGTTAGATGTGACTTGATATAAGTCTCGTGTTTCTCACTTAATTAGGATTGTTGCGTAGCCATGATCAAGCCAACCAAACTTTTTTGTCTTTCACCTCGTTATCGATCCTTCTGCATCTAGCTACGCGGCAATGCCTTTCCTTTCTGCCTGCTCGAGGAAAATGCAGTGTGGAATCTTCAATTCTTTTTCAACCCCATCTCCTTATTTGACACAGAATTTTCTAGATTAAGGTATCTACATTTCAAAGGGACTTTCCTAGAATTGTGTGTGTGTGTGCTTCTTCCAGGAAAAGACCGAGTCAACGACCACAGTTGTTGCCGGATTGAAATTACTACATGCATTGAATTCATATGAATCAAAATTATTAGGGTAACAGGGAGGTGATATTGATGCAGCGCATATAAAAGATACAAGTAGGGTTTTTCAATTTCCAAGATCATATATACTTTGAAAAGCTAATAATTCATAAGACTTTCATGAAAATAATATAGCCGTGTGCGTGTAAGCAACAAAAAAAAATAAAAAATAGTATTTTCTAGGTCTCACCAAGGGATTTCCTGACCTCAGCTAATGTGACTAACTCATGATCCCGTAAAGAATAAAGCACGTAAAACCTCCTCGTTGAATTTCAATAATCAGATTTAAAATTATAAATATTTCTGTCAAATAATTAATTTCTTAACATGTTTGGATTTTTTATCCTTAGATTTGACCATGTCTAACCAGTTCGACAAGCATATCCCCATAACATTTCTGATTATAGGTAAAAGCTACCTCGATCTAGTTGAAATTCCTAAAAAGAAAAGGGAAAAGAATCAAAGTTGGCAGCAAGAGCTAAGAACCTGGTTTTCCCTATCTAAACTGAATAGTTTCGTGTGTTCTAAAGTAAAGAATCATTTATCTATCTAGGAAGAAACCTTAGAAGATTTGACCGAATTATAATCGCGTTAAGAGTCACAAGGTCGTCGCAGCATCCGAGGTTTATTTAATTCTCTCTTTTCTTTTCTTTAATTATTATTATAAATGCACAACATCTATTTACTTTATTTATAGAATATTAAAATCACATCTCGTGATTCTCGTTTCTGGCTAACTGTTTGAGTAACGTGCAGGATCAATCTCAGGTTCAAATGTAGTATATTTTACTTTCCCCAACGTATTAGTGCTGTTTGATCATTTTCTGCACTCGTCACATCCTCTTTACTTTCTCTTACAATTCCTTGAAATCCAAGTCTATGCCTCTTCTTCTTTTTATATGGAGATCCTTGATTTCATTAATGAGGGAGGAAGAAAAGCTAAGGCAACAAGAGAGCGACTTTCAGAAGGTACATGAACTTGAAAAGAAAACTACGAGAAAAAAAAAGAAAGAGCCGCATAAGCCAAGAGCACTCCTTATTTTCAAAATGTTAAAATAATTATCTGAATTGTTTAAATTGTTACATAAAATTTCTATATATATAATTTATATTATAAATGAAAAAAATTGGATTTAAAACTTAAAAAAAATCAATTATTTTATATTTAATTTTTATCTTACATAATGATAGCAATAAAATTTGAACTCGTTTGATATACCATATCATACAACCTAAATATAATTTATATAATTCTTTAAAAGTTTTTTGGATTTAAAATTTATAATCACTTGGTTAACAAGATTTTAATTCCATAATAAAAAAATCATCTCGACCCAATAACTTAAGTTATTATATAAGACTTGGAGATACAATTTATATTATTTTCTAACATCCAAAGTATTTACCTATAATTTCAATGGGAGAGTATAATCTTTCTATATTAAATGCATAAATAAGTTGTAATCTTAAGTTCTCAAACCTTGTTTTCTTGGGTCTTTTATATTAATAATCTAATCTCTCCCCTGTCAATTCAACTCCCTAAGGGGGAAAAAACAACGGCATGTGCAATGTGAAATCTTTAATGTTACATATAATGCGGCTGTCTCCAATGGAGAGTGACATTGAACGTGAAACATTGAGTCTACAGTACCCATAGTTTCAACTATTTTTTATGCGAGTAAATATTATTTCTGAAAAATATATTTTGTGAGTCCGGATAAGTAAGCAAAACTTCAATTATCCTGAATTTTTTATAAAAAATACATGTCTTAATTTAAATTCAAAATCTATTGCGTAGTCATCTGTTCTTACATCCATCCATGAAGTACTTAGTTTCAACCAGATCCGAAGCTATCATTGAAGTTTCCACCCAAGCATTTCCCTCGTTTTTTCTTTTGTTTGTGGAGATGGAAATTAATATGTTTCGAGAGAAGCAGAGGACTCCCTGGATACCTTGTCTGTAAATCATAATCAATCAACAATATTCCATGGAATTAATTTCAGACAGAATACAAGTCATGACTGGACAAGGAAACAAGCTAGATGAGAGTCTGGATTACGAAACACCATGTGCCAATAAATTTCCGGCTAATATTATAGTAATCATTTTATTATTATTATTATTCTTTTACAAAAGAGATGTTTTTGAATTAAGGAAGAGGGGAACAGTAATACTAGTCGAGCTACAGTTCATTACCTTAATTATGTTCTGTTGATTGATAGACGACAACAACAACGTCAAACTACCGTTTTTTTTGTCAATATTAAAATTTAATTATCAAGAGGGGTGAGGATGTGGCGATTTAAACGAAACATAGTTGCAACACAAAATATTTCAGGAAATTAAAAACAAAATCAGGTGGGGAAAAAAAAACATTATAATCCGCAGCCGACTGCCTTGATTCTCTATACGTAATCAACAAAACTCGTTGACAATAGCCAAGTGTATGCGTATCACTGCTGATGTTTTTTTAAAAAAACTATATATGCGATTCGCTATTAAATTAACAGCTGAATTATTCAATTGCTGAGATCCGCTAATTAAAAGGATAATTAGGATAATCAACAAGACTATAATCCAAATTAAACTCGTATGAAGAGAAACAATCAATAATAGTTACAACAATTAGAAGACTTGCTACCACTAATCAAATACAAAAAAAATAAAATTCATTGATGTCTTTGATACAAAAGATTTTATATATATTGTACTATATATACAGTCACATTTCCCTCAGCTACATGCATCCTGGACTATTTTATTTATTTATTTCCCCAAGAGCTGCTAGTCTTACAATCGACTGGAGCATAGCTGATGATCAAAATCATTAATCTCATAAAACATTGATAAATCCTATATATATTCATGATCATATACTATGTTTTAGCTCCTGGTGGATAGGTAACTTGATTGAAATCACTGGAAAATATTCTTGTGGCTCCCATTTTTAAAGGGGAGAGAAAATCATTAAATTAACTCAAGACACTTGACAAGACTAAAATGCACCCCTCACCTTATTCCTCCAAGATAGCACTCAGTTTTGTAGTTGATTTCCTTACTCTGCCACCAGCCCTCCCTCTTCTTTTCAGAACAAATCCCCCACCATCACGGTGGGTGCCTGTCACCACTGTCGGACCAGTTTCATCACTGGTGCTCTTGCTGGTCCACTCGATCGCAGGACCCGCCATCTTTATCCCACACCAACAGCAATCTCCCCCGCCGGTACCCATCTTTAGAGCCAAGCTTGCCTTCACCGCCAAGGCAGCCATCTGCTTACTGCTAAGAGGATTGTTTAACCAACTTGATGGCAACACAAAGTAAAGATGACCTAACTGAAGATGGTCATTCTGATTGATGGCTGGAACATATTCATCAAAGTCCATATCTTCTGCTTTGCATACAAAACATGTAGGGTTTCTCTGTAGTATCTGCGAAACCCTAATTGAGTATGAAAACTCTTCGAGCTTGCCATCTTCATAGACGAGGTTTGCTGTGGCCACTGCGGTGGACTCGCATGACCTGCAAGTATTGCCCATGGGAGGTTTTTCCTAGGTAGTTTGGACTTCCAATTTATGGTTGTTGTGGTCGTGAGGGTCAAGATATAGGGGTGTTTGATTAGGATACTACCGTGTTTATCTGGGGATTATTTAATAAATAAATCGTAATTAGAGTGTCTGCTTATGAATCCATTGGTTAATTATTTGTGGAATGAGAATATCACTATCCATTTATTTTAAGCAGATACCAGTTTAAATCCTTTCTTTATTACTAAATTTGGCTGCTCTCCATTTGAATATTTCCTACTGATTATTTCCTATCTTGTCCTCCAATCTCATTTCAATCCATTTCACCTTTTTTTTTTAATATAAGACTAGAAATATTTTAAGTTGATAAGTAATTTTAAATTCATTCTGATTTCGTCAACGCCTCGACATAATGGAGTTGCCAAGCCTATTAATCCCAAATACAATATAAAAACAATTCTTATACTATTTATTGGATTATATTAGGTTGTAAAATCACAGCTAAAGTAGACTGAAAGGCCAATCGAGGGTCGCTATACTTGAAAATAGAATTGTGAAGTTAATTTACCCATTCTATAGCTGAAGGTTGATTGTTTTGTTTTTTTTATACGAGGAAACTTTGTGGGTGTTTGGCGCTGCGGTTCACCTGTGGTGGCGTTGAACCGCAGCGCCATAAGCTACATTTACCAAACATGAATGCTAAATTATATTGTGGGTCCCACCAATAAATTAGAGTTTGTGCCGCAGTTGCAAAAGCAACTGAGAGCTGCTTTTGCATCTACGGCACACCCCTTCTGCCTCAAACTCAAACATACAGACACGAAAATCACACTACCTTCTCCCTCACCTCCATCTCCCTCTCAGCCATCTCCCTCACAGGGCAGCCACATCCATCGTCCCTTCCCTCTCAGCCACACCTTCCTCAGAAACACTGCACGCCACACCCACCTGCATCACTCCCTCACCCAAAATCTTTCAAATCATAAAAGATTGTTTTGTTTTCAAGCTTCAGTATTGTAAGTAAATTATTTATCTGGGTTTTGCTTTCTATTTATCTTTTTATTTATATGCATGTGTATTGATGCTTTTTAAACTAATGGGTTTTTTTAGCTGTTGTGATTTTTCTTTTTGGTTTAGTGGATCGATGGACTTGAAAGATGAAGTGCAGAGAGTTAGATTTTGGGTTAATCAGGCAAGTTTCAATGCTTGGAGAGAGGTTGGTTCGAATTTTGTTTTAGCTCATGGTTTTTGGTTACTTTTAGTTTTACTTTTTTCAACAAGACATTGCAGCATTAGGAGGTTCTTTCAATTATGTTTTTTTGTAGAAATATGCCGCAGTGTTATTTCTTCATCATGAAATATCATTCAGTTCAAGTTGACCAGCATCTTGACATAAATAGATCTTCTAAACGATCCATTCTCCTCTCATTGTTGGCGCGACTATTAGTCAATTGTGCAATGTCGTATAATTTGGATGCAATTGATTGAAACTGGTGTTTATTTGGTTACATCAGCATCTTTTCGAATTGCATGTGGTCTCTCGGCAAGTAATTGCTTAAAAATAAGTCCCCCCTGCTTCTTTCTAATATGAGAAACCTTTCTGCAGTGATAGGGCTTATTTTGTAGATCTTTTTGTGAGAGCATCAAATACACCGGCCATAAAGATGTATGGAGAAGGTAATGGTTCATTGAATTCTTTTTTGTATCTAGACATTTCTTGCTGCTTGATCATTCTGAGTTTGTAATGAATACACATGCTTTTTGAAGCATGAAAGAGTCTTCAGTGAAAGAAATTCTTTGTAGAGTTTTTATTCAATGGCAGCTACAAAGGAATTTGGAAAGGGGTCCTTGCTGATTCTTTTGTTCAGATCCCCTCATGTAGATTAATCAGAGAATTTATTAGCTGTGAAGCTCATATTTTTAATAGCAAACTGTGAGGGACAATGTTACTATTTTCTGAATCTAAGAAGCCCTGTTCTACAAGTTCAGAAATGATTAGTTTGTAACGGGGAATTAGAACCTTGTGGTGGTTAAGTCAACATATGCTCATTAGTAGAGTAACTAGGACTGCTCTTCTGTAGTCCACGGTCGATTTCTATACACAATGAAAGTAATGATCCCAATTAAAAGAACAAAAAACTGAAACTTCCATCTGCAACCTCCCAGTTTTATCTTTTATTTCTTGAAAATGAATGGGAAACCAAAAAAAAAGAAAAAAAGAGTAGATATCAGCAATGTGCTAGAGCTTGTGAATTATTGGAAGGATAATCTTTCTACTTTAATATCCTGGAACAGATACTGTTTAACTCTTTTTTTTTTGTTCTAGGCTAGTGATGACTTTCTTTTAGTTAATTTGTACACTAACCTTGCCCCGCTCCTTGTGGAGATTATCTGGGTTTTCTACTTTGACAAGGTCTATATACTTCATTTACGGTGTTATGCAGGCAGTCCCCTGCCTGTTCCATTCTTGCATGTAACATGCAAATGGGCTCTCTTCTAATGAGGTTATATAGTACATTGAGATATGACTCTGGATTAACATTTTCCATAGCCTTCAACATTTTGGATGCCCTCTTTTTTCTTGTTGTTCAGTCAATGAGCCGAAATGACTCTTACTCTTCTGCTTTTGTCTCATAGCTTGGGAATGTAATCGATAGAAGGGTGTTGCGCTATTATTCAGGGGAGGAAGATGGATTAGGTAAGTATTCCATATCTGGCGTAAACATCCCCAAAAAACTTCCATTGAGCTTACGTTGCTTCTCACCACCAACAATGATGTGTTCTGTTTTTAGATATAAGGAAAGCTTCATCTAGAGACGTTGAAAAGAAATCCATTACTGGAGTATGATTAAATCTGCATTTTGTTGAAGTTGAAATTGGTGGTTTTGACTCTAGGAATGAAATGATGCCCGTGAGTCTGTAAACATCTCAGGTCCATTGTAGAACTTTTGTCTTATAAAAGAGACTAGTAGCTTGTGTCTTTTATTTGTTCAACATGACCGCATGAAGAAGGGAAGGGACGTGCTTCTGACATACCATCAAATTGCTTGAAAAATGGTGATTCAGAATAGGATAGAAATCCTGCGTGGGCACCATCATCATAATATATTTGTATTTGATTTGTTATTTAAAAGTTTGTATTTGAAATTTAATTCTCTCGTTACTAGTACGAGATTCATAAATCAGTTGTATTGTTGTATTAATGCATGAGTGAGATAATTTTTTAATCGGTAATTTTTTTTCCTGATGATGTTAAAAATTTGTCATGTGTTCTTAATATTTTAATTGTTTTGTGCTCTTGTTAATACTTTCGAATGTGTTATGCATATTTTTATTATTTCCTTCACCGTTTCATAATTTTTCATTGTTGTTACGGAAGTTTGATTATTGTTTTTTCCAGGTCGTCAATTTGTTTCTGGCAATTGTGACAAAAATATAGTGTTCACTCACATGTTTTGCTTAAATGAAATGATACAAATGTGCAAAAAATTTGAATTATTGTTGGGTAAATGACAAGAAAATAATGTATTTCAATGAGTTCTACAATAATGACAAAAAATTATTATTCACTCACATGTTTTGCTTAAATGAAATGGTACAAATGTGCATAAAATTTAAATTTAGTTCGTGATGGAATTGCAAATAGTTTGATGAGAGAATAAAAACAAGTGTTTAATTTATTTCAATTATTTCAAATATTTTGTTATTATAATTATTAATAAATATACAAAATTATTCCAACAAATTATTTATATATATGTATGTATGTATGTATGTGTATACATGTGTATTTTTAATTAATTTTACAAGTTGACAGCAATATGAAAAGCATGATAACCAAACACACAAAACTGCTTTTCATTAAACTCAATCTCAACCACAGTTTTAACCAAACACAAATTTCAGTTACGAACCGCAGCTAAAAGCACTTTTCATAAACCTACTTTTTTTCAACCTCAACCACAACAGCAACAGCTGTGCCAAACAGGCCATTTATCTAAAAAAATATATTTTTGAGCTCGGATGAACAAGTAAAATTATATTTTTAAATAAAAAAGAATTGTCATTGCAATATTAAATAGTCTCTGTTTCCGCAAGGTGGACTGAATGCGTCCCCTATTTTAGCCTGGTTTGGTCTGTTCTGGGCCATAGGTGGACTGAAGGGTTTAAAGCCTAGTTTGGTCTTGTTATGGGCCGGAGGTGGACTGAAAGGGGGAGCTACTGTTGAGGGGTCCAAAAGCAGCCTGGAATTCGAAGACTAAAATTGCTTGCTTCAAGTATCATGCCTTTCTCTCTCTTTTTTGAAACAGGATCCAAAAACCTGATCAGCAGATCTCTAATTATCATTTTCTTGATTGACAACACGATGATTCACCAAGTTTGAATCAACTAACGAGCTTAATTACTCAACATTTTAGTCTTGTTCTCCACATCGAGAAACCTATAAAAATCAGAAGAAGACATAGCCCATCGAGAGAATGAACATGAGACAGTATAATTTATTCACATTAGAGGCACATGGATCTTTCATCCATTTCCTTCTCTACAAGTTCTAGAGAAAAAAACATGATAATCTTAGCATAGCATGCATGATTGCATCAAGCTTTTGAAATCATAGAACCGATCACCCCTGCTATAAGAGCTGTTGGATCGCCGAGAACAGCCGATATAGCAAACTGCAGGGCCAATCCTGCCATCTCCCATCCTTTCTTGGACTTACTTTTGCTCTTGTTATGAGTGAGGAGCGTATTTTTCAGGCTAGGAAGCCTTGTATCGAATTTCCTAGCACTCTTTTCACCCAAGTATCCTTGCCAATTCTCCACGAGCATGTCCTTCACACATGCCACATGCAAATTGTATTTCTGGCATGAAGATCTATAGCTCCAGCTCCTGCCTTTACGTCCACATTTCTGACACGATGCACTCACCTTCCTGTACAGATACAGCTTAATCTCTCCGTCGTCAAGAACCATCGGCAGCTTTGCGCAGCAGGGATGGAGATCGAACCCACAGTCTCTGCAATGGTAGAGGAAACCCGTGACATCCCTTTCGCACGCGTTACATAAGCGAGGCCTGGCATCAGGAGGTCTCGAGAGGAATTGGAAGGAACATTTGGTGTAGAAAGAGTGGGAGATCGTGGGAGAATGGATGGCACATTGCATATGGAGATCGAAATCACAAACGGTGCATTTGTAACGCGATCCGATCCCTACTTCCTTGCAGCCATCGCACTTGAATGGGAATTCTGAGCACTCAAATCTCAGCTTGTGTTGGGGGTGGCTAAAGTGAGCTATCTCACTATATCTCATGGTTTTGTTTCTGCGGCCTCTAACAATTTACAAAAGCAGGTATTATATAGGGATAAAAATCATGGGTTTCTGATAGAGAGATTATTAGGGTTTATATATCTATATAGAGACTCTGCTAATTAAGGGTTTCTAATTTGAATTGTGTGTTTTTTTGGCTTATAATTGACGCAAGGAATTATGCTTAGTATTATAGTGATGGTGAGAATCACCATCTCAAGAAGAACAAGGGCTGACATAAGGCACATACTAAAGCATCCAGGCATATGTTTGGATTCTGTCCCGCTGAAGAATATATATACGAATTTTCACTTTCCACATCTATTTTGTTCCAATCCACCACCAACACTGAAACTTATCAGAAATTTCCAAAAATATAGTAATTCCAGAAAACATTTAATTCCAACGGATAAATTAATTATCTTTGTTCTAACTTCTAAGGTATAATTATATAACAACTCGGGACTTTGATTTTGATGCAAGATATTTAATGAAAGGATCAGGTACAGTCCACATATCTAGAGAGGGATCACGCACACACTAAGAAACCTTGGAAATCCACGAGAATAAGAATTTAGCATCTTAAAAAGTTGATTGGAAGAGATCTTACCAAAATAATTCAGCAAATATTCTGCAATAATTTAACTTTAATCACTGGTAGAAGCATCCAGAGTGTTGCATTAATTACATTATACATGACTTTAATCATCAATCAATGATCTCCATCATTTAGAGGATGATTAAGATCATGAATTCTATCTAAATTTATCACTTTATTGGTGGAAATGTTGACATCGGAGAACAAATTCGTGTTCTAGTAATGTTAAACTTCAAATTGTTCATGTATTTGATAGCAACTTTTGCAACATGCATGCATATTTTATCCATAAAATATATGATTGTCTCTTCGACTATCTTTCTTTCGAGGGAATCTATTCCTATTTATTTGATTACGAAATATTGTGCTTGCTTCAAAGCAAGCAGCTTCAAAGGGAAATTGCAAGACTTTGCGGCTAAGAATGAATATAAATTATTCAATAAACTTGGCAAAGCATTACCATCAAAGATACATCTAAAGGATGATCAGTGCTCAACAATGACTGGTCAGTATCAGATTGGACACGTAATGCGTGCTGAACTCGTTGCATAGTTGTTTGATCCAGAATTATTAAAAAAATTGGGATTGTTGTTTTTATCCTTAAATTTAAAGAAGAAAAACTGGTTATGGCTAGAAAATACATTAACACTCAATCTGATTTTTTAAGTTTTATAATGGATTCGTGTGCATAAAATAAGTTTTTTAGAAAACAAATTCATGTAAATACCATAACAGTATCTATATATTATGAAAAACGGATGAGTTTTTCATAACTCGTGCCTGATACAAAAATATTTCAATTAAAAAATTGTTGAAAATTTAAAATAATTATGAGAATATTTTTGACTAGATATTCAAGGAGGTTTTTGGATTGGAAAGTTGTGAAGTAGAGGGGGAAATGAGAAGGGGTTTTAGAGTTAGGACTAATGTACATAGTTTTAATGAATTAATGGTGCGTTTCTATGATGATTGTGAAGTGCAGTTGGTTGAGGAGATTTAGAGTGAAAAAGATTTGGCTGTGTTGCAAATGGATTTAGCTTTGGTGTTTTATTTGTTTATTTTATTACTTATTTCTTTTTTTCTGAGGGGGGGAGGTTGAGTGAAGCAGAGAAGTTATCGGATCGAGGAAACGAGAGTCAAAAGGAATATATTGTGTTTTTGTTAAACTTGCATGTTTGTGATCAGGTTTGACTGCAAATTGAATTTGTTATTATCTTTTTCCTCATTTCATTCCTTTATTGTTCAATACACGTGCATGTTCTGTAAGGATCGTTGAAAGCTTTTAGCACCATCGATGTCCTGCCAGCCTCTGCATTTTGCTTCTAGATAAATGATATTTGCTAAAAGGATGGCTGGTGTCGTATGATCATCAAGAACATCTTGATTCTTGACAGTTACATTTTTTGTGTCTTTCAATCAAAGAAATGCACATGGCGATATAGGTGTTTGTAACACAAACTGACATTCCAGTATGTGACAAATGAACTCAGAAATCAGCCTTGCCTGGTAGATTCAATGTTTGAGATAAATAGTGATTGATGAGTTCGCATATGCAGAGTAATGAGACGTGAAGAATTAGGTGTTGCCTGCCAACTTGGTAACTTTACGTAAATCCATGTCCTTCTGCAGGCCTGGAACATGTTTGTGGAGATAATATGTTTGCCTCAAAACATTGCGTGCTTTTAAGTTCAGATTGGTGCTAACCTAGTTGGCCATAAGCTTAGGTTTGGTTCCTGAACAAATTTCTGTGCTTTCTAAAGTTATATGCTCCAGCAGCAATAGAATCGCTAGATTTTTCTGGGAAAAAATAACCGTTTGCCTTAAGTTTTTGTATAACAATGGGGATGTTGAGGGGTGTTTCCTCTCGTGAACGTTCTAGTTAAGATAAGTTATTATTGATAATTTACATATAAAATGGAATTAAAAAAGGTATTACGATCCGAGTTAGTAAATAGATGCAGGAATTTGCTGTTATTGAACTCAAGTTTAATTGCTGAACTTTACAGAACTGGTAGCAGATGTTATAGAATTCCAGGTGAATATGTCAAATCATCTAATTGGAAGTCGATGTTACGAGCAAGATATATTTTACCCGCAAGCAGGCCACAGTAGCTTCAGTGTGAAGAATTTGCGGAAGGTTTGAGATTTGATTACAGGGGCCCTTTTCAAATCAGGAAACAGGAGTAATTCTGGGGGAGACCCACGTTGAGAGCTTTGGACAGAATGGGCACGACAGTTTGTACTACAATTTTTCAATCTTTTTGCATACCAGGTACAAAACATTCATGGCCTTTAATCAAGTTACTTTAAAGCTCGTTACATTGCTTTTGTATGATTTCTCAGATACATAAACAAATTTGTAACCACATGGTTCTGGATCCACAATTGTCAAAACTTCGAACATATGTCCGTACAGAACTTGGATTTTCTAACCATCGACAATCTTACACTAATCGCAAAATTTGCTCTTGAACAGAGTGAAAAATCACAAGGAAGGGAGTAGCCAGAGATTGAAAAGAGATGAAGCCATAGACAGAAACCAAGACAAGAAAGCCATGGCAGCCGATATTTGATACCTGCTGCAAATCTTTGGGGGGCAATGAAATCCATCAGAGTGGATCAGGAGATCCACAACGCTAGCTGTTGAGCATGCTGCGGCTAATATGAGAGTTGATAGCACCTGCCATGTATCATGATGGAATTTGTCACTTGTTCCAATCAATGCATCAATTAATCTTGGATAAATCACTACGGAACATACCCAATCTCCAAGGACAATAATCAGAAGTATTCCCGGTTGTCGAATAGGGCATTTTACCAGAACAGAGTATCCATCAACTATTGCCAACGTGAAACTCCATGGAATAGCCAAACCCATGATTGTAACTAAGTAGCTGAAAAGCAAGAATGCTATAGATATTAAAAAACAACTAGGGTTTTATAAAAGCAGAAAAACCCATGAAGGGCCTCTGATGATTCAATATGCTGATCAAGTGGTATTGTGCAAGTAAAATCAGCCGGTGCTTGTCAAAATATGTACTACTTTCTTGAAAAAGTGGTGGTTAAAGACTGGAACATTTGGACAAAAAGTTGCCCATGCTTTCCCATAAACAGAAAGAAGGGGACATGGTGCCAACACAGTAGTTAAAGTAGCTCTTATGGACAGTGGAATCCCATTTCTGTATCATGAGTCATCACAGAAACTATACCAAGTTTCATTCAAGGTTTATGTGAGACAAGAGAGACGTGAAGAAGAAGAAGAAGGTGGACTTTTGCAAGAAAGTAGATGAGTAACAAAACCTGAAACAATTTGGACAAGAGAAATGCAAGAGATCTATTAGGGGGAGTACACAGAGATCCGGACATTGATTAACTAATTTAAAATAAAATTAAACTCAGGTGAAATATTGTCAAAGATGCCAGAAGCAACGCAGCGCCAGGAAGGGGGTGGTACAAATAGAAAAATCATCAACAAGAG
This sequence comes from Salix arbutifolia, assembly GCA_025169955.1. Taxonomy (NCBI): domain Eukaryota; kingdom Viridiplantae; phylum Streptophyta; class Magnoliopsida; order Malpighiales; family Salicaceae; genus Salix; species Salix arbutifolia. The sequence continues at coordinate 11,016,605 of CM045910.1, read as the reverse complement.
CACCTCTAACAGAAGAATTTTTTTCATGCTTGACAGCTAAGACCAGAAATGGCAGATTGAGGGGACAAATGATCCATTTTGATGTAATGGATAGAGTAGTGGAGTTTGTAATTCGATTGAAGTAAATTTCTAAAAGCTCTTGATTGGGTTCAGAAAACAAAGTCATGGACATTATGGTTTCACGATCTTGATGCCATCTTGAGAGGCCATTGTTGACCATTTGATACAAACTAAGCAGAAAACAGAAAATTTATGCAATTTTGATTTGTTGAGAGGACAAATTCTGTTTCCATGATTATTTTGAAAAATCTACAGCACTAAAACAAAAGATTTCCTAATCTCTACCAACAAATCAGTGACCAAAACCTAAGAGATCATGTAAAATCCAAGATATGCTATTTCCATTATTGATCACAGGTTGTTGCATTGACTCATGATCCAAACAAACAATTGAGTTGATTTAAGATTTACGGTAACCTGTGTCCTCCTAAATTTGCGTTCGATTATCTCAGAGAAAAATAAATTGAAACTGTAACATCTGTATTGCAATACCAAAACAAGAAGCAACAAAATCGAAGACACTAGATCAACTTCCATGATTGAGATGAAAAGAAGAGAACAGAGTTTACCAGAAAGCAGTGTAGCTGTAGAATTCAACACCCAAAGACATGAAAAGAAGAGAAGCAGAGGAGAAGATGGTCTGGCCCAATCTCAAAGAGAAGCTAGCACTAGTCCCTACTGAACCAGGTACATCATCCATGGGCTTGTTGCATGGGATCTTCTTCCTCTGTTATTGTTTCTTCTTTGATTTCCCTCTTTTCAAGGCTCATCTTACCGGCCCTTCACTTCTCAGCCAAAGCCATCTCCACCCCAACAAACCTTTCATTGCAGTCAACCGAAAGGTCTATAACATCTGTGTGTGTTTATGCCGAGGATTTGATCAACAGTCCTGGCCTTTTCTTACCTAAAGTGAGAAACTGCCAGAGAGAGAGATGGCGGTAGGAAGAATTTTCGTTCAAGGAAACGTCACAGAATCTTGGAGTTAAGCTGCAATTAGATTTTTGTTGATGGGAAGAAGGAAGGACGAGTTTAATGGAGGTTGAATAGTAGTTAGTAGTTAATGGCTCAAGAAAACTTGTTCTTTCCTCCCTTTTTTTATTTCCTTTCTTGTTTTTTTAAAGAGCAAGGTTAGGGCAATTTTTTATTTATCATGGAGGTTAGGGGATCAAAATTAAATACAGATTAATTGTAAGTAGGTTATTCGTATTTAAAATGGTATATTTATGTAAAAAAAAACATTATTTATTTCCTTTCAAATCTGATTGATATATAAAGTAATTTTGTTATTGTTAGTCAATGCATGAAGATTACATTAGCATCTTGCGAGGGCACCACAGAACTCATTGGGAAAAATTGCTGATTCTTAGCTCGAATTTATGCACACCAAAAACTCAACTCAAAGAATTTGCTATAGCACTGCCACAGTCGTCTTTCTATTTTTGTTTTTTTCCCTGTAAATGCTGAGGAGCATCGTGGGGGGGGATGGGGACCAGAAAGCACTTTACAAAATTTTGAAGGCATTAAGAAATCATTAAATCTTGGCAGTCAAAACTATGAATGGATGGCTAGAGGAGAAAGGTGAACCGGTGCTTTGTGTGGAGGGCTGTGGACCTGCCACTTGTCATGCCTTTATTGACTCCCTTGTTAGTGGGAGAGCGAGAACTAAAATGAAGCACTGCTGGTGAATCGTACTTGCGCACAAAAATAGTAGACAGTGAGATACCATATTAGCGTGCCCGGAGAGTTTGGTATTTTCTATGTTCGTTGAAGCATTGCAGAAAGGGTGAGAGAAAAAGTAAAATAGCTCAAATCATGCAGTGCGGGACAAAGCTTGCCCTGATGACCTGGCACGGCTGGACCTGTCGGCAACAGGTCATTGGTTGTTCGCATGCTGTTTCACTTTACAGCCACACACTGGCCAGCAGCATGTCTTCTCCTTCATTAAGAGCATGTTCGAGTGTAGTTTAGATTTGATTTTTATCCAAAAAATATTAATATTTTTTAAAATTATTTTTGACATTAAAACATTAAAATTATCTAAAAACACTAAATAAAAACTTAATTTAAAATAAAAAATAAAAACAAAATTCATTTTTTTTTTTCAAAAACACCGAACAGCCTCCAAGTCTTCCACTTTCAGGAGTGTAAACCAATTTAGTTACCCTTTTAAGGGGAATCAACTATCTTCACAGAATTGTTTTCATGGGCCAGTCACAGCTTCCAATTCCTCTTACTTCCAAACTTTTTTTTATTTCAAAGACGATCAAATGGCAACAAAGTTGTGGCCAATCCCCCGCCTCGTAGAAGAAAAATCATCTAATCGCAGAGCTGGATAATATTGTGTGCCAAGTGCGGCCTCCGGGCAGAAAACACCATTCAGAAATAACACAAAAAATTCCTCATAAGAAATAAATTATTTTCACCCAAGTATATTCCACGGGATAAACACATCAACCAGCCATTAAACAATATCAAAGTATTGAAAACTCCAAAATCATAAGCAGCTGGAAAAGATGACCTGATGCAAGGGCAAGATAACTTCGCGTGCTTTCAGCTGAAGAAATGAGAAAGAGAATAGATAGAAGCTCGGACACACATCTTCATCCCAACAGAATTCTTCTCCTCCAGGACCACTACAGCAGAGGAAAAATAGATCACATAAATATGACATCAGTAAATAAGATGAGAGAAATTAAAAATAATTTGTGACACTGGAACCTGGAAATAAGACATCAAGTTTATCTGTGTTTTTCTAGGAATTTAAAGGTTGCCGTACGGTGCAACTATTAACAACTATTGGGGGAAAAACCCTTTTAAAATTTCCAAAATAAATGAGACTGAAAGCGAGTTAAATGCTGTGCATCAATCAGTGGTAAAAAATTAACAAGTAAAAACGTAAACAAGCATCGCCATTAGAAGACTGGACCAACTTAAAGGCCTTAATGGACAGAAGAATATAACTGACACTTTTATGAACGAAAAAGGGTTTCGAATAAAAAAATGATTCTCATTTCTCACGATACATCACGGACATACACACTATGACCTTCCGTGCACAATAATAGGCATCAAATTAAAGTAATACTATGGTGCAAATATCATTTTTTTTTGGATTATGAGGAAACATCACTTCCCGGAAAGCGCACTTTGTAAGTCCAGGTGAGCAAGTAAAACCTTGGTTGTCCCAGGTTCTTACAAGAGGTGCACGTCCTGACTCGAACACGAGACCTGCTATGCAGATCTCTAGCTCTCTGTCATCACGCCACATCTCTTGGAGACGCAAATGTTAAAAATAGAACCCAAACACCTTATGAGTGTGCACGTGGAAGCACAATAGCAGGCCAGCACAAAAACAAAAATGAAGGCGGCAACAATGCAGCAAAAATGTTCCCTGGACAGTATAACAAGCTGATGAAACAAAAAACAACATTCCTGGCCTAAAGTGAGAAAACAAATAACAAGGAACTCAAGCAAATGTGGGGGGAAAGAAAAAGAGGTGGACAAAATAAAACAGCAGAAGGTACTTAGGTAGATTCCCAAAAACTATCTAAGGCTCCCTGGGGTTCTGTACAGCTAAATTAGCAAGTACTTGATCGATTCTTAAAGTGCTTTACATACTAACTAGGTGATATAACATTAATTTCACAAGCCTTCAAATTACTATAAATAGCTTGGACGGTTGAGCAATTTCTTAATGGAAACTAACATGCAATCAGTGCCTAAAATGGCTCCCAACATCTAATTCTCCTCTTATTTGTCGAGGGAAAAGGCCTATTGAGCAAGCCAGCTCAGAGATTGACTGTAAGCACCATACAAGTTGAAGCATATGAACATAACAAGCCAAGAATCCTCTAAAGACAACACTACCAGGTATTAAATATTCAAGAACAAAAACCTGAACATTTCTAAATGACTTTGGTTTATGACCAGAATGAACAACCTGGGACCCAGGAGGGCAACAGCACCATATTGCTGTGTACAATAATTAGTGCATGTTTGGCATTGTGGTGCGATCTGCGATTGCCAGATCGCACCACAATTTGTTGTTTGGTATTGCACCGGAACGCAGTTATGGTGTGGGACCCACACCATTTTTACACCCAAATCGCCGTTCCAGAAAAAGCACGAATTAGGTGCTTTCAAAACCCCGATCGCAAAAGTCTGCAACCCAAAATTAAAAACATGATACACATTCAAACCCAAAATTAACCGTTGGAAAGCAAAATCCCGACCTTATCCTCTCGTCTGCAACCTCCCATCTCAACTTTTGTTCTCCTCTGCAACTTCTACAGCTCCCACAACAACCCACATCTCCCAGGAACAAAACTCCTCCTCCCTAAGCCTCCCGTCTCTTCTCTCTTCTGCAACCACCTGCATCTCCCTTCTCTCCATGTTCCTCATCCAAGCCACCTCTATAATATAAAGTCCAGACCTGGACCATAATAGCACCAGCAATTGCAAGCACGTGTGCTCCAAAAGTGAATGGCAGTGCTCTAAACTCTATCGCCATGGTTGAGTCGTCGTCTCCTTCTTTTTCTCCTAGTTCAAAGCTGAGTGAGTGAGTGAGAGAGAGAGAGACTAGAGACTTGGGGATACGTCTTAATTATATTGTTTCGACAATATATTTTATGCGATTATGACCGTTGGATGGAATCTTGTTCCCGATATGGTTGTGCCGCGTGGGTCTGACCGGTCGATGACTGCCTTTTTTATTGTGTCTCGTGTTACCGAGAGTCCCAGCTTCGTGTCTCGTCACGATCCCTTCATTTTTAGTAGTTAGATTGGTTGGTGTAGATGTTAGTTTTTAAAATATTTTTAATTTATAAAAATATTTTAAGTTATATTATTTTACTTGAATTATTCCTTGCAATAAATTGTGATTAATTTTAAATTTATTTTCACAAGTTATATATATATATAAATATATATAAATGTGTGTGTATATGTTTATGCCCTTTAAAGTAATTTCACAAGTTAAAAAGCAATATGTAAAGTTTGGTAACCAAACACCTAAAACTGCTTTTTTTTCAACCTCCAACTCAACCACAGTTTTAACCAAACACTTCACAGCTTATTTTGAACCACAGTAAAAGCGCTTTTTTTTAAACTGCTTTTTTTCAACCTCAATCGCAAAAGCAAAAGCAATGCCAAACACACTCTTAGACAATTAAAAAGATAACTGGAGTCAGTAAACTTCATAAAATACCTTTTTCACCTGAAGAATTTAGCTGACATTTAACCAAACAAATCCTCCACATTGAGCTTAACCATCATATGCAATTTCAAATGGAATAGATCCCTTTTTTTTATGATCAACGATGTCAGATTTCATACTGCCAAAATTCACTGTTCCTTTCTGTAAATACCTGGAGGACAAAGTGACTGTTACCCTCACTTCGTCTTCCTCTCCTCTCTACTTCACCCACTGCTAGCCACAAGCTTCTTCAACCAAACCCAAGGAAGAAAAAGAAGTTTCCCTTCATCATTCTAAACTCATATTAGCCCTTCAATTCAATTTTTATGGACCCTATATTTCAAACTTCAATTCAGAATTATTTCTAACAGTCCATAACATCACATTTGCACCACAGCATTACATACCAGCAAGTATCCTCTAAAGACAACCTACAGGTCTTAAATATTCAAGACAAAAACTGGTACATTTCTAATGACTTTGGTTTATGACCAGAATGGGGAACAACCTGGGACACAGGAGGGCCAACAGCACCCAAAATGCTGTGTACAATAATTTGACATTAAAAGATAACGGAGTCAGATATATCTTCATAAATACTTTTTCACCTGAAGAATTTAGCTGACATTTATCCAAACCAAATTCTCCACATTGTGTTAACCATCATATGCAATTTTCCAAATGTAATAGATCCTTTTTTTTTATGATCAACAGCATGTCAGATTTATACATGCCAAAATTCACTGTTCCTTTCTGTTAATACACATTGAGACAAAGTGGTCTGTTACCCTACACTTCGTCTTCCTCTCCTCTCTACATCACCCCACTGACTAGCCACAAGCTTCTGCACCAAACCCAAGGAAAAGAAAAAAGAAGTTTCCCTCTTCATCATTTAAACTCGTATTTAGCCTTCAATTCATTGTTTATGGACCATATATTTCAAACTTGATTCAGAATTTTTTCTAACAGTCTTAACATCACATTTGCTACAAACTGCATTACTTACCAGCTAGAATCCTCTAAAGACAACACTACCAGGTCTTAAATATTCAAGAACAAAAACCTGAACATTTCTAAATGACTTTGGTTTATGACCAGAATGAACAACCTGGGACCCAGGAGGGCAACAGCACCAAATTGCTGTGTCCAATAATTAGACAATTAAAAAGATAACTGGAGTCAGTAAACTTCATAAAATACCTTTTTCACCTGAAGAATTTAGCTGACATTTAACCAAACAAATCCTCCACATTGAGCTTAACCATCATATGCAATTTCAAATGGAATAGATCCCCTTTTTTATGATCAACGATGTCAGATTTCATACTGCCAAAATTCACTGTTCCTTTCTGTAAATACCTGGAGGACAAAGTGACTGTTACCCTCACTTCGTCTTCCTCTCCTCTCTACTTCACCCACTGCTAGCCACAAGCTTCTTCAACCAAACCCAAGGAAGAAAAAGAAGTTTCCCTTCATCATTCTAAACTCATATTAGCCCTTCAATTCAATTTTTATGGACCCTATATTTCAAACTTCAATTCAGAATTATTTCTAACAGTCCATAACATCACATTTGCACCACAGCATTACATACCAGCTCAAAGATCGAGGCACCAGTATCACAGTCACGATTTCAACTCTAAGCATTCAAGTGATTGATCTATTTCTTTTATTTTAAAAGAAAATTTAATTAAGGTCGTAAATAGAAAAGGCCCACGTCATAGATTTAAGCGGCAAAATTTCAATACACCCGTTCATAAGAAAAAAATACACTCAATAACCCAATCCGACCTTTTTAACCCGGAAGGGGTTTATTTTGAATGACAATTGAAACTCTTATCGCCCAGACAAACAGAAAATCAAACTAATTCTCATGTCCCAAACTGTCAAAGAACCCAACACTAAACAAAATCGATTCCCGCGATCCTAAAATTAACAAAAAACACATCTCCCAGAACAGTCTAGTAAACCAAAAACAAGAAGAAAGTTGGGAATTTTGATTACCTTCATAAAAAAAGGAGGGACCTAGAACTCGAGCTTGAGCTCATCCTTTTCATGGCAGAGGTAATGAAGAACATAAGGAGTGACACGTAGCACAACAGCCCAGGCACCAAACATGGCCACGTGTGACCTTAACTGCTTCAAAGCCTCTGCTTTGTCTGGTTTTTTCATAAACATTCCTGGAAACATTATTGCTTTTGATTCTCCGATTCGTTCTTTCTTTTTCGCTTCGTCTAAAACCCTAGATTCAGTTTCGAACTCCCTTTTATTGAGGGATGGGGGGTTTAGATCATTCTCGTACACGTGCGAGTTTGAGGTTGACTCAACACGCGCATGGTCAATCCAATAATTGTCTTACGATTTGGGTCCTCAAGTTTTGAGAATGTCATGTTGGTACCTGTTGAATATTCATATAAAATCTTTAACACCGAGAAAATAAGTTTTAACAGTTTTCATAAAAAACAATTTTCTGGATAAAAAGAGTCAATATTTTTTTCAATTTAATTTAAAACTCCATGTAAATTAAAATCTTGTATTAATCTGTCAAAATATATCAAGTTTACCATCCAAGCTAAACCATCCATGCTATTTCAGGAGTCATGAAGTGCAAAATAAAACCATCATACCACATTGATTTAATACAATTTATATATAAAAAAGTCATTTCAATTTAAAAATATATTGACTCGATTTTGCAAGGTATATGCACGTTGAATCGTAAAATCGTATAATTTTACAAGTCAACTCGTGATTTTAACAATCTTATGCACCACTTCCGTGTCACCTTCTCAAACTATTTTTCTTATTTGCTTCCAAATCAACCAAGTTTTTTTTGTGTGAGAGAATTGGAATTAAACATCAAATGTTTAGAAATTGTCTTTAATTAGCTAGATTAATTAAAGTTCCTTTGCAATAAATGAAGAAACCTAATGTTCTATTGCGTCAACTTTTGCTATGTAATAAACTCGTTCATCGAAAAGAACGGTCTCTGGGCAAACTTACAGCTAGGGTTATGTCTCCAATTAACTCAAATAAAAAATATTTCTCTTTTGAAAAGAAATGAATAAGATCTTTTCAACAAGAAATGATCGAGACCATTGAATTTGTCCTCAAAATTAGTATTAAATTGTTCATACTATGTGGTGGTGATGAATCTTCAGGAGATGGTGTAATCTCCATGATAGTAGTTGTAGTTGTTTGCAACAGTTGAATAAACGCGTAGTGGGCTTTGAATTATTGGTTCGAGCGGAAGAAGAGTACTACGTAGGATTGTTTCATCAAGACTAGGACGGATTCTCGCAGCCATTACTGGAATAAATAGATATTTAGTTCCGAGAATTCCATTTGATTTGCTTGTGAAAGCTATTGCTATTTTTTATGGTGCAGAATGAGAGAGAATGGTCTTGATGACGGACTTGTCCAGCTTGTAAGGAGGGTAAACATTGAAGTCTTCTGAGGAATCAAAGAAGGGAGGTGGAGAGTCGAGGCCACCATTTGAGGAAGGGTGGTAACGGTCGCGTCTACGACGGCGCCACCAATGGATGACAAAGAAAAGGGAATGAGAAATTAGGCGGGAGTATGAGATAACTGAAAAGATAGCAACGATTACTGCCACCATGGCTATTAAAGTTGGGTTGAAGTCAACCAGGAGTTTGGAGGTTGTGATGGTGGTGAGGATAGGTAACAAGTGGTGGGATGATAGCAATGGTGGTGCCGTGGTGGCTCTAGGGGTTGAAGATGGGACCCACGTGTGGTGGTGGTGTGGCGAGGGAGAAGGAGATGGTGTGGTTTTGACCAGTGCGCATTATAGGGGGGGTTTAATGTAGAGCCCCACAATTTGAGAGATTTTCCTAACTGATTTTGACAATTCGTGGTCGCTTTCACCAATATTCGATGTGGTAGGGAATTTGGATGGTGCTCTCTCCACTAAGAAATTCCACCTTGTTGAGTTTGACCCTGAAAAGAAGATGAAGACAACTGCAACCCATTGTTCATCCCTCCATCCTTTTAGCTTTTTAAGATTGAAACAATCTTTCTCGTATTAATTGAATGAATCTGTTATGTGTAGTATGCTAATCTGTGGATCACTCTGTGCCATTGCAAAGTTTAATGCGATTGAATAAGGAGTTGGATTTTTTTAATGAATAGAGTAATGATTTGATAGAAATAAAAATAGGAAAACAATTTTATTGGGAGGGGAGAGACCGGGCCCTTTCTCAAGGTGGTATTGGGCCTGGGAAAAGAAAAAATATCCGACTCATTTAGACACGGGCCAGACCATAAACACGTTCAATCAAAGGCCCATAAAAATATATTTTAAATCAAGCGAGAAACCTGAGTCTCAATCAATTACACTGTGAGCAGACCTGCAAGAAAACGTATACCTTTAGAACCATGAAACAATGGTCTAAATTAGACTTTTCCCACTTCTCAATGTGAGCTTAAACCGAAACCTAAACTTTCAGGTTGCATTCAAGGAAGATAGCAAATAGAAAGCTAAAAATAATTAAAATATTATTTTATCTTAATTAATGTTTATTTTACATGTCTCAAAAGTGTGATAAATAAAATGTTATTTTACTATTTTGTTTTGTAAAAATGTTATTTATATATATATATATAAAAGCACTATTCACTATAATAAAATATTTTTTAATTCAGGTTTTTATTAGTTTTTTTAATCTCATAACTCATATAATGATTTTTACAAATTTATTTGAATTATTTTTTTATTTTATTTTTTAATAATGAGTTGATCGGAAACTATTCGAGTTATTTTTAAATTTATAAAATTAATCTTATCATATCAGTTGTTAAAATAATTATGTATTATATATTTTAAAATGCAATCTATTACTCTAAATGACTTTTTATTATAAGCGTTTACATAAATTTAAAAAAATAGATTTATACTATTCAATGCCAAAATTAGATTCTTTCACGACGATGTTATAAATGCTCTCCCACGTGATTCGGATTAAAAAAAAAACATAGCCTATCTTATTTATTTTTTTAAAACAAAAGGAGGAGGGAAATGCAGAAATAACTAAGAAAATAAATATATTAATTCAGACAAACCATTTTATTGAAACCCCGGAATAGTCAACCGTAAACTCAAAAGAAGGAATTTGCAATTATAATCCGATCCCAAAACGAGCTATAAATTCACCGTACGCTACTTGTTTATAGGCCCAGTAAGGGCTCGTTTTGGGCCCTTACAAGCTCTTGTCCTTTCCTTCCCTATAAATCATTAATAATAATAATCTATAAATCATACCATAAATTCTTGTCCTTTCCTCTCATAAGACACTGCCACGTTATCAAAAGAAAGAGGCAGAAGTGAGTGATGGAATGCACGAGTCACGATCTTCCATGCTGAAGCAATCCATGTGAGACATGCCACACTACATAATATATGTATGCATGTATGTATGTATGACGACGACAACGATGTAGATAGCTATCATTAAGAGCAGATGATATCGTATAGATGGATTTGCCTGTCACGCCAACATTTTGGTTGTTGTTTTTTTTTTAAAAAAAAAAATTGATATTAATATATGAAAATAATTTAAAAATATTAAAATATTTTAATTTATATATAAAAAAAGTAATTTTCTTTAAAAATATTTTTAAGTAATATTAAAATAAACAGTGCCTTAATTCAAGATAAAAATAGAAAGAAAAAGGTATTAAAATAAAAGACCCCACGTCCTTCGAATTTAAAAAAGGAGTCAATTTATGTTATATATTTAAATAGAAAATCGAGGTTCCCACTCCGATTTGCGATAAGAAGGTAAGAAAGAATAGATGGAACCGTCGGGAGAGTGTCGTTGGAAATTGAATGGCCTCTTGTCTCGCTAAATTGCATTAATCACAATTGTCCACATCCAACCTACCAAACGACGTCCTCATGTCCTCTTCTTCTTCAATGGAAGTCACCGGTTTTTCTGGCTGGATGAAGTGATCAACAACTGCCCTGCTAATTCTTATCTAATCCAGCCATCGCCCTCTATTTTCCTATCTAATTGCAACCATCTCTTTGTTTTTTCACGTGAAACTACGATGTGATTACGTGAACTGTTTTTATATTGTTAAAAAGATTTTTTTTCTTTATAGTGTACTTTTGCGAACTACAATTTGAGAAACTTCGATCGTTTTTAAACATTCTAGATGCTAGATTTATAGTTTGCTTGAGAATGTAATATATATTATTTTTCAAAACTATTTTTAAATCTAAACAGACACTTTAGCCTTATAAAACTGGTTGGGCTGCACTTGAGTTTGTGGCCTAGCAGAAAAAATGACTTGTTCTCTTTTTCTATATCCATGCTCGATTCTTTTTGTACATGCTTGTTATTTTTATTGTGTTTTATTTATCAATTAAACTTATATAATATTCAGTGAATCTAAAAATTAATTGTGGTATATATAAATTAAATTCACGTTGACTATAAAAAAAAGCTGGTCGGGCTCGCAATCTAAACATAAATCGAACGGGTTTGACAAAAATCGAACGGTACGGTTGGGCTGATAATATAGCCGAAGCAAGGAGTTAAGGGTAACCGAAATTGCAGGTGGATAATTTTAATTGCATTTTGGCAGTTTTTCTTCACCTTCTCTCTCTCTCTCTCCCCGCTCGGCTTTAGCTAAGTTTATAGGCGTAGTTTGAGGGCTAACATAAAAGTGAAAATAAGACTAGCTGTAAATTATCAATGTTATCAACATCGACATTCCTATATTGCAATAAATAAATAAAGGTACTCATGAGATGATATAAGAATTTAGTAGAGCCACAATTTTATTCGTTTAAACTGAATTTGTCAAAAATATCTAAATTGAAAATAAAAATAAAAATAATGACCTGACTGAGAGAGATGATCAATGGAATAGAATTCAATTAATGGTAAGGCGTGATTGGACCGTCAAGCATGTCGCATGTAGACTAATTAACCTATCACCCCATCGATATAGCCTCGAACTTCAGCTAGCAGTAGCCTGCAATCAGCATGAGAAATCAGGTTAATTTCACGGGGGTGGTGAGGGTGGGCCAACCCGTCTCTACCATAATAAATAAGGCTGCAAGTAACTTACAGGGAACTGTTCAAAGAGAAATCATAATAAACATGGGTCAGATGTTTGTCCCTGGTAGCAATGCAAGAATTTATTGCTGCAGCTCAACAAACCCACCACCCCTCCTTTCTCTATCTCCCACAACTTGTTAAATTCAACGAGAAATCTTATCACAAGCAAGCATCGATATAACTCCCCTTTCTTGCCGTCTCCCCTTTTCATTCTCATAACCAGTTGGCTTCATTGATTCTTGCAGCCCTTGCTGTTCTTTCGTTTTTTCCCCACACAATGTCAATGGAATTCATAGTAAAAGTTGAAGAATCAAGACCTGCGAGCGATGGAAAACCATCAGCAGGGCCTGTTTATAGGTGCATTTATGCCAAAGATGGCCTCATGGATTTGCCTGCTGGACTGGAGTCTCCATGGCAGTTCTTGAGGTATAAATCTTCACCCTTTTGCTTCTCATTCACGTTAAGGAGATCTTCAGTCATGGTATTGTTGTCTTGTTAAGCAAACAGATTGTCAGATTTTCTTCTTATTTGGTTCTTGAAAATGAATATGCTCTGGAAAACTCAAGAGAGGCGTTTCCAAGCATTTTGATTTCGGTTATGCATTCTCAAACTCAGATTGAATCTATTTTTTTTAACATCTCTTAGGCACACGTTGAGAGCTCGAAGTGAGCATTTTTATATAACGAATCGGATTTATTTTTTTATTCACATTTTCCCATTTGCTTGTTGAGAATTTGAGCTCTTAAAAGGGACAAAAAAAATTTATACACACACATATAGATATAAATAAATAAACTTAAAATTATGCATGGACGCCATACTCTGCATATTTTATTAAATCAAATCATGAAATTTTAAATTGCTCACACGATCCCTTCACTTCCAACTAAGGGCGATTGTCTTCTGACAAAACTGAATGGAGGATATCGAATCGCCTGTAGTTGCAAGAAAAAGGGTCAACATTGGACCGAAATAAATAGAGGGTTTGATAGATCTGACTTTGAAAAGTAGAGGGACCATTTGATCATTTAAAAAATAAATGGCCCATGCAGGTTTCGAACCTGCGACCTTCGCGTTATTAGCACGACGCTCTAACCAACTGAGCTAATAGGCCAGTTGAATCTTATAATATTGGATTAAATTTATATCTGACCTCAGCAGAACATATGCAGTCATTTTGAATCTGATGTTCTTTTTTTGTCAATGGGATGCAGTGATTCTGCTCTCAAGAACCCTGACAACAAAATGCTAGGTAGGCGGCAAGTCATTGATTCCAAGGTACTATTTCATTGATCACATGTAATTCGATCGCTAGAAGAAATCATAGAGGCATAAAATGAATTTCTCACAGAAGAAACTGATAAGTCCTTAAACACAAATTAGCAGGGGGGTCCTTATGTGTGGCTGACATACAAAGAGGTTTATGATTCTGCCATGAGGATAGGTTCCGCAATGAGGAGACGCGGTGTCAATCCTGTAAGTTCAGAACTCAGACAATTCGCTTCATAATTTAGTGATAGCAACTTCTTCTTTTCTCTCCTGATGATCAATGCAAGTAATCAACTTGGAAACTTTGGATTTTCATTACCAGGGAGACCGTTGTGGTATATATGGTTCCAACTGCCCAGAATGGATCACTGCTATGGAGGTAAATTCTTCGTGTCAGACCAGACACAATTCACCTTCTTCTTTGAGCTCAGCGGACATTCAACAGTACTGGTCATTTTTGAAGTTTTTCAAAAGGAAACTGGATCGTAACTTGTTAAATTTCATATATTTGTGTCTGGTATTTCTCAGGCTTGCAACAGCCAGGCCGTAACATATGTACCGCTCTATGACACTCTTGGTATTGCTTCCTTCTATTCTTCAATTAGTCTCAGCTCACTTCTAGAATGACCCGTTGAATTCTCACTGTGTAACTTGGTTTAACAATCACAGGGCCTAATGCTGTGGAGTTCATAGTCAATCATGCTGAAGTTTCAATAGCCTTTGTCCAAGAGAACAAGCTCTCTTCTGTATGTTACCGTTCTATCTAAATGGGGACTTTATGTTCTTATATCTCACAGTGGAATCTTGATCTTTTCAGAACTTCCATAAATGATATACAATGTGTTGTTTGTTTAACACAATTGCTGCTCTATTTGCAGATTCTATCTTGCCTTCCAAAGTGCTCTTCAAATTTAAAAAGTAGGTCCAGAGACTAATAAAAGCTCCTCTTGCTTGAACGTTTTGAGAGTAACAATTGACAGTGATTCTCTTTGTTCAGCTATTGTCAGCTTTGGAAATATCTCTGACATGCAAAAGAAGGAAGCTGATGAGCTAGGGGTATCTTGCTTTTCATGGGAAGAATTTCCTCGATTGGTATGGTGTTGATTTTGGCTTCTCCTCTTTCATAATTGATCATTTAACGCTTTACGTTTAATTGATCCTTGATGTTTTAGTGGTCATTCAAGTTGGATTTATAAGAGCTCTGTCATCCCATCTTTTGACAGGGGAGTTTGGATTGTGAATTACCTCCAAAACAGAAGACTGATGTCTGCACAATAATGTACACTAGTGGAACAACAGGAGAACCAAAAGGTGTCATCCTAACCAATGGGGCTCTAATGGCAGAATTATTGTCTGTGGACCAGCTACTTTTTCTGACAGACAGAGTGGTGAACAACTAAACACATTATGTTTTCAAATCGTTTCTGATTAACCCCCTCAAGTTATAAAGTTGATATTTCCTAGAATTCTGTTTTAGGAAACAGAGTAGTTGCCCTCTTCAGGCCAACTGCCTTGATTTTGCGTGTTAATAGTTTACCAACGATCTAATATTGAGTTTTCTGTTCTATAGGTTTCAGAGGAAGATTCATACTTCTCTTTCCTTCCCTTGGCCCATGTATACGATCAAGTAATTGAGACCTATTGCATCTACAAAGGTGCCTCCATAGGATTTTGGCGAGGGGTAAGATGAAGAATCATTTTTTTTTCTTGCAAAGACTCCTTGCCTTCTGTTTTTATTTATTTTTTCCATTATCTTTAAACCTATCACCTCTGAATTGTATGTTCTAAAGTTTGTCTTGCATTCTGCTTCTAGGATGTAAGATATTTGTTGGAGGACGTTCAAGAACTGAAGCCAAGTATATTTTGTGGGGTTCCTAGAGTTTATGACCGCATATATACTGGTATTGTATACAATTATAACTGGATACGTATACATTGCATTAGATATGTGGATTGTTTTGCTATTCCATGTATTTTTAACTCTAGTCTTTTTTCTTGAAGGTACACTTGCTAAAGTTTCAGCTGGAGGTGGATTAAAGAAGAAGTTATTTGATTTTGCCTATAACTAGTAAGTTTGTAGTGTTTATCACTTCGATATCATCGGCTGTGTAAGTAGTGTAAGACTAATTAGAAGCTGTTGGCAGCAAGTTGGGTTATCTAGAGAAGGGATTTCCACAAGAGAAAGCAGCACCCCTCCTGGACAGGCTTGTCTTCGAAAAGGTTGGCCAGTGTACCCTTTTGTCCTGCCTTAAACTTGGATTCTGCAATCTAAAATGTGTTGATTTTGGCAGACAAAGCAAGCACTAGGAGGGAGAGTACGTATCTTGTTATCTGGTGCTGCCCCTTTGCCTAAGCATGTAGAGGAGTTTTTGCGGGTCACTTCCTGTTCTACTTTATCACAAGGATATGGTACGATAGAATAATTTTTCTGCTCAAATTTTCTGTGGTTGTGGAAGATATGCATCGATTCATATTCACGCAATCTTAGATAATTCCGGCGTTAAACTTAGCATTAGTTTCAAATTGAAAATCAAATTCTTGCTAACATAAATCCCTTCATCTAATATCTCTTCCTTTGATTTCTTGTGATGAATTTAAATTCTGATTCTAGTCTCCAGGAAAGGCCTGTATTCTGCAGTCTGCATCCAATGCATTGAAGTAATTTACATTTTTCTCTGGACTACTCTCCATCTACTTACCTTTGAATGGTTCTGGGTGATAGGTCTCACTGAAAGTTGTGGGGGCTGTTTCACATCTATAGGCAATGTGTATCCCATGGTGGGAACTGTTGGCGTGCCCATGACAACCATTGAATCAAGACTTGAGTCGGTTCCAGAGATGGGATATGATGCCTTATCCAGTGTTCCAAGGGGAGAGATTTGCCTGAGGGGAAGCACATTGTTCTCTGGTTACCACAAGCGAGAAGATCTAACAAATGAAGTCCTTGTTGATGGATGGTTTCATACAGGTAAAAATAAGTGATGCTTTTTTTTCTTGATATTTAATTCGAAGATAATAAGAAAACTGCTTTCAATGGTCATGTTTGGCTCATCTTGGAAACGTACTCGGCAACTTGGGATCATTTTTTTTCTTTACCGAGAATAGGCATGATCTTCAAACTATTGCAGGTGACGTTGGAGAATGGCAACCCAACGGAGCAATGAAGATTATTGACAGGAAAAAGAACATATTTAAGCTATCTCAAGGTGAATACGTTGCTGTGGAGAACCTTGAAAATGTCTACCTGCGATGCCCTCTTATAACATCGGTAAGGAGAACCAAAACGATGGAAACCATATTCATAGAATATTACAAATAATCAGGCTGCTAATGATCTATATACTACCACTACAGATACCACAAGTTTCTGCATTCTTCTAATCTATCATTTGCTCACTTTTTCTGGTGCACAGATTTGGGTCTATGGAAACAGTTTCGAATCATTTCTTGTTGCTGTAGTTGTCCCTGACAGACAGGCACTTGAGGATTGGGCTTCAAGCCATAATGAGACTGATGATTTTAAATCGTTATGCAAAAATCTGAAGGCAAGGAAATATATACTCGATGAGCTCAACAGAGTTGGTAAAGCAAACAATGTATGTCCATACCTGGCTCCATCACATTTTTCTAATTTCATTTAATTATGTTTCCTCACCTGACACAAAGGATATTGGCACAGCTTAGAGGATTTGAAATGTTGAAAGCTGTTCACTTGGAACCACATCCATTTGATATGGAAAGGGACCTGATAACTCCTACATTTAAGCTCAAGAGGCCACAGTTACTCAAATGTTACAAGGTTTGCCTTGTTCTGTCTTTTGCCAAATTAGTACAGAAGTAGCTGTTAATTGAATTGTTAAGAAGATTTACTCATCAAACATTCAGGTATTCTAACTTCATCTGTGATTTGATGTTCCGATATCACTGTGTGTAGGACTGCATTGATCAGCTGTACAGTGACGCAAAGGGCTTGAAGGCATGAAAGCAGTTCAAAAAACTAGAAGGCAGAGTCAAGATACGCGGAGCTGTCTCTGGAATTTCAGTATATGGATTCCTTCAGTTCCCTTGTTAATCTTGCTTGAGAACCTTAAGAAGAGGAAAAATTTATGAAAGATTTTCAGTACTTGTACGTTTATGATAATTTATTGTCAATATTCGTATATAAATAAGATTGCTTGAAGATTTCCAAGCACCTGTTCGGAAAAACAAATGTTAGGCCATTCCAAATTTCAATCCTGTGATTGCACATTAGTGTTTTTATTCATTTTCATTCTCTAGGGGTCATTAAATTTTCCAGGGAAAATACCGATCAGAAAACACCAAAAAATAATCAACTCATCTCATCATGCATGTGCTTGAACTTCGAAGATTGCCGACTTTACCTAGCAGAAAATGTTCATTTAGCAGCCTGAGCTCCTATGAAAACCAAAACTTCACACTACAGCATCAGTAATATTAAATTTTGTTTCCAGGCATCAATGTTTTCCATTCACCCCAGTTTTGTAGTGAAGGTTCGGCAAGCTGCAGGTGAATGCGGCTGCTTTCTCGTTAAACTATTTCCAGATGCTATTTAAAAGAAAACAAGTTGATGATTAACGATTATCAACACGGTTAGAAAATAATATAAATCATATCTCACCTAACAGTTTAAGTTTTTAGGTGAGATAATTCCTTAATATGGTATCAGAACTTTGTTAACCCAATAGTCACGAGTTTGAATCTCATCACCCTCATTTTATTTGATAAAAATCAAGCATGAGGTAGTATGAGCTTGTGTAAGTTTCAAACCCAAAAAGCTTTCACTTGAGGGGGTGCATTAGAAAATAATATAAATTATATTCTAGAACCTCTCTTAACAGTTTAAATTATTAGATGAGATGGTTCCTTAACAAATACCATGGTCCTACTCTGAATCCATGGTGCATTAAAAACAGCTCCAATTATAGGGAACACGGCATGTAACTTTTTATTATTACAGGTGAGAGCAATACAAGAATCCTTCAAGGTTCGTACAGCAAACAGTTGATTCTGTACAGCGATGCCAATACATAACTGAACGATAGTCTCGATAACACACCAATCACAACGAATCTGGAGCTCTCGACAAATTGATGATACAACCAGAAAACAATTACATGCTAATAAGGCTACAACGCACATTTGCTGAGATGAACTTAAAGCAAATCTATCAGCAATGCCCAGGCAGGATAAACAAACAGAAGTATTATGCCAACAGTGTTAGATATGCCATGCGCTTTTGTGAAGGAGTTTCTAAACCCGCCGGATGCCCGGATGTGTTCTTGCAGCAAATAACATGCAATGGCTAGACATATGGCAACACCAATCCAGTCATTCCTTACCGTGCTTGCAAACAAACTGGGAGCCACCACTATGAGAAGAATCAAAGCACCAGGCATTTCAAGCCAATCTGCAATAACAGATATATTTAATTATCATGCATAGATTGCCATGAAAATTGATATGAATTTACTCAATGGACATGAGATCAGCTTTTTGTCTGAGAGTATAAAATGGTAATGGCTAGGAAAATCAATGTTTCGGATGGAAAATTTCGAGTCGCAACGAAGTAAGCAATTCCTTACCTGGGAAATGTTTTGGGAAGAAAAGACGCAATATAACACCAACGAAAGCGATCCATTTCCCGACATCTCCTCTGCACAAAGAAACAACTCAATGATGGGAGAGAGAAATGTGTGGTGGGGAATCCATAGAAAGCTGCTCGAAGAACATAAACTAACCTGAGCAGGTTGAACAGTATTGAAGGAAGAGTGAAGAAAATGTAAGGGATTAATAGTCCAGTAAGAATGTTGGTTTTCCAGTTCGTTCGATCCAAGATCAGTAGATAACTGCAAGAAGCACAGCAAGGATGGTTTATCAGGCTAAAACGTAGTAGAAGACATTGAAGTGATCCAAGTTATATCAATCCATCACCAAAGCAACAGAAAGGAAGTGGAGTAGAGAAACAGTATATAAGATGGTTAATTTGCAGCAAGGAAAAGAAGAAAAACTAATAATCTGCATAGCAGTCATCGCTGAATTAATCGTGTTCTTCAAAAAATTTGATAGAGCGATTACAATTTACAAGAAACCTCATGTATCTATTGCACAATAACTTTAAGTTATCCCATATATCAGCTATTTTATTTGTGAAATACAAATCTGTACAAGTAGGAGCTCAATAAGTCAATCTTTGCAAGTCCCAATTCTCAGGAAATTCCTTATAAACAAGCACAGTTATACCACCTATGCTGAATTAAGAAGCATAACTCAATTATGCAATTGTTAAATACCATAGCTCACACAGTTATTCAAAAATATCAGCAATAATTAATAAGCATAAGCAACCAAGTTCTTAATTTGCCGCTGATTCGGTAGATTAATGCTGCTATACTAACAAACAAACATCTATTAAATTAACATCATCATAATAAAATAACAAACAGATCAAACTTCGAAGTATGCTTACATGGCAGCAAAAGCAGCGATCCATTGAAGAAAAGTGGTACCAAATCCTAACCCGCCAAGCTTGATAGCATGGCTAGCTAGCTTCTTAGCAGCAATCGTCAAGTCTTGAAAATCAGAAGCAAGCAAGCTATTCTCCATTTCCTGATCCCTCCTCATCGCCAAGTAACTGTTCTTTCCCATCTCTCGCTCTCTTGCCTTTCTCTCTTTGTTGACTATAACCCACACCTACACCGTTATAATTCAAGAATCAGATCAGCTCTTTTGGAAACTAGACAGACAAGCGAAGTTTAGTAAGTGAAAGCTGGCAAATCAATGTGAGTTTAGAGAGATAAAGACAGCTGTCTGTTTGTGGTCAGAATGATGGCTTCTTGCATGCCTCGGTGCCAAGTGGATATCCAATCATTTCGGGGTCGTTGAACCACATAACCGCTGCCATTTGTCCTTCTGACTTTACGTGAATGATATCTTGATCATGACAACAAGGATTGTTAATATTAGGATCTGATCTGAACATGAATGGATTATTTAATCACCGAATATATTGTTCAAAAACAGGTTTTGCCAAGCCCAATACTGTTCCAAACATTCAAATCGAATCAAATCTTGCGGTCTTGCTCCGTGACAATTAGCATCATTTATTTATCAATGCCCATTCGTTTAGAATTGTCCCTTGTTTGGTCATAACATAGCTTTCAGAAAAAAAAAAAAAAAAACAAGGCCACATTGTTAAAGAATAATATAAATTATATTATAAATCTCACCTATCAATTTAAATTTTTACAAGACATGAGGAAGAGCCCGCTGTCTTGGCGTTTCAATAGAAAACTATGTAGCCTCCTATTATGGCTATAGCAACCGAAACTTTATGACCCAAGTTCATTTACTACCCCAGGACTCGAAACAGCCTAAGCCAAGCCTACTTGTGTTTCCGGATTAACTGGGAACGAAGAAACCGAGCCCCAAAGATGAAATGCTGAACAAGAGTAGAAAACAGAAATGGAGGAAATTTTTTCCATGCACGTTTTAAATTTTGACACCAAGAATGGCTGGCCAGAACCTATCCCTCCAGCCCTCAGAATGCTTCTTTCATGGTCCTGTTGTTTTCAGACGATATGAAAAGAAACCGGCATGCTGCTCTTGTTCAGTTATATTTTGCAGAAGGCTAGCTTGAAAATATATTTCAAATAGATATAACATTTAATAGCTCGTTAATCTTTCACTATATTTCCCCTAGAGTTGCGAGGCGCCATGGCAACAACCAGAGTAAATGAGACAACGCTCCCGCAGCAAAACGCGAGGTGTAGAAAAAGGGTCCGTTCCAGGTAGCCTGAGACGTTGTACTTTCCTCACGAGTAGAATTTGATATATTAAAATAAAAAAAAGGTAAAACCTAAAAACATCTTCTAACTATATAAATAATCTCAATTTTACGATCAAATGTTTTTTATATATTTGTTTTATTCTCGATTTTTTTTAAATCTTAATTAAGAACTACTATTTGAACATCTTAATGATTAATATTAAATTTTAATTGAAATGCCTTTTTTATATATAAAAAAAAAATTCTTGATCATTTGGACAGGGATTCTTGTTCTGAGATGATGGCAGGGCCTCTGTTACCTTATGTTAGATAGATGATGTAGCTGGTGGTGTCTATCAAGAACGAGTGCGACAGAGAGAGAAAAAGAAAAAATTATTAAATCAAGAAAATAAAGTAAAGATTGAAAAAACCAAACCAGTTAAAAAAAAGGGGATAAAGTTTAGTTTTAATTTAAGGTTTTCAAAATCAATGAACCAGATCTCTAATATATTTTTTATTTGTGTTATGATACTTTAAGGTGTCAATGATGTTTTTTAGTAAATAAATAAATAAATATATAATATGGATATTAATTTGTTATGAATCTGTCAAATTTATGGTGCAATAATAATTTGAATAATTGATAAAATATAGTTTGATTTTAAATAATATATTTAAAAAAAATATTAAAATAATAATTATATTATACTGGTTTAGGTCACCTCAGATAAATTTGTCAACCCGTATACCAAGTTACAATACTATAATAATAATTGTATAGAAATCAAATAAAACAAATTATAAAATTTTGTGTTGGTGTTTAGCATCTCCTTCAAGGATATGGTATAAAATTTCAAGTGATTTTACTAATAATTGAGCTAACATCAATCAGCTAATCTTCGTGGTCAGGCATTACATTATTGAATTAGTCATATATATATATATATATATATATATATATATATATATATATATATAAATTTTGATATATATATATATATGATTTGATTGTTTTTATTATTATTAAAAACTGAACGGGACATGAACTCCAAGTCTTTATTTTTTTTCTCATTTTCCAGAGAGAGTCGACAGATGGAGGAGGGCAATTTATATTTGTTTTTGCCTGCCTGGTGACTGGGAAGGCTGTCCGTATCAGGCCCCCTTCGGATCCGCCCCCTCGCTCACCTTTACTTCTTGTCAATATTTTATTTTATTTTTTATATCTTTTGGAATAGTATAAACATATATATATATATATATATTAAATTAGTTAGGAAAGTCAATTTTATTTTAATGTATATAATATTGATATAATTATTATTAATAATAATAATTAACTAATATAAGTCCCATATAACCATTTTTTTTGCATAAAAATATATTAAATAAAATTTTAACTCATTTGATAGATATATAAAAATAGTTTTTCAACTTAAAATGTTATTTTAGTTGTTTATTATAATCCTTCTCTTAAAGTTATAAAAATAAAAGATAATATATATATTTTTTAGCTTTGGAAATTTATTTATTTATTCAGACCAATGTCCCAATTTTCTAAGACTATTTTACTTGGTTTTGACAAACGAGTGTTAGTTTCGAATAATCCTTAAATTCTTGCACGGAGTTAGGATTGAGAGCCTAGAGTGATTATAATTAATTTAACAATATTTATTTTTTATAAAGGAGTATGTGAACTCTTAGTGACTATTTATAAATGTAGTTAAAATTATTTTTCATTTAAAAATATATCGAAATAAATAATATTTTTTATTACTCGATCTCCGACTCCTCGCGAAATACAGATTCTGTAGCGTACACAAATACCTTAAATATCAACAATATGAAAGCAATCAAAGACCAGTGAAGCTCGTGATGATCGGCTTGAAAAGTGAGCAAGTTGCATTTCTGACACCATGTGAACGGTACTAGGTTGTCTTGATCAAATGGTCGTGGCCTTGATCAAAGAAGTGAAAGTGACTGTTGATCCCAGAGCCAGTGCTCTAGCTGTTTCAACTGTAAATGTGTCATAACGCAGGAAAAACTCCACCAGGAAAACCCTGGATAGGAGTAACACCAGATCTTTCCCTGGACACTGCTTATTCTCAGCTGTTGGATCCTCGGTCTCACGCCCATTTGACCAGTAAACATACTTCAAAAGTTTCTCTCCATCCCCGGCAAACCTGTTCCCTACAAACTCCTCGGCATCATTAAAAATCCTAGGATCCTTCGTAGCAAACGGTTGATATCCGAAGATCATCTCACCCTTCTTGATTTCATAGGCTGCATCATGACTATGCACCACGATGTTTTCCCTGGCCTTGCCGTATTGGAATGGAACAGGAGGCTCAATCCTCAAAGCTTCAAAAACAACTGACTTGGTCAAAATCATCTTGTCCAGTGCTTGGAAAGTTACCCCGCCTTCCTCCCTGACAACGGTCCTGATTTCATTGGCAAGTTGGCCGTGTAACTCCTCCCCTGCTTTGCCGACCCACTTGATCAGTGTAGGAAACCAAACTTTCATACCCCCAAAAGCATTAAAACCAGCAAGAAACACTAGGTTATGGCAAGCTTCATCTCTTTTGATCCCAAAACTCTCAGCTTTGTCTAAAACCGAACTCGAAGACTCATAAAACGCATCGTAAAGCTTGTTATAATCAGACTTTACAAAGAAAAACGGCAATGGAAATGTACGCAAGAAAATATCTTCAAAATATTTCAAATACCCTGGTAACTGTAGGGTCGCAAGCGGTGCAAGTTGTAAAGCCAGCCATTTATTTACGATGGCGGGTCCTTCCGATCCAAGCTTTGTATCGGACGAGTCTTTATTTCCAAATAGACGAAACACAAAGTTGAAAGACATGGCTTCACTAGGCTTGTTGAAATCTGCTTTCTTTTGAGAAACTATTTCATCCTCAATGTTGATGAAAAGCGTCGACAAGCAGGTTCTAAAGAGAGGGATAAAATCATGGCGCTTGGATGCCAGAGTTGACATAAAAAAGGATTTGAGAGAGGTGTGCTTAGGCTCATGAGGATCAAGATAGGCGCAAGCACGGTGCCCCCCAGTGAAGGATACGGAGGGGAAGAAAGTTCCATCAAGAACGTTAGATTTTTCGACCTTGGAAGTGTCAAAGAGGACTGGAAACGAGATTGCATCGAGAACAGCGATGACTTTGGGATTTCCGGCGATGAAAGGACCAGGAGGCATGTTTGTTTTGAAGACTGTGGATTCGTATTTCTGGATACGGGCACTGAAGAACTCATCTTTGCCCTGGTTATAGAAATAGTCTAGACGATCTCTGATTGCACCAAAGAAAGGGAGACCATAGTCACCGGGGATTGGTTTCAATGAGAATTCTGATTTTTCTTCAGAAGGAGACATTTTCATTTTCAGCTCTTGGAGCTGTGAAGAGTGGCAGTACTCCGTTATCTACTTATATCTGTAAATTTACTGCTTACTCAGTTTTTACTTCACTTTAATCTTTACAGTTCATTGACTAGGAAGGAGGTGTTTGTAACTCATTTTTAAATTATTTTTGAAGTTTTTTTTATTTTAAATTAAATATTTTTTTTATTTTAAAATTATTTTATGTGTTAATATTAAAAATATTTTTTTAAAATAAAAAAAAATATTTTCAAAAATAACTTTAGTCCTAACATCGACATTAAATATACCTAATTTTCCTAACCTATGTTTCACGTTAAAGACATGCATCATATTGCAATTTTAGAAAAATTAGAAAGTATACAAGATTTAGCGGTTTATACTTTATAGTAATATTCCTATGTTCACGTGAAGAAAGAAATTTGTTTTACCAAGTCAAAATTGGAATTTATAATGTGTATTTATAATAGATCTTAGATTGACTAAAATAACTTAGTGCCCGTTTGGCATTGCTATCTCACCGGTTTTTAGCCAAAATTTAAAGAAAAAAATTTTCATTTTAACAACTGGTGGTTTGTGTTTTTAGATCATTTTGATGTGCTGATTTCAAAAATAAATTTTAAAAAATAAAAAAACATAATTTTGATGTATTTCGACACGATAAACACTTTAAAAAACTACCGCAATCGCACTGCCAAACAAGCCATTAGTGGCCAAAGAAATCTTAATCTTCCACTATAATTATAAAAAACGTGAAGAAAGTTTTTTTTTGTTTTTTTTTACTATGTCAAAATGGGGATTTATGATATATCCTAGATCGACCGAAAAAACATAGTGTCCTAGTAAATATTAGATATTGTTTAGGAACATAGTTCACGTTGCTTTTTAAAATATTTTTAGTCATGAAATGTATAAAAATTAGATTTAAAAAAAATATTTTTGATATTATAATATTAAAATATCTAATAACACAAAAAAATAATTAATTAAAAATAAAAAACAATTTTAAAAAATATTGACAAACAAAAAATTAATCTTCCGCAGGAATTGATTTTTTGAATTACCTTTTGTTTTACTGCACCGCAGGCTGTTGCCCCTCCGCCCCTTAATCTATTATAATTTATATCAGAACAAGAAATAAATCCCAGAGAACCATATATCGATCATCGTGCGATTTTTTAAATTTTATAATAATAACTCAAATCGACGCTTAAAATAAAAAAACAATAGTTGACTAAGACAGCAGACACGTGGATTCATTCATCCTGGCCTGGGTACAAGTTCTGTTCGACAAATATGAAGTTGATGGAGTGGCGAGATGTTAAATCTTCGGATTAAAAAACTAACACGTGGACGCATTTACCCTTCCCTAGGCAAAAGTTTTGTTCCGCGAAACAAAGAACTTCAGGGCCATGTTTGGGAGAGGTATTGCAGTAGTTTTTCAAAGTATTTTTCGTATTGAAATATATTAAAATGATGTTTTTTTATTTTTTTAAAATTATTTTTAACACCAGCACATCAAAATAATCTAAAAACACCAAATTATATTTATTTAAAATAAAAAAAAAGATTTTTTGAAAAGCTATGGCGTGGCGGGTGAAACTCCGCGCCAATCAGCTTCTAACTAAAAATAAACCCACCCTTCGCCACGTCATATATAATTATTGCTTGCTATTCAATATAAATGAACGATGATAAGCATCTATCTGCCAAGTCAAAAAAGAAACCTTGTTCCATCAAACCGCTATTTTCCACTTGCGCCCGTTTGTTTAAGTGGTGCAAACTGCGTTTTCAACAAAACGCAGTTTGCACCCTTTTTGTAGTGTTTGATAACTTTAAAATTCATGGTGGGACCCATCAATTTTAAAGTTATAAACCACGGTTTGTGAAAAGCAGGAAACTCCTGCTTTCCGCAAACGGTGGTTCATGACCTGAGGGGGTGCAAGCTGCTATATGTGCCCCTCCGGTCTATATATATATATATATATTTATATTTATAAAAAATATAATTTTTGTCTCGCAATTCTAATTTTGTTTTAAATGATATTTTACGATTGTTTTGAGATCGAAGAGCCCTTCACGTATAGATTTAGTTTGGATGAAATTACAAGTAGTTTGATGAGAGAATAAAAACAATTGTCTAATTTAGTTGAATTATTAATTATATTTTTTTATTATATCCTATATCCCCACCCCCAGCCCATATATATATGTATATGTATATATATATATATATATATATCTTAAAATAATCTAAAAATTAATTACAATAAATATATATATATATATTATAAGAATATCACAATATAATTTTTGTCTTGCAATTCTAATTTTATTTTAGATGATATTTTACTATTATTCCAGGAAAAATTTAATTAGTGATAAAATTACAAGTAGTTTGATGAAAGAATAAAAACAAGTGTCTAATTTATTTGAAATATTAATTATATTTTATTATTATAATTATTAAATCTATAATATTTAAAAAATTATATATGAAAAGCTAGGTAACCAAACACTTTAAAACTGCTTTTTTTCAACCTCAAACTCAACCACAGTTTTAATCAAACACTTCACTATTTATTTTGAACCACAATAAAAACACTTTTTATGAAACTGTTTTTTTTCAACCTCAACCATAACCGCAACCGCAATACCAAACATGATGGTCAGAAGTCAGAACTTGCCAGGATGTGCCAATCGTGTTTTTTATTTTTCATAATAAGATCATTAAAGAGCATGTGAAAATAATTTTAATGTCAGGCTACCACTTCGTCTGGTCCCAAATGACGTGCAATCAATCACCCGACAAACGCACAAGGGAAGTTGTTGATTGCTGACAATTCAATCAATTCGTCCAGGCTAGGGAAGCAGCACAGCACCTTCAATCAGGAATTACAAGTTGATGCATGCGTGTCAGGTAAACTTTAAAATTGTAAGGCAGGGCTGCAGTTAATTGCAAATTGATATTTTATTATTATTATTATTATTATTATTATTATAATTATACCTGCTGTTTTTTTAAAATATTTTTATTTTCAAAAATGGTTTTTAATTTATTTTTAATATAGCACATAAAAAAAATACTAGTTTAAAATAAGAAAACTAAAACAAGTTCTTAGTAATGGCAGATGTCTGATATTATTTAGCTGTCCTATTCTTCATTATTTAGCTGTCCTAAACGGCATGACGTTTGTCAGAAAACTCAAATCATTTTGCTTCACTACTTTCATCTTATTTAGATTGAAATTCACACGTTTTTCACTCGACCCTATTTTGATTTTGAAAGCAATGAAGTAAATAAAAAAATAAAAAAAGGTACAAGGTTGTCTAATTTCTTCGGTCTTTTCACCCGCACCTACCTTTGTTCAAATACTAACTTAATATGATTTGAGTTTGTTTTTTACAATATTTTTTATTTAAAAATATATTAAAATAATGTATATTTTTAAAAGATATTTTTAATATTAATATATATAAATAATATAAAAATACCTAAATTTTTTATACAAGTTCACGTGAGAAATGAGATACGAATTTTTCTCCTTGTTAGGCAGTTCCTCGATGGGATTACTGTATATGTACGAGTTGATATTGCAGAAGTTCCAGCCTGACAAGCCACCGAAGCAAGAGGACGCCTAGATTCGAGCTCAATAATTGAGAATCACTCATTTCACAGACAGATGTACCTATGTTACAATAAAGGATATTAAAATTAAATAAAATCATCGTTTTCCTCTGTGTTTAATCCAAATTCATGGCCGAAGTAAAGCAAGCATGTATAGAAAGGAACTTGAATAGTAAGAATTCACCGTGGGGATTATCAGGACATAGCCCCAAAAGCTAGCTCGTCGCCTCGGCCAAACTAAAAGCTTCATGTGTGTAATAACCCAAAAACTTTTACATGTCAAATTTATTTTTTGACCCCTGTATATTGAATACTGCAGTTAGGAACTTGAATATTACTCAAAGCAGAAAGTAATCTTAAAAATTTGTAGTTAGAGCATGCCATAGAGTGCGTGGGAAGGGTGTTGGCACAAAGAGACATGTTCATAATGCTTCTTGAAAATTGTTATTACCTTGAAACAAGAAAAAAAAGGGCAGCAAAAGACAAACTTGGGCAGCAATCCTCGTCTTCTGGTTCATCTTCAAATGGTAGGTTGTCTTCCTGCATGGAGTTTCTTTCAGATAAAGTGCTAATCCTATCTTAACAGAAATAATAAAAAGAAAGAAAAAACAACAAATCCACTACCTTAACAGCAAGAGATCGCTGTTGCACAGACGCCGCCCCGATGTTCCTCGAATCATAAGCTGCATGACCAATCGGGCAAAAAAAAAGCACTAACTAAAATAATTTAAAAAAAACAGTTTCATAAAAAGCACTTCAGCTGCGGTTCAAAATAATTTTTAAAATATTTGGTTAAAACTGTGATTGAATTTGAGGTTAATGAAAAATAGTTTCGAGTGTTTGGTTACCAAACTTTTCATATTAATTTCAACTTGTGAAATTACTTTAAAGTGTGTGTGTGTATATAATCCAAGTAAATTAGACATTTATTTTTATTCTCCAATCAAACTATAAATTCATACATGAAGGTCTCTGCGATCCCGGAACAACATATAGTAAATTATCATCTGAAACAAAATTAGAATTGCGAGACAAAAATTATATTGTGATCTCGTTCTAATATATTTATTTATATTGTAATTAATTTTTATATTATTTTAATATTAAAAATATTTTTTTTAGAAAATATAATAAATAAAACAACAACAAATTATAATACTAATTATAATTATCCCATCTATTCGTTCTCTCTCCCCAGGGCCCCCCTAGTAATTATAATTAGTATATATTTATTCATTCTCTTAATTATAAGCGCCCATTCACCAAACACACGGAAAACAGTAATTTATTGCTTTACATGAATAATAGATTTAATAGATTTTTGAGGTGTAGTCCACCTGTTTTTTTCAACAATCTATATTAACCAAACACTCAAAACACTTATTTTTTTCTACACTACCGAGTCACACCACACTCCCAAACACCATCAAAGTTTCGAAGTTAACGTAATTTGGGTTTCTTTCGACTACAAATAACGTTTCAAGTTCTTGCGACTTGAAGCAAAAGTTTTGGGCTACAATTTTAACAATGACCCATTGGTTTTTTATAGAGCCTAGTACCCAGAATCGGGCCTTCTTACTCATGGGCCGATCATGGAGGTTTGGGTTCTTCTCTTTGTGAGATAATAGATGGCTACGTCAAGTTTTCTACAGATTCTGCTGGCATTTTCCTGCCTATCTGATTTTGTCAACAGTGTTTTCCTGTCAAGGATTTCATGCTCTCCCTATCCCTGCCTATTGCAATTTCCTCTTCTTCCTGAACCCTAGCATGGTTAGTTTCCTGATGTTGGAAAAAACTATGTTTTCTTTATGCATAGTATGTTTTTTGGTATTTTTATTTTTTTGTAAACTAGCAAATTAAAAGATATTAACTCAACAAATCCCAATTGATCCATTTAATTTTTTTTTAATTTAATTAAATCTAGCCGGGTCAGCATCAAGGGAAAAAATGGTGTCCTCCATGATAAGTGAGCTCTCTGGTGGAGATGTGTCGACAAAAAGGTGATTCCATGGCTAATCATGGACGAATTCGAGATATCCAAAGCTTGAACAACTCTCCTCAGGTTGTGACTTTACTTTTAAAAAAACATACAAGAGGTAATTCGTTTTTTTCCCAACAGCACTCACATTTATA
Organism: Salix arbutifolia; assembly: GCA_025169955.1. Lineage (NCBI taxonomy): Eukaryota > Viridiplantae > Streptophyta > Magnoliopsida > Malpighiales > Salicaceae > Salix > Salix arbutifolia. The sequence goes on along the minus strand of CM045910.1, from coordinate 10,986,068 downwards.
AATCAATTAGTAGAATAAATTCAATAGCATTAAGTTATATCAAACTCTATCCGCACATATCACAAGTTCTGCAACTCGTGTTATATATATATATATATATAAAGTGACTGATTTGTAGTGTGACTACAGCTGTTTTTAAGAATGTTTTTATTCAAAAATATATCAAAATAATAATTTTTTATTTTAAAAATTATTTTGATATCAACATATAAAAATATTTTTAAAACACAACGATAAATATCTCAGAAGACATCCCACGCGGTGAAAACAGGGCCCACCACCCGCAAGTATCTCATCACAAACCAACACTTTTTCTTGAATGTTCAATATTTCTCGATGATTAAGCACATTATTTAAAGGCAGAAACAACATTGATTTCTTTTTATGATCATCATATGGCCAAGTTCGCTTTTCATTGAACAAAAAGCTAGTGTTAATTTGTGACAAATTCAGAGGTCACGATTTTTCATTTGTCTATTCATATTAGAACCTGAGATCTAATGCAATTTGTGTAGTTAGCTGACACATCAACAGATGAACTCCATAATAATGCTAGGATTAATGTGGACTCCATAATTAACATTAGTCTTCAAACAAGCCAATAAAAGTTGAACAAGTTTATCCAAAGCTTATGATAATAATAAACAATATATTATGAAACCATCTTATCTAAAAATTTATTAGATAAAATTTCATAATATAATTTATATTATTTTATAACATATACCTTCAAATATAAGCCTTTTGAGTTTGAAAATTGCATAGACTCACACTAATAGGAGTGGTGAGATTTAAACTCGTGACCGCTGGATCAATAAAAATTTAATACTATATATAAAACTATCTCACCTAAAACCTTAAATTATTCAATAATATTCTAGAATATAATTCATATTATTCTTTAACACAACTCACTATAAGTTTATAAGTTAAGCAGGCTAAATCATCTCTATTCCCACCATATTACTGTAACCATGAGCCAGCTTGTTTGCCTTCGGATGTTGGTAACCCTATCATGGACTGAGGGTCCAAGTGCTGTTACAATATGTGCCCATCTGTAAAAGCACCAGCAATGGCTAGTCATGATTGTTAGCAAGGAGACCACGTGTTCGATCCCCATATCAATCGTGTTAGTCGAGAATCACTAGAGTCTTGACCATGGTCCATGCTGCTGTTTGTGCTGCAAAAGAAAGCCAACTGTGCAGCACTAGGATGGTCTACCATTCTACTGTTTCCTGGAAATTCTGTAGGTGCTTGCTTTGAATTTGGGATGGTTAAGTAACCATCTCACCTAAAAGCTCAAGCTTGTAGATGAGGTCCCAGAATATGATTTATATTATTCTCTAACACACTTCTTCAAGTGAAAGCCCTTTGGGCTTTAAACTTGTACACAGACTTACACTGCTTTGTGTTTGATTTTTATCAGATAGAATGGGGTGGTGAGATTCGAACTCATGACCACTAGGTCAATAAGGTTCTGATACCATGTTAAAGAACCATCTCACCTAAAAATTCAAATTTATAGATGAGACCCCAGAATATGATTTATATTATTCTCTAACAGGGATATTTCTAAAGGTCTTGCTTGCTACTTTGATCAATAATTGAATTGTGGAAGCTCTATATTGCTCTCTCGTAAGTGGGGTTAAGCATGAAATGATGGCTTTCACAGTAGGTGCATAAAGGTGCGGTGGGACTTCTAGTCACTTTCTCTACTGATGATCAGTAGAAGATGGTGAGGGACAAAACTTTGTGTTGTCATTTGTCTCTTTCATATTTGCCCATGATTGGAATACTGATGTCCACTAGTGATAAGACAAATAAACAAATCTCTTTTATTTCAAGTTCTATCTCTTTTAATTGTTAAATCTTTCATTAGATTTTGTTTATGCATAATAAGCAGAAGGCGTTTTTACAGATCAGAACAAGAAGAAGGGACAAAATGGAAAACAAAAAGGGACAAAAGATGCACTCATTCTTAAACTCCAACTTGAAAAATAATTGTGTTGGTCTGGCAACAGCACCAGTAGTGGAGGAGAAGCGTTTTATATATACTGCCTCTTGTTGTTTGCAAGGATACTAGGGTGGAAACATAAGCTCAGTGCCAAACAGTAGAAGACGCCATGATTTTACAATCATTTGTAGTGCATGCTGTTGCTGATCCCATGCGTATACTTTGCAGCAAAAAACTCCTCTAACATAAGTTTACACAATCATTTGAAGATGCTTCAAAGAAATTAAGCACGCATTTTTCTTGTTCTGCGCCATAATCATTTAGGGTTCTACCTGGGCAACATCTCTTTAATTCTGTGCAACAATTTACTGTCCTTTGATGTAACCATGGAGATATCATGGAGTTTCAATAATGTACAGAAGTTGTTTAATATAATATATAAGTTTTAATAACTAAACAATCAAAAATTCAATGTTTATCTCGTGTTTTGGGTTGAGATTATTTAACATGATAAAAAAAAAAACCCTCTTATGATTATTAAAATATACACCGAACCTAATGATTTTATCATAAGATAAAGTCAGAAGTCATTTAATTTGGCCGGTTCCAAGACAGATGCTCTCCTTATTTGACAACTTCATCCGTGTTTGACTTGAAACTGTTCCCTGTTGTTCATACCAACTTTTTCGTCTTTAATTAATTATACGTAAGCTTCAGTATACTCTTTAACATTTGTTGCTATAAAATGAGAACACCTGTTTTAATTTGATCATCTGCTCTCTGATAATTACCGATTATTTAACCTCCTTGTTTATACAATCATCTTATAAGCAGGATCTTCGATGACGCCAAGGAAATCCTTGGCTTGATATTTTGGATCTATTCAGCCTGCAAACGTGTTTAACAATAACTAGACAGATTCAAAGGTAAGACTCCCAGATAATATATATTATATTTATCAAGATAAAGCAAATCAAAGAATCGGTGGCCGCCATCACCTTGTTTTCTCTACAAATTATTTCCCTTTATTACCGATTCGTGTTGCTCATGTAATCTTTCTTATTATAAACCTAGCTAAGAATAATTATATCGCGACTGGGAGCTTTGTTCATCAGCAAGGGAACTGTTTGATGATGAACAGACAAATCCAGAAAGTAGCATAAAAAGTTCCAACAAAGAATTGTCATATGGTGTCCGATTTATTAATTATAGCATTAAGAGTCTTGTTGCTTGTTAGAGTGGATAAAAGATAATTTTTGCTAATAAAGAAGAAACCATGCCCGGTGGAGTAGCAATGCGACAGCTTGATGGTAAACAGACAGCCAAAACGCAATTCAATAAAGATTTGAGAGCTCATCATCGTCGTAATTTAAATATTATGAGCTTCATCAACGCTTGCCTTGATTCTGCTCCCCTTTGCCGAACTTTTTGTTGCCGCTGCCTATGTTGTCTCGCCATGTACACTTGACCAAGTAACTGTGTTTTTTTCCAAAATGAATTATATAACTTTATGGCTATCCTTTTTCAATCACGGCCCCTTTTTTATGGGTTAAAAGTTTTTTTTGCTAGAAACTCTTTTTTCCAACTCTAATTCTATACGTTAGCCAATACTCTTGAAAAGAGACAAGTGTCCATGGGCATAATTTCTAGCTTGTAATGCGTGTGACGTTTATAGTATTGACCCCCCATTAGGTACGTTTTTATTCATTTAGGCCACGTCATTGTGTATATCAACTTTGTTAAGTAAAAAATAATTTTAACATTAAAATAATTTTTTAATTTGAGTAATTTTTTTTTATCAATGACTCGTATTACCTTGATTGGTTTTAATTACAAAAGAGCCATAGATAATTAAGTTTAGATTCACGAATCGTTTTGTAATTAAAACTGTAATATCGCTTTAAGAAAAACATTTCAATCCATGTTTTTAAACTATTAAGTAAAACTATAAGATATTATTTTTATTATTATATAATAAATCAGCATATGATCATCTTCTCTTTCGCCTCCCCTTCTAAAGATAATCGAATTAGATCTCGCACGTGCACTTGGTCTCTGGCTCCCTTGAAAACGAGCACATGATTGTCGTACAATGAGCTCTGCAATGTTTGACAATGGTGTTTGTGCATGCTTTCAAATTCAAATGACAGACGATAAAATGCTGCGATTTTTCTTTGCTGCCGGAGAGAAATTTTTATGTACACTGAATGTGTGTGTATGTAACTTTGACAATAATACAAAAAGAATGGCTCTTTTCCCCACCAGCTATGCATTCCCAAATTATTTTGAAAAATTCGGCCAGCATGCTTATATCTTGTTTATAAAAAAAATGAAAGAGAATTGATGTTGTTGTTTTTGCATTTTAAATATATTTATTTTATTATTTTAAATTAAATGTGTATTATTATTTTAAAACTGGTTTAACATGTTAATATTAAAAAAAAATATTCTCAAATAAAAAATATTTTAAAAAATTTCTCAAAATTGCCGGGTGTCAATCAAAAAGTAAAACACAAATATCATTGATTTCTTTGTAGTTGAAGGGTCACCTTCACCAATAACAATATGTGTCAGAGGAGGATAGAAATTATTTTTTAAAATAATTTAAAAATATTAAAATAATTAATTTATGTTTAAGAGTCTGATAAAAATAGTAAAATAATTAATTTGAAATAAAAATTAAAAAATCTATTTTAAAAAAAAGCAATTATCAAACACATTTCTAAACAGTCCCGGCCGGAGACATGCAAAAGGACATGCCATCATGCTATCGTAGGGTGGACAGATGTTAGCTAGTAACCATTTAGATGACGTGGGAAACGGCTACGTGGCCGTTAGCTTTGTGAAATGTGAGGGAGAAAACGGAGAGATGTCGTTGTCTTTTACCAGTTTATGAGATGCAGACGGCTGCAAGGAAAGGGTTGACGTTTGGTGCGCTTAAAGGCAAGAAATTAGCCGAAAAGGCGGCTAGGAGGCAGGCGCGGCGCCACGGAGTTTAGAATGAGAGGACTTTTTCAATTCTTACGAGAAGCTTTATGGTTCGCCAACTTATGACTTGCGTGTGTGTTGCTATATAATGTTATCACTCTCACATTGATGATAATCATGATGGAAGAGTCATAATCTTCTTAACTATTGTTGGTTACTATATTCTAAGAGTGTTTCGCTCGAAAAAATTGATTTTTTATTTTTTATTTAAATTAAAAAATATATATTTGTAGATATTTTGATATACTAATGTTAACGATAATTTTAAAAAATAAAAAATATTATTATGATATTTTTATTAACGATTGATGGAATGCATGGAGTGGAAGGGTATCGGGAAGTGATAATGGTGTCCCAAAAACATAAATAAAGGGTCTTTAACGTTGTTAGTCACAACTCATCGCATGATTTCTTGTCTGCCACTATTGTAAAGGTTGCAAGATATAGAGATGAGAAGCATGATGTGTTGGAGTCTCGTCCATCATGATGGTCAATATATAGAGAAATAACTTTTTGGCCAATCAAGAAAAGGTGCATGATTATCATCGTTTTTACAACATCGTCTCTTCTATTTTGCACAAAATCTTACAATTGTTTTTTTTACTCAAATATGCTTTAAGAATCGGAACTCCAATTTTCTTTTATTATTGTATTAGAGTAAATATAACATTGAATTATCTTATTTGTGTTAAAAAAATTCTAAAATATTTTTATTTAAAATTATATTGATGTGCTGATGTCAAAAATAATTTTAGAAAATAAAAAAAATAGTATTTTCATTTAAAAACACTTTAAAAATTAACATTGATTACACTCCATAACATATCCATGGTAAAAAAACCCTTAAAACTCAATCGACCATTGAAAAATAACCGATTGAAACTATAGTTGTCAATAGCGTTCCGGTCGCCGTTCCGGTTTTTCTATTGGAACGGACGTTCCGGTTTCGGAGCGTTTCGGCGTGCCGTTTCGGGGTTGTACTGTTCATATATAATTAATTATATATATATATATTAAAATATTAATTTAACAAGTATAATTAAAATTCAAGATAAATTAACTTTAAATTATACACTATAAACACAAAATCAAACAAATATAATCTCAAAATTAGAAAAAAAACAATCAAAAGTTAAAAAAAAGAGGATTTTAAGGCCGGAACGATACCGAGATGTTCCGGCCGGAATTTGACCAAAATTTTCAGAACGGGCCAGAATTAAAATCAAGATGAAAACAATACTATTTTATTTCAATTTTTTTAATGAAACAGAACAGATTGATAACTATAATTGAAACCGCTCGAAGTATGGGAGTAAAATATTATATGGGAGTTCGAGAGCTTCAAACAGGGAGAGCTACGAGCCGGCCAAGACGCGTGCTTGACTAGAACTAGGCCACAAGCAATATCCTCGCATCAAACATGTGGAAAAGAAGCTTACGTCAGCTGGTCAGGTGCAAAAACAAAATTCCAAGTTCTAGATTTTCCCTTTTAATGAAATATCAAGTCAACCAATGTGAAAGCAGCTTCTATGTATCCAATTGTACTTTCTTGGTTATGCGTGAGTACATATTCTTGATAGAATATCCACAAAATATTAAACAAATATATATATACAGTGGCGTGTCCATCCTAGACGCCATCCACGAAGAAAATAAAAACATCTTTTCCATTCATTTTCCATTTTTTTTCTTCGTACTTTCCTTGTTACCGGCATAGGCCGGTTTATCTCCACGTGTCTACCTATCACACCATTAGATCACCAACCGCCACTCCATCCTTCCTATAAATACAGAGAGAGAGAGACGCTTGCTTCTCAAGCCGATCCACCTTTCTCCCTCCCAAACTCTCCTTCAAGAACCTTTCAAGCTAATTCTTTCGACCTAAAACTCTCTCATTTCTTCGTTTGTTACATGAGACACGAAAGACGTGGCTCCATGATTGCAGAACTCCCAATACACCGACCGACTTTCGGTTCTCTCCTGCACTCAGATCCTGCTTTTCTTTCTAATCAGGAAGAGGATGATTCTAGCAACAAAAACAGCCCAACCTCTAGCAATAGGATGAGTCCTGGATATTACAATGGCAGCACCCCGCCAAGTGGTGAGGGCTCTCCTTACCTCTCTCCATGGAATCAGCCATCTCCATACAATAAATCTCCATGGGTAATCCCTTCTCCAATCAACCATAACTTTTCTAAGAGTGGCCTTGTTGGATCCCTTGCACGCGAAGAAGGCCATGTTTATTCTCTAGCTTCTTCAGGTGATTTGCTATACACCGGATCTGATAGCAAGAACATACGTGTATGGAAGAACTTGAAGGAGTTTGCTGGGTTTAAATCCAACAGTGGCCTGGTTAAGGCCATTGTTATACACGGTGACAAGATCTTCACTGGTCATCAAGATGGCAAGATCAGAGTATGGAGGGTATCTTCCCGAAACCCCAGTGCTTACAAACGAGTCGGAACCTTGCCGACTCTTAAAGATTACGTCAAAAGCTCTGTAAATCCAAAGAACTACGTGGAAGTTCGTAGACATCACAGTGTTTTGCGTATCAAGCATTTCGATGCCGTTTCATGCCTCAGCCTGAACGAAGATCAGGGTTTATTATACTCGGGATCCTGGGACAAAACCCTAAAAGTTTGGCGAGTTTCAGACTATAAATGCCTTGAATCAATCAACGCTCACGATGACGCTATAAATTCAGTCGTCACGGGGTTTGATTCGTTGGTGTTTACCGGCTCCGCTGATGGAACAGTAAAAATGTGGAGAAGGGAGCTTCAAGGGAGAAGAACCAGGCACTTCCTGGTTCAAACACTGTTAAAACGTGAAAACGCGGTCACAGCACTTGCAGTAAATCAGGAATCAGCGGTAATTTACTGCGGATCATCCGATGGGCTAGTGAATTTCTGGGAACGTGAAAAGCACTTGTCTCATGGTGGGGTCCTTCGGGGCCACAAATTGGCCGTCCTTTGCCTGGCGTCTGCTGGTAATTTGGTGTTTAGTGGGTCCGCTGACAAAAGTATTTGTGTGTGGCGTAGAGAGGCTGGTGGGGTCCATATTTGCTTGTCAGTTCTGACTGGACATGGCGGTCCAGTTAAATGCCTGGCCGTTGAAGAAGATCAAGAATCTGACAAAGGAGATCAACATTGGACTGTGTACAGCGGGAGTTTAGACAAATCTGTGAAGGTATGGCGCGTGTCGGAGAACGCCCCAGAGTGGAGGGGGTATCATCAATCCACCTAGATTTTTACTCTTCAATCTTCATCGACCCACAACAAAAAAAGGCAATATCATGATGGGTGGACTATATTATTGATCACATGACGTGAGTTGAATGAGACGTGAAGTTCACGCGACCTGGGGCCCTGCAGCTATGCCATGGAGAGAGGGTTAAAATGATGCACTAATCGAAACATGGATCGCTTGATTCTGGGGACCAAATTGCTTCGATGTTTTGGCTTCAAGACATGGACGTAATTAAGGGAAGCTATCAAAGAAGGCCGGCATCAAAGAAGTGGTGCATACCAACCATGTTTTCAGTTCAATGTCTTCAGAAGATGAGCAGGGCTAATATCACTCCTTGTCAAAATATTTTGTTGGTGTTATAGCTCCGACTAAAAGAAGTTTTTAGTAGACACCAGACAACCATAGCAGAAATATTCAAAATGAGATTGCACTGGTTGTTGTTTTTATGAGTTTACAGGAAATGTTTTGTGTTTTGTTGAACTTTGGAAGGGATACAATTTGTAAATATTAATAGTATGATTATTTAAAAAAAAAAATGTTTATGCGTTTGTATTAAAAAAAAAAGTCACCATTGCCTAAAGGTCAAGCTATGGATGATTTGGTACAGGTCTTAATCCTGGAACTTTCTTTCTTGCTAATTATAGCACCTGGTGTTGCTTTTGATTGCTGTAATCTTCTTATTGAATGCTTCTACTTTTTATACCATACATTTAACATATTTATTTATTAATGTGATTTAAAAAAAAAGGAGATTATGAACAAGACAAAAAAAAGATATTGCCAGATAATTAGCATGCATTTAACCACTATTGATAATAGTATGATAATAGCAAAATTAAAATTAAAAATAAAGTCTAGTCATGTATTTTTAATGATATATTTTATTGTATTTATTCTGGTCTGGTAGTTGTTGTTTGTAGTTTGAAAATATATCAAAATAATATTTTATTATTATTATTAATATTAGCATATCGAAACATGCGCAAAACTATTTTTTTTTTTAAATATGATGTTAACTATATTTCCATACGAGAACAAAATAATTTAAACAACAAAAATTAACGATAAACCCATCTATCATTGTCAATGGCACATGCAAATTGTGAATTATAGAAGATACTTGCTATCTAAATATAGTAATTGAACTCATTTTTAACCCCCCCCCCCCCCCCCCCCCAGGAAATTGCATATAGAAGCTCAAACCATAAGGTGTCATATTATAAGCCTGATTAAAAGAGTATATAGAAAAATTATATAAAAAGCTCAACTATCTACTATATAGGTCAAACTCATCCAACCACAAACTAACTAGTGCCATATGTAAAAATAAAAAAACAAAATTGACAATGAAGTTTATGGTTTTTCTTTCGGCCACATGTCAACCGGACAAAATGCACTAAACCAGTCTAAGAAGTTTCAATTATGCACTACAGATTGTTTACGGAGTTCCAAAATATTTCCCCATGAATCCGTACTAGTTGGGTTAGGAAAATGACTTACATTATAATAATAATAATGATGATGATGATGACGACTTACATAATAATAATAATAATAATAATAATAATAATAATAATAATAATAATCTAGAGATAGGGACATTCAGGCGTTTTTAACACCTTAATTAGTGTTGCAGGGTGAAAAAAAAAGGAAGCGGTGCAGTTTTTGTCCGGTCTTGTGATCGGAGGAAGCGAGCCGATCGATGAGAAGGTTGTTATTAATGAAGCAATAATTTCGCTCCGGTCCTTTTCCAAGGGGATGCATGCATATTGTTCTTCGTTTCGTAATTTCCACACGAAAAATCTTGTGAGAGAGCCACAGGAAGCTAGCCAGGGGAGGGGTACAAGAAAACACGATAATTTCTTCTTGGATTTTGGTTTTAAAATACCTTTTTGTTTATAAATAAATTTAAAAAATATATTAAACAAAAAGTATATTAAATTTTGTGTTTTTTTAAAATTAAAAATAGAATCAGAAAGCTAGATTAAACACTCGAGATGAAAAACTCAATAGCCCCCTTGACTACTCGATGAGCAGGCATTAACACATTATTCCAAACCCTCCCATTTCTTTGATTCCATACAGCCCAAAACGTAGCTGCTACTTTTGAGATCAAAACAGGGTGTTTGGAAGAGCGGTTGCTGTAGCTTTTTAAAATATTTTTCGTGCTGAAATATATCAAAATGATATTTTTTTTATTATTTAAAAATCATTTTTGACATCAGCACATCAAAATGATCTAAAAACACCAAACCATATTCATTTAAAATGAAAAAAAAAAATTGCAAACCGGTGTTTGAACGCCAGCCTACTCATCCACCAGATATAACAGACTGAAGAACCAGTCTTAGAGCTCACAGTCTGATGTCGTATGAACACCAATTCCTAGCTAACTCCGGCCAACAGCACTTAGCAAATGGGCAATACAAAAACACATAATCACCCACAGGCCACAGCTTCACAGAACACCCAGCCATCAAAAACATCAACCCCCTTCAGCTGTAATCGTGGCCTTGTTGGTTTTTTATGGAGCGGGTTTGGTACGTGGTGTGTGTGTTGTAGAAAACAATTTTCTCACACACTGATAATCTATACATATTGTTTTCACACACACAAATTATATATATATATATATATATATTGCTGTTGTAATTTATTTATTTTTTATTGAAATAATCAAAATATATCCTCCATGTCGATAGACCTCCGTTTGCCATCCCTGCCTGGAAATGAGAAAATGATTCAAGGATGAGACTGCCCTATCTTTATTGGATAGCCCTCGGTCACCGGGCCTGCTGCTGAAAAAAGAAAATGACGAGCTTGATTGTAAGCTATAAAGCTCAACGATTCTATGTGGGCTTTTCTGGCAGGCTGATTAGGGGGAATATTCAGTGGGCTGATACATTAGACAGTGGATTGATTTCGTGCACTTTACTGGGCATCGGATGCCAGTTTTCTCCTGTCTGGATCGCAAATAGGAGATTGGCCCATGCAACATTGTGTCACTGCCCAACCCAGCACAATAACTTGTATTTGCTGTGAATTTTATCACAATTATGAACTCGACGGCTATCTAAGTTTGCTTGCTTAATTATTGCTGTAAATTGTGGCCTGAGATCATAATTATATTATATTATAATAAATGGCTCTTCTCTCTCTCTCTCTTTCTTCGATGCGAGTAAAAACCAAATTCCAAAAAATATATATTGTAAGTAAAAGCGAGCGAATAAAATTCTAATTGTTTTAGATTTTTACAAGAATTACATACCATGACTCGAATTCAAAATTTATTATGCAAATCAAAAATCTTTTATCATCATTCCACACCCCCGAAAACATATGGATGTTCTCATTGTATTATAGACCTATAGTTGACAGATTTATAATCATTAAGATTTGAACGTGTTGTCCAGATCTAAATATCATCAAGGTTTCTAAGTAAAAGGAATAAGACTCCAACCCAAAATGCATTCATTGGATCATGAGAGTCAAACTTTGAAAAGTATACGAAGTAAAAATAAAGAATTGGATTCTCATGGCATTGCATGGATATATATGTGTTGACTGTTCTTGTATTAGATTGTTATGTTTAGTTAACAAAGTGATCCCCGTTCAACTCCGTATTTGATAAATAGTAAAAGGGGTCTTGGATTTGGACAGGAACGGGGGCGAAATGGTCCTTGCGAGGATAATGTTAAAACCAGTGCCAGCTAGCATTTCAAAACCCATGTTTGACACAATAATCGTTGTGCTGACTGGCAATTCCTGTGGTGATCGCATGGTCAAAACGCATCATCACTCGCCGTTGGCTGATGCTCCTCTCTCTCTCTCTCTCTCTCCCCGTATTAAAAGCTCCTAGAGAGGGAGACACGCGAGGCATATTTTGCCTCACCCTGACCAATTCCTTGAAGCGCGTGAGGGGATTGTGTTTTAAAATTTATTTTTGAAAAAAAGTGATTTTTTTTATTATTTAAATTAAATATTTTAGTTATTTTTAAATGTATTGATGTTAAAATGATTTTTATTTTTAAAAAAAATAAACCCAATACAATATGTGGAATACGGTGCGGCCCACCTGTTCAAGGAATCACTATTTTCTCTTTTGAATATTGTAAACTTTGGCTTACAAGGGGATTATAATTCCTTGTTGCCAGATTTGAAATGATTTTCCCGTTCTTTACTCCCCCTTAAGGAACCTTCATCGCTCATTCAGTGGCTGCCTTTGCTTTGCCTCTGCACTTTCGACATTTCCGAGAGTGTCTGCTGCCTTAAGAACCCTCAATGGACACGAGGAATGGGATTTGGAACTCTTCATCCTTTCCATTTGGTTTCTACATGCAAAGAGAAAAAAAAAATTGCAAGTTAAACCTGTTTGTCAGTTCGTTTTAAAAGCGATTATGATAAATTTATAAATTGTTTATTTTTATTTGTGACTTTAAATTAAAAATATGTAATTTAAATCATTTTGATATGATGATGTCAAAAATATTTTTTAAGAAATAAAAAAATATCATTCTAATATTTCCCGAAAAATAAAAAACACTTTGAAAAGCAACCCCAGCCATACTCCAAACAGGTTGGGGTTGCATTTCAAAAACACTTTTGAAAAAAATAAGTTATTTATTTATTTAAAAAGTTTTAATTTTTTTTAGAGTTTTTAAATCATTTTGAAATCATGATGTCAAAAATATTTTTTTTTTAAAACCATTTTAATACATTTTTAATTAAAAAAATAATTTCAAAATCAAACCCAACCATTCTCTTAATATCTTGTTTATAGTTTCCATGCTTCACGAGCTTGACATCCTTTTTTTAAACGACGTAGCTCGCCATCAATTAGAGTGGAAAAAAGGGATTCTTCGATGAAGGTGAGCCAGGTTTATTTCCAAATTAGAAAGAATATTTTTATATACGTGTTTGCCTCAGCTAGCTTACCGTTGAAGGTCTTGTTCATGCTTCACGACTTGTGGATTCTTACGAGAGGCTCTCCTGGCGTTTCTCAAATTAATCTCGAGAGGATTATCCATAAATAATATATTAAAAAACAAATAAAAAGTGTTGATGTTTCACTATGTATATAGACACATTATTGTAGATTACAAAAATAAAATTATCATTTATACCTCGATCTTAAAAATTTAACTCTCAGAACCGGGAATATTTTGATCATTTCCAGGAACATATATGATATTTTCAAATTATTTGGGGTTTTTTGGTATTTTTCGTTTCAAATTGCACAGTTAAACTACTATTTTACCCCTATAAGTTGACAAAAAGACACTGAATAATTTAGGTTGTTTTTGTTTTTTCACATATTCATGCACAATGAAACTTCACAAATACCCTAAAAATAGACAAAATTGAAGGTCTGGAGCAAGAGGCATTGTGGTACTTTCATCCCTGGTTTTTTTGTAGTTATCGGTGGGTTCAAGGGTGTTAAGGTGATTTGTTATTTTTTTCAGAGACACTACAGTCGCTTTGTACATGCACGCCAACAATGTTTCACACGCATGTGTCTTTTAGACGACGCATGTGATGTCGTTTGGGGGTTGAAATTGTCCGTCCGTCTTGTCACATGATGCGCCACCATGTCCTCTGCCTCCTGGTGTAGAGCATGTCGAAGTCCGATAGTCGATAAATCGCCGGTAGATGAATTTTATTTTTTCTTCCTTTTCTTTTTCCCACTACCAGAAATTACACGCAAGCCCTTCATGTTTGTGATGATTTAGTTTAATCCCTGTTCTTTTGATTTCAGTTTTATTCCTAATTTTTTCAATGAAAAATTTGATTTTTTTCAATTGTGCCATTCAATTGAAAATGATTATATATGTTGGTTTTCATTTCAGTCTTTATTCTTTTGTTTTTGGTTCATTTATTTTTTTCAGTATTCAAGTTTTATTTTGTTTTAATTTTGTTCTTCAGTTGAAATTGGTCATATATGCTACCTTTTATTTTGGTCCTCATTTCTTTAATTTTTTAGTAAAATTACACTGCAATTATTTTTTTAAAATATCTTTATTTGTTTCTGTTCTAAGGTTTTTATTTGTTTCAATTTTGTCATTTGATTGGAATTAATTATATATTTTATTTTTCTTTTCGCCCCTTGTTCTTTGAATTTCTTATTTGGTATTAATTCCTTTTGTTTTTTCTGTTCTTCTTCGACAATGTTTATTTTTTTACCCGTATTTATGTATATATGCTTTTAGTTTTTTTTTTAAATTCGTGTAGCTTTATTTTTATTAGATTTTTATTTTTATTATGTTTAATCATGAAATTTTAATTTATGTTGGTAATCATTTTAAAATTAATATTTCTTATTTTTTCTGTTTGTTCTTTTTTTGTGTGTTTTCTATTATTTTTATTTGTTCTTCACATAAGATGATTTCATTATTTCATTATTTGTGCAATAATAATGATAATTTTATTGATTGTTTTTTTTGGTTAAAATATCTTGTTTTTTTTTATTCTTTGGGCAATTTAATAATTTTAATTATTTGAGAAATAATATTGATAATAATTTTAACAGTTATAGTCATGATAATGACGGTAATGTAGGGATGTTTTTTCAATGATGTTTTTCTTTTCTTTCTGTAGATAGAAAATTAACTACTTATACTTGTTATTTGACCATTGCAAGTGTTTTCACGATATTTTTTTGTGCTTAATTTAAATTGGATTATAAAATAAATTAATCCTAATAAAGTGAATTTGATCATTCAAATATCCAAATCTTCTTGTTTTTTAATGATGATGTTAATTTTATGTTAGTTATTTCATTGAAACCTACTAAACATATAAATTTATATTGATTTAAAATTTATATATTTTATATGAAACTTACACTTAACAAGAATTCTGTCCAAATTTATTATTTTACCCAAATTTATATTATAATAAAAAATCTCACACAATTAATATTTTTTGCGTTGAAAAAATTATGGTTTCGACCACGACGGGACACGGGTAAATGGCTAGTAAGATATAACTAGTGAAACGTAACGTACATGTAAACTATATACACCATATATAGAGATGTTGTTGTTTTCATTATTATATAATAACAATGAATTATAATTTTCACACCACATCAAAATTATGATAAATTATTTTTGCACAAGAAAATAGAGCACTGAGGGTAGTTTTAAATTTTATCAAAGACAAATTATTGAAACCATTGAATTTAGAGTATGGTATAAAGCAACTATAAGGAGCTACACCTGTTTTAAATTATTATTAATGTGGTGTTCGGGTCAGCTTGCGTGCACCTCGACTAATCTAAACATAAGATGAAGCATTCGGGTCTTTTTTTCCCAACTACTTTTATTAACAAAAAACTAAAACCTGTAACATTCTCACTATGAATTTGTTTTTATTCATTGTGAATTTCAATAGTAGAATGATAATTTTATCCCTCAAAAAACTCTAAAATGGCTGGTTTGTTAGGAGTAAAATGAAATTTATTTTTATATTTAGTTGTAATTTGAAAATTGTGGGTTCCCCCCTCATAATGACTCACAACAAAATGAAATTGATATCAAAAAAACATTTATCTCAAAACAAGTGCAAGGGCAAGCGATGAAAACAAGCTTCAACTAACAGAATCGAAAACACAAGAGGAGAATTGACACTGCAAACAAGTGCGCAGGGGCCAGCGATAAAAACAAGCTGGATAAATTATCTCGTATTGGCGACTGAGTGTGGAAGCGTAAAAGGAAGAAAAGCCCACACGACATGTAGTTGAAAGTGTAAAAGGAAGAAATGAAAAAACAGTGACCGGTAAGACGCAAAACAGTCAACGTTAACAGCCCCAACACCATAAAACTGCCACGCACACAGGGCAAAATCTTCTCTTTCTGTATTACTCATCGCCAATTCCGAGAAACTGCTTGTTTAACGCGTTGACTTGGAAATTATGGTCACAGAAAATACCTCTTGAAAATGTCTCCTCGTCATCTACTGTCTTCTTCTCTACTGGTAAGAGAAAAAGACTTGAACTCTCTTTCTCTTGTTTTTAAACCACTTTCAATAAGCAAACTTTGGTTTAGAATCACTATCATTCCTTTCTCTCTTTTCCCACTTTTGTATGGTTTTTATTATTGGGCTGATGGATTTATTGGTTTTGCTTCTTGGGGTATTGAGTTAAGTGGTTTGGCTTCATGGGTTTGTGGTATAATTAGTATTGCTTCATGGGTTTTTATTTTATTTTAGTGGCTCTGATTCATGGGGTTTAGAGAAAGCTGGTGTCTTTTCGGGTGTCTTGCCGTTTAGCTTTAGAGGTACAAATAGAGAATTATAAGATGGCTAAGGTTTTGAGGAAATTTTTGCCGATTGGGTCTGCAATTCAGGTAGAAAAGGACGACGACGACGACGACAAGTATAACTCTATTGAATTCTCATTTGCTGTGGTATATTCTGGTCCTCTGGTTACTAGTGATGTTCCTCCAGCAGCGCCTGTTGATTTTAAGCAGATCCCATTTGCTTCTCCCGTGATTGGCCCAGGCTCTTTGACGAGTGATGGGTCATTGCCAGTTGTACAACCTATTGTAAAGTCTAACCGGAAACTGTCCAAGAAGCCAAATTTAGTTCCGGACCGGACTGTTTGCTTAGGCCCAGGTGCGGTTATGAATGGAAATGGTATGATGCCAAGTGGAGCATCCAGGGTAGATGACTCGAGTGCTTCGCATTGTGCAAGTGTCGATGAGTGTAGACCAAATTTATCTGATGGAATACGAAGTTCTGGTAGATTAGATTTTCGCAATGGTTCTGTTGGTTCTGGTGAATTACCAGAAAGCTTGGAAGTGTCGGAATTGCCTGATGGCAACGAATATGCAGGTCAAGACTTTCGTGAACATATGAATCCCATTAATTATGAACCAAAAGAATCTGAAAGCTTACACATTTATTCATCTGAGATTTTTTCTTGCCAAGAGAAGGATCATAACGAAGAAGCTCCTGGCCATGTCAGAAAGTCATCAATTGTAACTTTCCATGATCCCGAATCAAATGACGTCATTGACTATGAATCTGATGTTTATAGCACTGGCAGTAGTGTCCCTGTGAGGCATATAGCTGTAAGGCCTGGGAAGAAAGGGACCTGCTATCGATGCATGAAGGGGAGCAGGCTTACTGAGAAGGAGGTTTGCATTGTTTGTGGTGCAAAGTATTGTTCAAACTGTGTGATAAGAGTGATGGGATCAATGCCAGAAGGAAGAAAGTGTGTTACTTGCATTGGTCAAAGGATTGACGAATCAAGGCGAAAGGCCTTGGGTAAATGCTCTCGGATGCTAAAG